>CM026555.1:9966460-10162183 GCA_015143295.1 Tetracentron sinense | reverse complement strand
TACCTACTTAGATGTAGAGAGAAAAATAAATGAAGAAAGGAAAGAAGAAGTGAACTTAGGAGGTAGCATAAGGTACCAACCATTCAATAGGACGACGGAACCCTCCAAAACCGTGGGTGGAGGTTGCTACCGAGCTTGGAGGAGGCGTTTATCACGAACTTGCTTGGATTGAAGAATCCAAGCATTGGGAGTGATCTAGGTCACCCAATTGCTTAATCTCTCCTCAAAGATGAAAACCCTCTTGGAAACCCTCTGCTTCTTCTCTCAATCTCTCTTAGGCTCTCTTAGGTTAGGGTAAACCAAAACCCCCAAATGTAAGTCCCTATTTATAGGCAAAAGGGGGAAAAACCCTAAAAATCACGAATTAAAATTCTGGGTTCGTGATCTACGATTAATCGTAACATGTTACGATCGATCGTAATTAGTCTACGACGGTCGTAAGTTTCCACAATCGATCCTAAACGTTATCGAGATTTTTGTCAATCCTGAGATTAGATTCTACGATCGATCGTGGCTCACTACGATCGTTCGTAGGGTTATACGATCGTTTGTAACTTGCAAATTTTTTTCAGATTTTCCTTCTTTCGTGTTTCGGTGATAACTTTGACTCGTTCGTCGGATTTTGATGATTCAACTTGCGTTGGACTCGTTATTCGAAAAGAAACATTTTTGGCATTTTAGAATTTTCAATTTTCTCTTTATTTATCGACCAAATTGCCCCTAAGGTTAACTGATCCGTAAATGGGGTTTAGAAACTCGGATTTCCAATAGATTCGACTTCGGAACTCCAACCTTCAATTCAAGAAAATGACTTTAAAGCTTTAATACATGCCGAAAAATCCAGGGTACTACAACAATCCCAGGTTTGAGGACTATCTCTCCAAACTCACAAAGAAGAGCAGCCGATTGGCGAAACCAGAACCCCGACTCCACATCTCTGTAACCTTCCCGGTGGAAACATTCAAAGCCTACCCGGATACCTCTATTACACCAGTTGCCAAAATCCTAAACCCCCATCCTAGTGCCAAGTCTTCAGGGATTCCAGATCCAGAAGTGTTCAGCATGACACAGGTGTTTGATGAGCTGACTGTCGAAGATGCCACAGAAGTGGAAGATCAAGCGGGAGAACAGGTTTGCACCCTCTCCAATAGTGCCGAAACATCATCCAGTCACCAACCACTGATTCGTTGAAGGACCGAGGCTCTCACTATCGAGGCCATCTAAGGTTCGGGCAAGCACAGTGCAGGGCAGGTTGGTCCGATTAAGGAGTGAGCAAAGCATCATTCTCCTTCTATCTTCTCTTTTGTTCCTAATGCAAAATGTCGGCCACTGTCGGCCTCTTTTTGTCTAGTCAACATTTGTAAACAACAATCGTCTGTTTTTATAAAATAAAAATTTGATATTTTGACTTTCATGTTTTGCATAAAACATTTCAAAATGATTGATAACGAAATCACACGGACTCTTCCCCTGGAAGGCCTAGTGTCCTGAAATTAACAAAAATAACAAAAGCATGCTAAACTAAGTTAAATGATTTGCCAAGAAATCACCTCTGATAAGGCTACCCCTAAAACCTTTCTTGAAATTTTGGAAGTTGAGTATGACACAGAGCAGAAAGAGGAACCGCATCAAGAGATTCTGGACCTCCTAGAGCACAGTGAAGGGATACCGCAGTCTAACATCGAGGACACTGAGACCATAAATCTTGGATTTGAAGACAATCCCCAACTTGTCAAGATTGGCACAACCACGAGCCCGTAACATAGAACAAACATGATTAACTTCCTGAAGAGCTACAGTGATGACTTCGCCTAGTCCTATACAAACATGCCCGGCTTAGACCTAACTTTAGTTGTACACAGACTGCCCCTGAACCCGAGATGAGACTAGTTAAGTAGAAACTGAGACGGATGAGGCCCAAATGGTCGTAGAAGGTTAAAGAAGAAGTAGAGAAACAAATCAAAGCAGACTTCCTGGCAGTAACAACCTATCCTGAATGGTTAGCCAACATTGTGCCGGTACCTAAGAAGGATGACAAAGTCCGAATGTGCATTGATTACCAGAATCTGAACAAGGCCAATCCTAAAGATAATTTCCCCCTCCCCACACATCGACATCCTGGTCGATAATACAGTAAGGTATGAGAGCAGCCTTTCATGGATGGTTTCTCCGGATACAACCAGATCAAAATGGCAGAAGAAGACATGAAGAAAACCTCCTTCATCACACTTTGGGGCATGTTCTGCTACAAAGTGATGCTTTTCGGACTCAAGAATGCAGGGGTAATCTATCAGAGGGCCAAGACAGTGCTATTCCATGACATGATCCACAAGACAGCTGAAATCTATGTGGATGACATGATCGTCAAATCACTACTGCTAGGCAGCACCCTAAAGACCTAAAAAAGCTATGCGATAGACTCAGAGAGTTCGGCCTAAGACTGAATCCGGCCAAATGTGTATTTGGAGCCTCATTAGAAAATTTCCTTGGCTTCATAGTCAGTAAAAGAGGCGTTGAGATCGATCCAGCTAAAGCCAAAGCTATCATTGAAATGCCAACCCCCCAAATTGAAAAGGAAATCCGTGGGTTCCTGGATAGAATTCAGTACATCAGTCGATTCATCTCTCAGTTCACTCCGATTTACGAGCCAATCTTCAAGCTTCTCAGGAAGAATGTACCCACAGTTTGGATAGACGAGTGCCAGGAAGCCTTTTACAGGATAAAGCAGTATCTTCTCCATCCTCAGTACTTATACCTCCTACACTGGGACGGTCACTGCTACTATACATCTTAGTAGAAGAAACCTCACTGGGGTGCGTCCTGGCACAACATGATGAGATAGGCAGAACAGAGCAAGCCATCTAGTACATCAATAAGCGTTTGCTAGAGTATGAAGAGAGGTACAGCCCACTCTAGAAAACTTATCTATTGCTGGTCTGGGCTACTCAGCGTCTACGGTACTATCTACTTTCTTATCCGGTAATCCTGATCTTCCGGATAGACCCACTCAAGTACCTACTGGAAAAGCCAACCACCGTCGGGAGGACAACCCGATGGCTCATGATGTTATTTGAAGTTGAAGTCATGTACATGACTTAGAAGTCAATCAAGGGGCAAGTAATTGCAGATCATCTGGCCCATAGTCTTGCACAAGACTACGTCTTAATACATGATCAATTTCCGGATGAAGCCATCCTGTATACAGAAGTGGAAGAACAAGAATACTGCGATTGGGAGTTATATTTCGATGGAGCTGCTAACACTCATGGACATGGGGTAGGAGCAGTTCTGATCTCTCCCAAGGGAGCCCACCTCCCTATCTCAGTCAAGCTAAAATTCAGATGTTCGAACAATGAGGCATAATATAAGGCATGCATAGCCAGACTAAACGAAGCCTTGGGCATTGGGATTGAAGAGATAGATGTCTACGGTGACTCGTCTTTAGTAATTTATCAGGCAAACGAATCTTGGGTCATTTGAGAAGTCAGGTTAGTCCTATACCTAGCCTACCTCTATATATTAATCACTCAGTTCAGAAGAATCACCTTCAGTCGCAGGTCCTGGAACCATAATAGATTCGTCGACGCCTTGCCTCAATGGTATAAATTCCTAGGGGCATCATGCTCTGGCCAATCGAGATTCAACAACATGATCAACTTGCCTATTGCCTTGTGATAGAAGAGGTATCTGACAATAAGCCTTGGTATGTGGACATCAAGCAGTATCTTGAAGATGAGACCTTCCCACTCGATGCCACCAAGATAGATCATCGGGCAATCAGAAGATTGAAGTTCATGGAGGAACTTGTGGCCCACACATGAACGGGTTAATGCTGTCTAAGAAAATACTCAGACTGGGCTACTACTGGTTTACAATAGAATCTGACTGTTGTCAGCATGTACAGAGATGCCACCAGTACCAAATCTATGCCGATAGGATCAATGCACCACCAACCAGGCAGCACAATCTTACCACTCCATGGCCATTCTCATCTTGGGGCATCGACGTCATCGAGCCCATAACCTCAAAAGCATCCAAGGACATCAATTCGTAATCGATTATTTCGCCAAATGGGTTGAAGTAGCCTCTTATGCCTGTTAGCCTCAGGGTTACAACCATAAGTACCCCTATTAATTTTGATAATAACATAATAATATAATGAAATATTTGGTACTAATGAACTCATTTAAGTGCGTGAACATTTCAGATTACATAAGTTGATAGCACTCCAATCATGAAAAAGAATGAAAATTACCGAAGAGGAAGTTCAACTCACTGAATACAAGATGAAGATCCAAGATAAGACCTTAGTCCAAGTCAGGTCCATTGAAGACAAAAGGCAAAATCACAAGATCCAAGTCAAGCCAAGATCATCTCTCACCATTTTTAAATGTATTTAATTTTTATTCTGAGAATGTATAGGACTTATGTAAAATGTCCTCAAAAGGATGGTAAATTGAAAAGCTCAAGAATCATAGATTGACCATAAGAGCCTAGGACATTTTTGAAGATCACTCCAAAAGCTCCAATTAATCATAAAATTTTGATAAGAGTATATCTAATTGACCTAGGAAATCAATCACATCCCTTCAGTGTGATCCAAGACTGAATTCAGAATTTTTACTCTGAATTCGTCGACGAATTCTCTGGGTAGATTGAATTCGGCGACGAAGTCATTACAGAAATTTTCAAATTCAGTTCTATTTCTTGATTTCGGTGACGAAATCTTTAGTTGGGTTAACTTCGGCGATGAAGTTATTACATGATTTAAAAAAATTAAATTCCATCTTTTGAATTCGACGACGAACTCAAATGGGAACTCCACTTCGTCGACGAAATCATGTCAGAAACTGAAAAATCTTTGTAACGGCTAGTTTGCAACGGACCTAAAAGCATTTAATGCTACCCCAACGGCACTATTGGATCAAATGGTATAAAAGGAGTTCATTTATGAACTACAAAAAACTCTTGATCACATCAATAACCCCATCTATCACCTATTCACTGCTATTGATTTTCACTTATTCTCATACTTAGAAAATCCCCAAAAATTCTCTCTTGAGCTTACTTGACTCCTACCTACTTTGAGAGACTTAATTAGAGTTTGTATTTCACTCTTATTCAGCTCATTTAAGGAGCTTTCTCTTCGGATTTTTAATCCAAAAACTCATTTATTGAAAGTAGTCAAGAATCCAGGATTCTTGCACTGAAGCTATTGCTTCAGTTATTTCAAGAGAGGGTTATCTCTTGAGAGGTTTCAGCTCGGCCTAAAGGAGAGCTTGGAAGGTAATATCTCGACCTATAAGAGAGATTGTAAAGGTTTGGACTCCACCTGTAAAGGAGCCAGTGCGATTAAGGAATCGTGGTGAATCCTCTAGCTGGAAGCTGAGGCGGGGAGTAGGCTGGATTGCTGAACCTCGTAAATAAATCTTGAGTTTGCATTCTCCTTATTTCTTATCTCTTTCCTTTAAATATTGTACAGTTCAGCTTGTTGCATATTTAATTTTATTTTGCACTTTTGAATTTGTAGTTCATTTTTTAAAAAAAGCTGTCATAGACCCTATTCACCCCTCCTTTAGGGTTATTACCTGGCCAACAATTGGTATCAGAGCCTAATACTCTAAATAGATCTAAACAATCTGAGTAATCGAGTTTATTATGGTAAACAATGTTTTTGCAACAAGCTTAGGAGAAGGACAGTCCACCACTAGACCTCTGTTTAATGGAGAAAATTATAACTATTGGAAAACTAGGATGATGTATTACATTCAAGCTCTAGATTATGAATGTTGAAGAGTAATAGTTAATGGCCCTCATCTTCCCACAAAAATTGTGGATGATGTCAGAATTCCTAAGGTAGAGGAAGAATGGAATGAAGCTGACATTAAGCTCATTCAAATCAATGCTAAAGCTATTAGCAACCTCTACTATGCTTTAAGTCCCCAAGAATTTAATAGAGTTTTTGGATGTGACTCTGCTAAAGAAATATGTGATAAACTGAAAGTCACCTATGAAGGGACTAATCAGGTTAAAGAAGAAAAGATTAGCATGCTTGTTCACAAGTATGAATTATTTAAATGGAAAAAGAAGAATCTATCGGTGATATGTTCACCAGATTTACTAACATTTTAAATGGTCTTAAATCTCTGGGTAAAGTGTACTCTAATGCAGAAAATGTGAGAATGATTTTAAGATCATTACCCAAGGAATGGACTCCAAAAGTAACAGTAATCCAAGAAGCTAAGGACCTCACCAAACTGCCTATGGATGAGCTGCTGGGATCTCTTATGACTCATGAAGTCATAATGAAGGATCAAATGCCTGATGAACCTAGAACCAAGAAAGGGCTGGCTCTCAAGTCTACTCAAGTTGAAATCAGTGATGAGGAAACTGGCAGTGATGATGAAGATATAGCCTTGATGGCAAGAAGGTTCAAAAGGTTCCTCAAGCATAAGAAGAACTTCAAAAAGAGACCATACAAGAATGAGTTCTCAAAAGAAGTAAACAAAGCTAAATCTAGCAAGAAGGAACCGCTCACCTGTTATGAATGTAAGAAGCTAGGCCACATAAGGACTGACTGCCCTTAACTCAAGAAAAGCCAAAAGTACAAGAAGAAGGCTATGATGACAACTTGGGATGACTCAGAGGGAAGCAAATCAAGAGATTCAAGTGATGAAGAAGTAGCAAATTTGTGCCTCATGGCAAATTAGGATGAGGTAACTTCTTCCCCAAATGATTCTCTCTCATATGATGAAATAAGAGAAACATTTGATGAACTTTATATTGAATTTGGTAGAATAGCTAAATTAAATAAATCCTTTAAAAGGGAAATCCACACTCTCTCACAATCATGTGAAAATCTACAAAAAGAAAAGATTGTGTTAGCCATTAAGAATGAGGAATTGAGTAAGAAATTAAATGATTTTGAAAATGCTCCTCATAACTCACCATGTGAATGTGATGAGTTAAAAGTTAAAGTCAATGATTTGACTAATGCTGTCCTCACATTCACAAATGGTCCAAAGAACCTAGAAAGACTTTTAGGACAACAAAGATGTGTTTTTAACAAGGCTGGACTTGGTTATAATATTTTTTCAAAACAAAAAGATTATCAAAACTTCTTTACAAAATTATGTAGTCACCAAAGTCCACCTTCTACCTCATTTTATAATGGTAAAATAATTAGAAAAGTTTGGGTTCCAAAAGGAACATCTTCTATTTCAAAAACTAACCATAAAGGACCAAGAATGATATGGGTTTCCAGGGGAACTAATCTTCCCAAACCACAACCCAGATCACTTTGGGTACCATCCAAAACTGTTTGGGTATCGGGGGGAAAGTATCTTGGAGTTACTTGAATTGGATGTGTAGGTATGCTTCAAATCAAGAACTTCCAAGACAACATGGTTCTTGGACAGTGGATGCTCAAGGCATATGACCGGGAACAAGGAACTATTTGCATCAATCACTCCAAAAGATGGCGGTCATGTGACATTTGGAGACAATGCCAAAGGGAAGATCATCGGCTTAGGTAACATTGGTAAGGATAAATCTGTTTTTATAGAGAATGTACTACTCGTTGATGGTCTTAAGCATAATCTCATAAGTATTAGTCAACTTTGTGATAAGGGATTGAATATTTTATTTAAGTCAAATATCAGCATGATTAAGGATAAAGATAATCTAAATACTTTGTTTGTAGCACATAGGAATGAAAATGTTTATACCTTTGATTTTGATGAACTTAAATCTCAAAACTTGATATGTTTTTCTGCTATAGATGAAGCAAGTTGGCTATAGCATATGAGACTAGGACATGGTAGTATGGATCTTTTGTCTAAACTCTCTAAAAATGAATTAAATAAAGGATTACCTAAAACTAAATTAATCAAAGACAAAATCTGTGATGCTTGTCAACTTGGATAACAAATAAAATCTTCATTTCAAACTAAGAAAATGATTTCTAGCACTAGGCCCTTAGAACTTTTGCATATGGATCTTTTTGGTCTAAATGAAGTAGCTAGCCTAGCTGGAAAAACTTATGCTTTTGTTATAGTGGATGATTTTTCAAGATAATCATGAGTACTATTTCTTTCTCATAAAAATGAAGCATCTTCTCTATTTAAAAAGTTTTGTAAAATAGTTCAAAATGAAAAATGTTATACTATTAACAACATAAGAAGTGATAGAGGAGGAGAATTTAAAAATAAAGAACTTGAATCATTTTGTGATGAAAATGGTTTTAATCATAATTTTTCAGCACCTAGAACTCCACAACAGAATGATGTAGTAGAAAGAAAGAATTGATCTCTTCAAGAAATGGCTAGAACAATGCTTAATGAAAATAAATTACCAAATTATTTTTGAGCTGAAGCCATTAACACATCATGTTATGTAATTAATAGAGTTGTTATAAGAAGCAAACTAAATAAAACTCCCTATGAGCTTTGGAATGGAAGAATCTCTAATATAAGTTATTTTAAGGTGTTTGGATGTAAATGCTTCATACTTAATGAGAAACAACATCTTAAGAAATTTGATGCTAAATCTGTGGAAGGAATCTTCTTAGGATACTCTACTAATAGCAAAGCTTATAGAGTGTTTCATAAGAAATCATTAATTGTTGAAGAATCAATTCATGTAGTTTTTGATGAATCATACCCTTTTAACAAAATCAATACTGATATGGATGATGAAATTGACAATCTTCCAAAAGCAATATCAAATTTACAAATCAACAAAGAAAATAAAAATGATCAAGAAAAAGAAAAAACAAGTAACAACTCCATTGAAATAGATAATGAAGAAGAAATTGAAAATGAAGAATCCTATAAACTTCCTAAAGCTTGGAAATTAATAAAAGATCACCCTAAGGATCTAATACTTGGTAATATGGAACAAGGGGTTAGAACAAGAAGAAATCTAATGAATCTTGCTTTCCTAAGTCAAATTGAACCTAAAAATGCCTTAGAAGCTATTGAAGATGACTCGTGGAGCATTGATATGCAAGAAGAGTTAAATCAATTTGATAGAAATCAAGTTTGGGATCTAGTATCTAGACCAAATGACAAATCTATTATTGGAATAAAATGGGTCTTTATGAATAAAAAGAATGAAAATGAGAATGTAGTTAAAAATAAAACAAGATTAGTAGCTCAAGGTTACAACCAAGAAGAGGGGACAGATTATGATGAAACATTTGCCCCGGTTGTTAGACTAGAAGCTATAAGAATGTTACTTGCGTTTGCTAGTCATAAAGAAATTAAACTATATCAAATGGATGTAAAAAGTGTATTTCTAAATGGGTATATCAATGAGGAAGTTTATGTAAATCAACCTCCTTGTTTTGAAAATCATAAATTTCCTAATCATGTATTTAAGTTAACTAAAGCCTTATATAAATTAAAGCAAGCTCCAAGAGCTTGGTATGATAGGCTAAGTAGCTTCTTAATTGAAAACGGATTCACAAGAGGTAAAATTGACACAACTTTATTCATAATGACCAAAAATGTGAAAGTATGTCTCTTTTTAATTTTAGAAACACAGTTCTTAGGGGGCATACATCGAATCCCAAGATCTAACTAAGATTCTAATTGATTTTATTCAATGAAGGTTAGAATAACATTCACCTTTGTGACTTTGAAATTGTGAAGTCAAATCCACATAAGAATAGTACTCGCAAAACTTCATAAGTGTCAAGTCTCTTGTCGATTCACATGAACCTTCTTTTTCCTTTAAAGATTTCTCTAATGGAAGCTAATGGCCCTTCCAAATTTCATGCTCTTTTATCTTTTCTTCTTTTATTTGATCCAAGAACCTTTCTTGATCAAACAAGATCCAATCTTGATCTTCAAAGAACTTGTTCTTGATCATCAAGATCAAAAACCAAACAAAAAGGAAGAAGGGGAAGGGTGACCGTACACCCTCAAAGGGGGAGAGGGCTGGGCGTAAACTCGAGGAGAGGGAGAGAAGAAAAAATTATGGAGAATTATATATCTTAAAGGGCTGGGCATCCACTCCTTTATATAAGTTCCCTCTTGGTTGCTTGAATTGTAATCCAATTATAATTCATTAACCTTATTCTAATCCAATTAGGATTCCTCAATAGTTTCCTTTATTGATTATTCTCCTATTCCAATTAGGATTAATCTTAAAAGAAACTAACCTTATCCATTAGTAACTAATCTTATCCTTATCCAATAAGGAATCTTGAATTAGTAACTAACTAATGGAATCCCTAACAATTAGGGAATCTTTAATTAGTAACTAACTAACTAACTAACCTTATCTAATAAGGATATTAGTTATTAGAAACTAATTAAAATAATAACAATTATTATTCCTCCTTGAAGTGGGCATCCCACCCTAGGTGGGTCCCACCCCACACGCCTAAAGGGTTTCCAAAACCCTCTTAGTCACTTGAATTATTCTTTTATAATAATTCCCAATGGGTCCTACCCATTTGGTTTTTCACATCCAATGTGATTCCACCTTTTAGAGCTTCACTATACCATATAGTGATTACTTAGAGAAATTAATTAATTTAATTATAAATTAAATTAAATACTTTAAGAAGGTCCTTGTGTGTGGGATCTAAAGGGATCTCCTATTTCCGGTTGTGGGACCAAGTACTCAACCTTTTGGTTAAAGCATTGTTACTAGGAAACACCTTTCCTACACTCCATTAGGATTATAGAATTTTATCTATATCCCTGGACTTCCACCAATCACAATTAATGTCCATTAACACAAAGTGCTTAACCTCCAGAAATTAGAGAATTGCTTGTAAGTACCATCTCACAATATATTTACAAATAAATCATTCCACATTCCGATATCACATGTAAGCTTCCGGGATTGGAACAATTCCA
Source organism: Tetracentron sinense (assembly GCA_015143295.1). Classification (NCBI taxonomy): domain Eukaryota; kingdom Viridiplantae; phylum Streptophyta; class Magnoliopsida; order Trochodendrales; family Trochodendraceae; genus Tetracentron; species Tetracentron sinense. The sequence continues at coordinate 10,151,312 of CM026555.1, read as the reverse complement.
CTGTCTTAGTCCCTAGCTTATGAATAGAACCCTTTCTCATGATTACTTTTTCATTGAACTGAACCTCCAAAACACTTTTGAAGAAACATTAGAAAAGAACTGACATATATATTTATATATACTTTTTCATATTAAAAATATCAACTTCGATAAAAACTATTTTACCGAAAAGCACCAGTATTGGATTTAACAGTTCAGTTCAACAAGTATCACCTTGATATCATTATCTCCAATTAAGGAGTTTTGGATTCTTTATTGAGTGTTTACACACTTCTCCAAACATTTTGTACATGACCCAACATACCCGGAGTTAGTCCTGTGTATTGGACATTGCCGAGTGGCACATCAAAGCCATATAGACAGATGTCTAAGAAGATGTTAACCTCTCAGGTCTAAGGACAATTTGTCAAATGGATAACCCTAATACAATCTGACAGTGTATTTCATAGGGTATCCACTAGTGACCTCGTTCAGTATTATGTACTTGCTACATATACTCACATGTTAGTCAAGAGTCACCACTCTCTGTGAATGGGATTCATCACACTATCTCATAGAACTACACATGTGCAAGCCATGATTAAGTACGGCGCCCAACCAGTACTCTAGAGGCTTTGAACAATATTAGGTTTACAAGGAACCGGAAAATCATATCTCCTCGCAACCTTTGCATGATTTTCCTACAATGTTACCTATGAAACTTTATGTCATCATCATATGAGACAGTAATTAATATAAATACTCTTTATAGTTGGTTGGGTGAATATGATGCTTGTCTAATCAACATAGAAAAGTCTCTTATTGGCTTTCGAGGGCATATATGTCCAAAAAAATGATGATATACTAGTAATCCAAATCTATGTAGATGACATCATATTTGGATCAACAAATGAATCTCTCTGTAGAATGTTTGTTAAAACAATGCAAAAAGAATTAGAAATGAGTATGATGAGTAAATTAACATTTTTCTCAGGACTTCAAATCAAACAAACCAAACAAGGAACTTTCGTTAATCAAGCTAAATATACTAAAGAACTACTTAAAAAGTTTGGAATGGAAAATATTAAAATAATGGATACTCCTATGAGTCCATCAACCAAACTTGATAAGAATGAAAAAGGAAAAAGTATTGATGAAAAACTCTATAGAGGAATGATTGGAAGCCTTTTGTATCTCACTGCAAGCAGACCTGACATTATGTTTAGTGTTTACATTTGTGCAAGATTCCAATCCTGTCCAAAAGAATCTCACTTAATTGCTGTAAAAAGAATCTTTAGATACGTGGAACAATTGATTTAGGCTTATGGTATCCAAATGACACAAACTTAGATCTAATAAGCTATTCAGATGCAGACTTTGTTGGATGCAAGGTAGATAGAAAAAATACTAGTGGAACTTGTCACTTTTTAGGACATTCTCTTGTTTCATGGTTTAGTAAGAAACAAAATTCAGTGGCATTATCCACAGCTGAGGCTGAGTACATGGCAGCTGGACTTTGTTGCGCTCAAACTCTCTACATGAAACAATAGCTAGAAGATTTTAAACTTATCTATACTAAAATTCCTATTAAGTGTGATAACACAAGTGCTATTTGTATGACTAAGAATCCTATTCAACACTCCAGGACTAAACACATTGAAATAAGATATCACTTTATTAGAGATCATGTGCAAAATGAAAATGTTATTTTGGAATTTGTTGATACTATTAATCAGCTTGCTAATATCTTTACCAAACCTCTACAATCTGACAGGTTTAGTGCTTTGAGAAGAGAATTGGGAATGACTAGTCTAAATGATCTAACTTAATCAAGATCAAAAGTAATCAAAAATTGAAATCTTTGATTTGATCTGCCTATAACTTGCTTGATTGTTTAATAGATTGATTTGAATACGTTATGATAATTTTAGATGTCTTGATGAATCTTTGACTTAAAGGAAAACAGGTAGAAAACTAAAGATAAATCAATTCTTTATATTCAGAACTGAATTCGGCGATGAATTCAATCTAGAATATGATTTCGGCGACGAATCTTTGGGAAATATAGAAAATAGAATGTTTTCTGTACCCATTTCGGCGACGAACCTGGATGAGTCATCCATTTCGTCGACGAAATCAATCCGAAATTAAACACATTAGGGCTCCTAACTCAATTTCAGCGACGAAATCGGGATGAAACCCATTTCGGCGACGAATTGAGTCGTGTGTATAAATAGTAACCCCCAAAATCCAAACGTTTTTCACACCTAATTTTTCCCTCCATAGTCCCTATTCCATTGCTCGTATACCCTTATTTGTTCCAAGATCTAGCAAATCTTTCCAAATCTCTCAGAAAATGCCTCCTAGAATGAAGAATGCATCTGTGGAGCCACCAAAGAAGATATCAAGAACTGATAAAGGAAAAGAACCGGCCTCAAGTTCAACTCCAGTCCCAGTAAAGTTCAAGGAAGCAAAGTTTGAGAAATTATTCAAAGAAAAATTCCTATCTCGTTCCCCTCTGTACGGTAAAGTCATTAATTTCATTAGTTTTGATGCCTATGGGCTCGAACCCATAAAAACTCTCTTTTCTGTCCTAAAATGGGATAAGTTTCTTGAATCCAACGAACCCATGTTTCCTGATTTGGTCAAACTCTTTTACACTCACTTCCATTTCAATCAATCCGAATCACTAATTACTTCATTTGTCTTAGGTAAAAACATTTCTTTTCATTTAAATCAATTGCACTCAATTTTAAAAATCCCTCAGTGTACCCTTCAAACTTTTGTGAATGGTCAGTGGACCAGTCATGAAGGATTTGATGTGGTTGAAGCACTGAAAATGATGTGTATAAACCAAGATTTCACTTCTCCTTTTCAACCTAAGGTTAAAGATCTTACCCTCACTGCTAGACTGATTCACCACATAATCACTTATAACCTAGTTCCCAGGGCTGGTGGTAGGGAGTATCTCACCTACTTTGATGTATTCCTTATGTGGTGCATCCTTATCTCCACACCCATTGATCTCTCCTACATCATTGTCCATTGTATGGATGATGCATTTAAGAGAAAATCAGGGTGTCTCCCTTTTGGTCAGGCTTTGACTAAAATCTTTAAATACTTCAATGTTCCTTTAGCCTCTCAAATAGATATTGTCACCCCTGATGATTCCTCCATTTATAGCAAAGCAACCATTTAAAGAATGGGCTATATCTGGAATGACCCCCAGAAGGTTTGGACTCCCAAACCCTCTACTTCTCAGTCCTCCTCCCTTCCTTCCAGTACTCCAGTTCCTATTCATACTCCATCTATACCTTTTTCTGCTCCCTCTTCATTTATTCCTTCCTCTTCATCTACACCCACAGCAGAACTTCAGGCTGAGCAGCAGTAAGCATCAGTGCCAGAGGAGGAACCCCAGGCTGAGCAGCAGCCAGTACCAGAAGAGAATCCTGCAGATGAGCTTCAGGGTGAGCAGCACCTCAGAGATGAGTTGCCTGACTGGTCTGATTTCGTGGATGCTGGAGAGATTCCCGAGAGTTCTCATAGACAGGTGTCTCCTCATTTTGAGGACCCTGGTCAGTTCTACGAGGTGTTTCAGATGAGCAGCTGAACATCATGGCAGGGTAGATTGCCTCCATGTCCTCCAGCTTGGAGCAGTTTCAGTTGGAAATGAGGATGAGCCAGTAGGCTTTTCAAGAGGAAACAAGAGCATCCCTGCTCTCCTTCATGACAGAGACAAGGGAAAAGCTTACAGCCATTCAAATCGAATCTAGAGAAAATCTTCAGAATCTCCATTCCTCTACTCTCTCCTGGTTTGCAGCTCTTGAGTATGAAATGAGCAAAATCCCCAAAGCAGTCCAGTCTTCTCTTGCCACAGTGCATAATGATCTTAGAGAGTGTGCCAATGCCACCTACTCCGTTTTAGGGACAGTTAACATGGATACCTCAGTCACCAAAGATAGAGTTGACTCTGTGTCTTCATTTCTTCATAGATTGGGGGTAGAACAATCTGAAGAAAGTATCCGAATGGAGAAGGTTACAAAGACAATCCAAGGAATTTTCAAATCATCAGCTCTTCAGTTGAAGATTCAAGGCAAGTTTCTTTTGGATATGGCAGAGCATGACTCCATAGCTGCCTCAATTACCTTGCGGGCCACTGATGAGTTGAGGAAAATGAATAATTTTCTAGTAAGTTTGGCTAGTGGAGCCACTCCCTCTCAACCTCCCTCTCAAGCTCCCTCTTCTTCCAAAGGCAAGAGTCCAATAAAGGTAATCCCCTCCAAAAGGGGTCAAGCTACTGATTCCCCTATCATCTCCCTTCCTTCTGACTCAGATTCCACCTCCTCTTCCTCAGACTCCCATGATGACTCCGATCCTGCTGAGCCATCAGAAGATATCCTCTCAAAGATTGCAGACCTCATCAAAAAGCAGAAAGCAGATGGGCTGTAATTTTTTTAAATTTTTTTTTCTCATTTTTTTTGATGTTGCCATAGGGGAGAAATATGAAATGTAATGAAAATTTAAATTTGATGATTGATGATTGATAAATGAAATGACATTTGAACTATTTGAAATATGATGTTTTTTTTTGCATCTTTGGCAGTACACACATAATATGTCTTTCGTTTATGCAATTCTACTCTTGTCTGGATCTAATATGTTGTGAAGAGAAATTAAAATTGAAACTTATCTTTGTGGAACTTTTCTTGGTACATAACCAGGGTGATATATCCTTTAACTCATCATAAATATGCATCTAAATTATAACTATGATTATTTTTACAAATGCATATGCGTAGGGGGAGCTTACCTCAAAGTTTTTATGAAAAACATGTTGTGAGGGGGAGCTCAACCCAATTTCATTACATTGTTATGTCATCATTAAAAAAGGGAAGATTGTTAGCCTCAGGGTTACAACCATAAGTACCCCTATTAATTTTGATAATAACATAATAATATAATGAAATATTTGGTACTAATGAAACCATTTAAGTGCGTGAACATTTCAGATTATATAAGTTGATAGCACTCCAATCATGAAAAAGAATGGAAACTACCCAAGAGGAAGTTCAACTCACTTAATACAAGATGAAGATCCAAGATAAGACCTTAGTCCAAGTCAGGTCCATTGAAGACAAAAGGCAAAATCACAAGATCCAAGTCAAGCCAAGATCATCTCTCATCATTTTTAAATGTATTTAATTTTTATTCTGAGAATGTATAGGACTTATGTAAAATGTCCTCAAAAGGATGGTAAGTTGAAAAGCTCAAGAATCATAGATTGACCATAGGTGTCGCGACCCAAAACCCACCCTAGGAGTTAGAGTGAACTTTGGACGACTAATCATGACTTGCTTGACAACCAACCTGCAAAACCCACAGAGCATATACCATAGAGGACAATATAGCGGAACATAACTATAAAACACAGTGGAAGTCTAACCAAACCTCTATGAATATACATGCGCAAATCCAAGTTATACAAAAGTAACCAAAAGAAAGTGCGGACAGACCCGCCAAAATACATGAAAGTATATCTCTCATCTCACCCACAGCTATTCACTCAGAATCTACAACCACCTAATGGTAACCCTCTACGGGAGGTTCCTCCAAAGGCTCCTCGACGTACTCCTCCTCCACCCAAGGGCTCGGAGCACAGATATCAAACGGAGCAGCAGCTCCCTCAGAACCTGCCGACATAAGAAGTACGGCTGAGCATGGAATACTCAGCGGGTACTAAATACTAACCAATAGTCATAGCAAAACCATAGCAGTATAGGAAGCAGGAAGCATTTCACATATATAAAGCAGGAAACAATTCAAGCATATAAAGCAGGAATAATTCATATCATGACAATAAAGTAAAAGAGTATATAATCATGCTTGAATTCATAAAAGCCGATAAAACCCTTGAAAACACCGTGCACTTGACTTGACTGAAAATACCATTTCCTTGCTTGAAAACTTGTCATGTTTGTCTTATCTTATCGTATCGTGCGTGTCATGCCATGTCATGCTTGCTTGGAAAGTAAACTACTTGTGAGGGAAGGGAGACCCTTCTTCCTAAATGCCCATGCTTGTCATGCCATGTCATGCTTGCTTGTATCATGCTTGGAAGAGTAAACTACTTGTGAGGGAAGGGAGACCCTTCTTCCTAAATGCTCATGTCATGTCCTTTCACTTGTGAGATGTTCTTGTGAGATGTACTTGCGAGGGAAGGGAGGCCCTTCTTATGTGATGTATGCACTTGTGAGGGAAGGGAGACCCTTCTTATGAAAATGCATGATTGTCTTGTCCTTGCCAAAAGCGAGGTAAAACATATCGTACGATATGCCCCACCTCTAAATCCCATTCTTGAAAACCTCGGTAAATCATGTAATGTATGCGTGCTCGTGAGGTCGTGTGCATACTTGCATTTGGAATTAAATATGATGGCATTTGAGTAATTCATAACACCTAACATCAATGATTTGGGCAATTTAATATTGATATCATTTAGGGAAAGCGAACAATCACACTATCATAACCCTAGCAATTTCCATAAACCTTAAACATGCATTTTCTTAATTTATCATTCATTTTATTCACCTTGGCATTTCATCAAACATGGTACATTCATTATTTATTAACCCTACAACATGCTTTTCTAGGTGGTTTATACTCACATCACACTTGTATGTTTATTATTAGTACAATGCCCTTCCCCATTCATTCATTACATCATCCACACGGCATCCATTCGCCAACATCCATCTCCATTTACCATACATACCACCCATCTCATAATATATACATATATATGAAGGAAAACAAGAAGGAATAAGGAAAGGAGAAGCTATAACTAGGAGGGTAGTAAAAAGCACCGACCTTGACAAATGGGGGAAGAAATCCTCCACCAAACGCACGTGAGTTGCTGCCCTAGCTTGAGGAGAGTGCCCCACACGAGCTCCACGAATGCTTGAACCGAAATCTTGAAGAAATCGGGTTTGAGGTTGATCTAGGGTTTCAAAACCCTTTGATTTCTCTCCAAAATGGAAACCTAGGTTTTGGAAAACCTTCTCCTTTCTCTCTAATCTCCCAAATCTTCTAAGGGTTGAGAATGAGCCCTAAAGGCTCGGGTAATCCTATATAAGATAGGGTATAACACCCGAATGCCGAAAATGCCCTTAGTGAAAATTCTGTAAAACGCGAGGACCGAGCGATCGGTGTTAATGACCGATCGATCGGTTGCCTACCGATCGATCGGTTTCATAACCGAGCGATCGGTTGAAATTTCACTCTCTGGAAAATTTCCCCATTGAAAAATCTCGACCAGTCGATAGCCTCCGAGCGATCGGTTTTGGACCGATCGATCGCTCCATGGACCGAGCGATCGGTGGTCTGCAGGTCCAAACTGTTTTGGCCATAACTTTTGACTCGTTTGTCCGATTTTGACGATTCAACTTGCGTTGGGTTCGTACTTCGAAAACGAACATTTCTGACGTTTCAGAATTTCCAATTTCTTCCTTATTTATTTTGCATTACTTTAAAGGAAAAATGGCTACGAAGGGTCATGCATAAATGTGAAAAGGTCCGGGGCTCTACATCCTTCCCCCCTTACAAAAATTTCGTCCTCGAAATTTGGATGAGACATGCATTACAGAATCAAACAATATTACAAGCTACATATACAAAACCTATACAAAATTCATTCAAACAATTCCGGGTACTTCGCTTTGACTTCGGCTTCACGCTCCCATGTAGCTTCTTCCCGAGCATGGTGTTTCCATTGCACAAGAACCAAAGGAATTGTCTTGTTGCGAAGCACTTGATCTCTCCGATCCAATATGTGAATCGGCTTCTCAACCAACGTGAGATCTTCTCGAATTTCCAACGGTTCCAATTCTAGTATATGCGAAGGGTCCGCAATGTACTTCCGAAGCATAGACACGTGGAAAACGTTGTGAACCGCGGCCATGTGAGGTGGAAGAGCTACTCGATAAGCAACTTCACCAACCCGCGTGATAATCTCAAACGGTCCAACATAGCGAGGACCAAGCTTGCCTCTTTTGCCGAATCTCATAATCCCTTTGCTAGGAGATACTTTCACAAAGACTCGATCCCCTACTTGAAATTCCAAGTCCCTGCGGCGCGTGTCTGCATAGCTCTTTTGGCGATCTTGAGCGGCTTTCAACCGATCCCGGATGATCTTGACTATACTAGCAGTTTGCTCAATCAATTCTGGACCAAGTAATTTCCTTTCTCCTACCTCATCCCAATAGAGAGGAGACCTATAACTTCGCCCATACAAGGCCTCAAATGGTGCCATTTGGATACTTGCCTGATAGCTGTTATTGTAGGCGAATTCAACCAAAGGCAAATGCTCTTCCCAACTGCCTCTGAAATCCATCATACAAGCCCGAAGCATGTCTTCAATGACTTGGTTCACTCTCTCGGTTTGTCCATCCGTCTGTGGATGAAAAGCGGTGCTGAAATCGAGTCGGGAACCCATAGCTTCCTGAAAGCTTTTCCAGAATCGTGAAGTGAATCTTGGATCCCGATCCGACACAATACTGACAGGCACTCCGTGCAACCTCACCACTTCCTTGATGTACAAAGCAGCTAACTGACTAGAGTTGAAAGTAGTTCGGTAAGGCAAGAAGTGAGCGGACTTCGTCAAACGATCCACTACTACCCATATCGCATCTGAACCCCTTGCCGTCTTTGGCAAGCCAACTATGAAATCCATGGATATGTTCTCCCATTTCCACTCGGGAATCGGAAGGGACTGTAATAGACCGGCGGGCCGCATGTGTTCTGCTTTCACCTGTTGACACACCAAGCACCGTGCTACATATTCCGCAACCTCCCTCTTCATATTCCGCCACCAAAAGTGACTCTTGAGGTTCCGGTACATCTTCGTACCCCCTGGATGCACTGTGTACTTCGAACGGTGTGCTTCGTCCAAAATCTCTCTTCGAAGATCTGCATTGGCTGGGACGCACAGTCTTCCCTTGAATGTGATAGCACCCCGACTAGTGAGAGAAAAGTCTTCACTGCCCTTGGCAACTTCCTTGTCCCGGAAAGCCAACAATTCCGCATCCATGGCTTGATACTCTTGGATCAAATCTATAATGTACGGCCGAACCGTAACATTTGCCAAGGTAGGACCACGGACAGAGTTATTCACACTGATGTCCAGATTTGCCAAATCTTCTAGCAGCTTCCATTCTTGAACCAACATGTGTGCTAACAACCCCTGAGGTCTTCTACTCAAAGCATCAGCCACTACATTTGCTTTACCCGGGTGGTATTGAATGGTACAATCATAGTCCTTCAGGAATTCCATCCAACGTCGTTGCCTTAGATTCAATTCCTTTTGGGAAAAGAGGTATTTGAGACTCTTGTGATCCGTATACACATAGAATTCCACCCCGTATAAGTGATGTCGCCAGATCTTGAGCGCAAACACGACAGCGGCAAGCTCCAAGTCGTGCGTGGGGTAATTCTTCTCATGCTCCTTCAATTGCCTCGATGCATAGGCAATGACCTTCTTGTGTTGCATAAGCACACATCCAAGTCCAACGTGTGAGGCATCACTGTACACCTCATACCCAAGAGGTCCAGATGGCACTGTAAGGACAGGAGCTGTAGTAAGCCTCTTCTTCAGTTCCGTGAAACTGACCTCACACTTGTCGCTCCAAACAAACTTCGCATTCTTCCTTGTCAGGTGAGTAAGCGGTGCTGCAATGCTAGAGAAACCCTCTACGAATCTCCTGTAGTAGCCTGCCAGCCCAAGAAAGCTGCGTATCTCAGTAACACTCTTGGGCCTCGCCCAACTCATAACAGCTTCTATCTTCTTCGGATCAACAGAGATGCCTTCCGCAGAAACAACGTGGCCTAGGAATGCCACCTCTTCTAACCAAAACTCACACTTGCTAAGTTTGGCGTATAGTTTGTGCTCTCTTAGCATTTCCAAAGCAAGGCATAGGTCGCGTGTGTGATCTTCCCGTGTCTGGGAATAGACCAAAATGTCGTCAACAAATACAATCACGCACCTATCTAGGTATGGTCGGAACACCCGGTTCATCAAATCCATAAAGGCTGCCGGCGCGTTCGTGAGTCCAAAAGGCATCACCAAGAACTCGTAGTGTCCATATCGAGTCCTGAAAGCAGTTTTGGGAACATCTTCCGCCTTAATCTTCAACTGGTGATAACCCGATCGAAGATCTATCTTTGAGAAAAATCTCGCTCCCTTCAACTGATCGAACAAGTCATCAATCCTAGGCAAGGGATACCTATTCTTTATAGTGACTTTGTTCAATTGCCTGTAATCGACACACATCCGCATCGAGCCATCTTTCTTCTTAACAAACAACATCGGGGCACCCCATGGTGAGACGCTTGGTCGAATGAAACCAAGGCCTCGCAATTCCTCCAACTGAGTCTTTAACTCCTTGAGTTCAATAGGGGCCATTCTATATGGAGCTCTGAATACAGGAGCTGTGCCTGGTGCAAGCTCTATCATAAACTCAATCTCCCTGTCTGGAGGCAATCCTGGCAACTCCTCTGGAAATACATCCAGGAACTCACTCACAACCGGAATAGTCGATGAGTCCTTTGCCTCGGGGTTAGCTAAGCTCAACGCCGCAAAACGGGCAATGTCTCTACTTTTTAACCCCCGAAAGTGAAATGGTTTTTCTTTTACCGGCTTGAAGAGTACCATCTTCTCAAAGCAAGCTACATGCCCATGATGTGCTGCTAACCAATCCATTCCCAATATAATATCAAAGTCTTGGAATCCAAGGACGATGAGGTCAACCGCCAACTCGTGGCTTCCAACTTGGACCGCACTATTTCTATACACTTTATCTGCCAATACTGTTTTGCCGAGCGGAGTCGAAATGGCTAACTCCGGTTTTAGCTGACTAGGCTCCACAGAAAAGCCTTCTGAAAAACTCGGCGAGACAAACGAATGAGTAGACCCGGTATCAATCAACACTCGAGCCAAATACTCATTGACTAGTAGGGTTCCTGAAATTTTAACTAGCGGAGTTAATCCATGCATCAACAACGTATACGTGTAGGTTTATATACATATAGAACATGCCGAGTACGTACACAAAAATATAGCATAACATAACAATCACGAATAAAGAAAATAACTCCAAACGCGTACCTTGCACCACATCATCAGATGCAAGTGCATCACCCTCTGTCAAAGCAAATACACGCCCCTGGTTCGCCTGGCGAGACTGAGGTGTAGACCGGGTAGTCTGAGATGACGCCTGGTATGATCCTGCTGGGCGTGTCGGGGGCCTACTATCCTGAGACTGGCCTGGTAAATGCCGGCTAGGGCAATCCCTGATCATGTGGCCCTGGCGACCGCAATGATAACATCCACCAGATGCTCTTCGGCAATCTCCTGCCGGATGCCTTTTGCCGCATGAAGTGCAGACCTCATATGTGTAGGCCGGAGGGGCCGATGGTGGTGTATACCTCGCTGCCTGAGGTGTAACTGGCCGTGGGGCTGGAAGAGCCTGAGGTCGAGGTGCCTGTGGCACGTACTGCCGGGGTGCTGGAGGCGCATAAGTCGGCCTCATCTGTGGTGCTGGCCATGTATACTGATAAGGACCAGTCCTGGCCCGCCTCTCTAAAGGTACCGAACCACTAGATTGGCCTCTCGCCAATTCTCTCTTCTTGGACACGGTCTCTGAATTGATCTCAACCAACAAGGCTTTATCCACTACTTCGGCGTAAGTGGCGTGCCTGAAGACCGACACTTTCTCCATGATGACATCCTTGAGCCCTTGCTCAAACCTCCTCGCCTTCATTGCCTCGGTGGCAATCATATGTGTCGCGAAGCGTGATAGCTCCGAGAACTTGGCCTCATAAGCGGCCACAGACATCGAACCTTGCTCAAGGTTGATGAATTCTCTCTCTTTCCTTTCCCGAGCTCCAACCGGGAAATACTTCTTATAGAATGTGTCCTTAAACTCCTCCCAAGTCCACGGTTGACCTTGCATGGTCAAGTCCCGTGTCCTCAATGCGGACAACCACCAATGGTGGGCTTCGCCCTCTAGCATAAAAACTGCCCATGCCACTTTCTCTTCCTCTGTAGGAGAGAGCACCGCAAATATCTTCTCAACCTGGAGGATCCAAGCCTCCGCAGTAAGAGGGTCCACACTCCCGTGGAAGGATGGAGGCCTCAATCTCCTGAATGCCTCAACTCCAGCTGTACGATGTACTGGAGCTGCGGGCGGTGGAGTAGGTGCCGCCGACGATGGTATAGCTTGCCGAGCCGCCAGTATGGCGAGTGTCTCAGCAATAGAGCCTAAGACCTGGGAGAGGTCAGGCTGCTCATCCTCATCCCGTGAAGAAGATGAAGCTCTGGTGTGTGGTCCACGACCCCGTGTGCCCCGCCTCATGACTAAAGTCCTGAGAACAATAGCACCACATGAGTCTCACTCGAAACCACAGTTTATTTCCATGTCATTTCACAATAATTCAATTTGTATTAGTTGTATAATACTAATATACATCACATCAAGTCATCCGAGTATTCATCACATTATACTTATACTTTAGTGTTCTAGCGTACCTAGGACCCGTACTTGGTTAAAGCAACCATTTTAGACTAAGACTAAAGTTTAGTCTTAAACTTGGAACCAGACTCGTTCCCGACTCACTTCCTTCCTAACTTGTTTCCTAACATATGCTCTTGTCAAGCCGTGGTATAAGATTCTAAGTGACCCTAGAGACCTAAAGCCTAAGCTCTGATACCACTTCTGTCGCGACCCAAAACCCACCCTAGGAGTTAGAGTGAACTTTGGACGACTAATCATGACTTGCTTGACAACCAACCTGCAAAACCCACAGAGCATATACCATAGAGGACAATATAGCGGAACATAACTATAAAACACAGTGGAAGTCTAACCAAACCTCTATGAATATACATGCGCAAATCCAAGTTATACAAAAGTAACCAAAAGAAAGTGCGGACAGACCCGCCAAAATACATGAAAGTATATCTCTCATCTCACCCACAGCTATTCACTCAGAATCTACAACCACCTAATGGTAACCCTCTACGGGAGGTTCCTCCAAAGGCTCCTCGACGTACTCCTCCTCCACCCAAGGGCTCGGAGCACAGATATCAAACGGAGCAGCAGCTCCCTCAGAACCTGCCGACATAAGAAGTACGGCTGAGCATGGAATACTCAGCGGGTACTAAATACTAACCAATAGTCATAGCAAAACCATAGCAGTATAGGAAGCAGGAAGCATTTCACATATATAAAGCAGGAAACAATTCAAGCATATAAAGCAGGAATAATTCATATCATGACAATAAAGTAAAAGAGTATATAATCATGCTTGAATTCATAAAAGCCGATAAAACCCTTGAAAACACCGTGCACTTGACTTGACTGAAAATACCATTTCCTTGCTTGAAAACTTGTCATGTTTGTCTTATCTTATCGTATCGTGCGTGTCATGCCATGTCATGCTTGCTTGGAAAGTAAACTACTTGTGAGGGAAGGGAGACCCTTCTTCCTAAATGCCCATGCTTGTCATGCCATGTCATGCTTGCTTGTATCATGCTTGGAAGAGTAAACTACTTGTGAGGGAAGGGAGACCCTTCTTCCTAAATGCTCATGTCATGTCCTTTCACTTGTGAGATGTTCTTGTGAGATGTACTTGCGAGGGAAGGGAGGCCCTTCTTATGTGATGTATGCACTTGTGAGGGAAGGGAGACCCTTCTTATGAAAATGCATGATTGTCTTGTCCTTGCCAAAAGCGAGGTAAAACATATCGTACGATATGCCCCACCTCTAAATCCCATTCTTGAAAACCTCGGTAAATCATGTAATGTATGCGTGCTCGTGAGGTCGTGTGCATACTTGCATTTGGAATTAAATATGATGGCATTTGAGTAATTCATAACACCTAATATCAATGATTTTGGCAATTTAATATTGATATCATTTAGGGAAAGCGAACAATCACACTATCATAACCCTAGCAATTTCCATAAACCTTAAACATGCATTTTCTTAATTTATCATTCATTTTATTCACCTTGGCATTTCATCAAACATGGTACATTCATTATTTATTAACCCTACAACATGCTTTTCTAGGTGGTTTATACTCACATCACACTTGTATGTTTATTATTAGTACAATGCCCTTCCCCATTCATTCATTACATCATCCACACGGCATCCATTCGCCAACATCCATCTCCATTTACCATACATACCACCCATCTCATAATATATACATATATATGAAGGAAAACAAGAAGGAATAAGGAAAGGAGAAGCTATAACTAGGAGGGTAGTAAAAAGCACCGACCTTGACAAATGGGGGAAGAAATCCTCCACCAAACGCACGTGAGTTGCTGCCCTAGCTTGAGGAGAGTGCCCCACACGAGCTCCACGAATGCTTGAACCGAAATCTTGAAGAAATCGGGTTTGAGGTTGATCTAGGGTTTCAAAACCCTTTGATTTCTCTCCAAAATGGAAACCTAGGTTTTGGAAAACCTTCTCCTTTCTCTCTAATCTCCCAAATCTTCTAAGGGTTGAGAATGAGCCCTAAAGGCTCGGGTAATCCTATATAAGATAGGGTATAACACCCGAATGCCGAAAATGCCCTTAGTGAAAATTCTGTAAAACGCGAGGACCGAGCGATCGGTGTTAATGACCGATCGATCGGTTGCCTACCGATCGATCGGTTTCATAACCGAGCGATCGGTTGAAATTTCACTCTCTGGAAAATTTCCCCATTGAAAAATCTCGACCAGTCGATAGCCTCCGAGCGATCGGTTTTGGACCGATCGATCGCTCCATGGACCGAGCGATCGGTGGTCTGCAGGTCCAAACTGTTTTGGCCATAACTTTTGACTCGTTCGTCCGATTTTGACGATTCAACTTGCGTTGGGTTCGTACTTCGAAAACGAACATTTCTGACATTTCAGAATTTCCAATTTCTTCCTTATTTATTAATTGCATTACTTTAAAGGAAAAATGGCTACGAAGGGTCATGCATAAATGTGAAAAGGTCCGGGGCTCTACAATAGGAGCCTAGGACATTTTTGAAGATCACTCCAAAAGCTCTAATTAATCATAAAATTTTGATAAGAGTATAGCTAATTGACCTAGGAAATCAATCACATCCCTTCAGTGTGATCTAAGACTGAATTCAGAATTTTTACTCTGAATTCGTCGACGAATTCTCTGGGTAGAATGAATTCGGCGATGAAGTCATTACAAAAATTTTCAAATTCAGTTCTGTTTCTTGATTTCGGCGACGAAATCTTTAGTTGGGTTAACTTCGGCGACGAAGTTATTACAGGATTTTTAAAAATTAAATTCCATCTTTTGAATTCGGTGACGAACTCAAGTGGGAACTCCACTTTGTCGACGAAATCATGTCTGAAACTGAAAAATCTTTGCAACGGCTAGTTTGCAACGGACCTAAAAGCATTTAATGCTACCCCAACGGCACTATTGGATCAAATGGTATAAAAGGAGTTCATTTATGAACTACAAACAACTCTTGATCACAGCAATAACTCCCATCTATCACCTATTCACTGCTATTGATTTTCACTTACTCTCATACTTAGAAAATCCCCAAAAATTCTCTCTTGAGCTTACTTGACTCCTACCTACTTTGAGAGACTTAATTAGAGTTTGTGTTTCACTCTTATTCAGCTCATTTAAGGAGCTTTCTCTTCGGATTTTTAATCCAAAAACTTATTTATTGAAAGTAGTCAAGAATCCAAGATTCTTGCACTGAAGCTATTGCTTCAGTTATTTCAAGAGAGGGTTATCTCTTGAGAGGTTTCAACTCGGCCTAAAGGAGAGCTTGTAAGGTAATATCTCGACCTGTAAGAGAGATTGTAAAGGTTTGGACTCCACCTGTAAAGGAGCCAGTGCAATTAAGGAATCGTGGTGAATCCTCTAGCTGGAAGCTGAGGCGGGGAGTAGGCTGGATTGCTGAACCTCGTAAACAAATCTTGAGTTTGCATTCTCCTTATCTCTTCTCTCTTTCCTTTAAATATTCTACAGTTCAGCTTGTTGCATATTTAATTTTATCCTGCACTTTTGAATTTGTAGTTCATTTTTTTAAAAAAGTTGCCATAGACCCTATTCACCCTCCTTTAGGGTCATTACCTGGCCAACAATGCCAATGTGACAGCCTTTGTGGTTCAGCGTTTTCTGAAAAATGACATTATCTGCCGGTACGGTGTCTCGTTCGAGATTGTAACAGACAAAGCCCTTAACTTCTGCAACAAGGGGATGACCGATCTCTGTCAAAAGTTCAAAATACAGCATCACAATTCCACGCCATACAGGCCACAGAATAATGGTGCAGTTGAAGCCGCCAACAAGAGTATGAAGAAAATCATAGAGAAGATGGTACCCAATTAATCTACTTTGTATGAGATGCTCCCATATGCGCTTATGGCTTACAGAACGTCCATCTGAACCTCGACTCGGGCAACACCATTTTCTTTGACTTATAGTATAAAAGCAGTCCTTCCAATTGAAGTAGAAATTCCATCACTCTGGGTGTTAATGGAAGCAAAAATCTCAGAATCAGAATGGGAGCAGACTAGGCATGAACAGCTGAATCTAATAGAAGAAAGGTTACTGAAAGCCATCAATCATTATCAGGCCCATCAGAGGCGCATGGCTAGGGCATTCAACAAGAAAGTCAAGCCCTGAAGCATCGAAGTCGGTGACCTGGTTTTACGAAAAATGTTGCCAAACCACCTTGACCTAAGGGAAAAATTCACTCCCAACTACAAAGGCCCATACATTGTCCGAGATAAATTTCCTAGCAGTGCCCTTCGACTCGGACGTATGGATGACAAAGACCTCCCAGTGCCCGTCAACATGGACAAACTCAAAAGATACTACGCATCATTGATAAAATTCAGCGTTTTTCTATGGAAATTGCACACAGTATGTCGGTCGGCTATTTAGATGATTACCTGTCATGACGGCTCCGTCATATATCAATTTACGAAACTGCAAGGGCCTCGTATGTAAGGAAACCAGAAAATCCACTAGTTTTAAAATTCAGTTAGTACTCAATATTTACTGATTGCCACAATAGAAATCTTTGAAGCTCACACACCGCGTATCGGTCGGCTGTCTGGACGACTACCTATCATCTCGACTTTATTGCAACTCAAACCGCGAAACCGCGGCGTGTTTAGTGTTCAAAACTAGAAAATTAGTGGGTTTTACAATTTTCTTCCAAACTTCGGTTTTACTATCAAAACTCAACATTTTTCCTCAAGATTCACACAACGGGTGTCAAATTGCCCCTTCTATGGTCACTTGTCATTTCGTCACCATTGCACATCGTTTCTTGGAGTTACAGAGGTCTTACACATGAAAAAGTGGGAAATCGGTTTACGTGGTCAAGGGTCACGTCATCGTGGCCCTTGTGATCTTCATATGGTAGTGTCACATAGGCCACCCACTTGCCTATATAAAGAGGGGATCACCCCCCTCATTTTTTATACTTTCCCTGAGTACGGGAAATTAGTTAGAGAAAGAAAAGAGGGCATACCTAAGGGTTCTTTGACATTTTGAACACATTGACGACATCCATTTCACTCCCTGGAGCCTCGATCTATGCTTAGTGAGTAAAACCACTTTCCCTCTTTCGTATTTTCCCTTATTTTATGCTATTTTTGTATGTGGAATGATGTGAATAATGTATGGGATGGATGAAAAGGGTTAGAGACCCGGTGGAATGTGTATGGAATGATTGGGGATGGGCTTGACTTGAGTAGAGGGGTGTAGCCCTCGGTTTCGGGTTGTAATAGCCCAAAATTTCAGCTCAAAATGATAGAGCGATCGATCACCCTGTTTGGGCGATCGATCACCGACATGTAAATGCTTGGGCAATCGATCGCCCAACACTGGTGATCAATTGCCAGTGCACATGTTTTGGGAAATTGGTTCTTGACTTACTTGGACCTTCCGGGAAGCCCGGATTGGATCCCGTGTGTGTTATGGCGCAATCCTTGGGTGTGAAAAATGTGATTTTAAATTTATTAGAGGTGATGGACAGATCCATCAGCTTGGATACGTTACCCAAAGGGACGATATACTTTGGACATGGTCTATGGGCGTGAGGTGCAACGGTTTCCAGCATTCAAGTAAGGCATGAGATGATTGGGGTTGTCCTATGGTTAGAAAACCTAAGATGTGCTAAGTCGGGGCCATGGTTCCTCTTTGACTAAGTCCGAAGAGGCGGCATCTGTATAGAGTCGGAGTTCCTCTGTAACTGATAAATGGGAGATGTCGGTCTGTGTATGTAGGTCGTTTGTGGTTCCTCTTTGACTAGGTCAAGAGAGGCGGTGTCTATTTAGATTCGGGGTTCCTCCGTGATTGATAGTCGGGAGATGTCGGAGTCCGATTTAAGTGTCAAGTGACTGAACATCATATAGTGTGTAGGCTGGGGTTCCTCTCTAGTTAGGTTAGAAGATGATGACACCGTGTCTATCGGGGTTCCTTCGTGGTGGAAAGTAAAGAGATGACGGTGTCCAAATGGGGCATGGGGTTCCTCCATCGACTTACCAGAAGATGGCGGTAGATAAGATGGCCGGGGTTCCTTCGTGATTGATAGATAGAGAAATGGCGGCGGATACACAATAGATGTTGGCAGTCATCAAAGTTGAGGAGAATGTCCTTAGCATCTGAATGCTTGGGTTATGTGTTCAATCTTCGGATTCTAGGTTGTCTAGGTCGGTGTACTCAGGTTTTGTGTTGAATCTTCGCATTCTAGGTTTTTTGTGTCAGAGTACCCAAAGTTTGGTTATGATCATGTGAAGACCCGAAACTGTGTAAGTGAGTCTACATGACTCAATGTATGATTGAGAAATGGGTTAATATGTTGAGACTTAGGTCTTTGAAACAGAATTATTTATAGGCTATGACCAGTTAATAGAGTTGAAGGACTCGAAGAGAAATGTGATTGGCTATTTGGAATGATAACTTGGTAATTCGAACATTGTTAAATAAACGAACTTCATAATTGGAAAATGCTATGAGATTGGGGATCTCGGATAGGGTAAAATAGCCCTGAGTAACTTTACGTCACAACTCACTATTTATTGCTTTATCATACTGTAACAAGGAATTGAACTGTACTATTATCTCATTATTTATGTGTGTTAATATGTGGAAAATAGTCTAGATAAATTGTTGATTTTATTGGGTTTCATAGCTCACTGACGTTTCATATCAGTAGATCTCGGAGCTGCTAATAGTTGGTCCAACTGGACATTTTTAAAGACTGTATAGACTGTACCCGGCATGTTAGTGGCACCTACTTTTGTAAAAGACTTGATGTAAATTAATACAGGTATTTGGTTTGTGGTGATGGCTATTGTGCTTCGATCTGCTCCTTCAACTCCTTAAGCTCTATTGGGGTCATCCTGTATGGAGCCCTAGAAATTAGAGCAGTGCCAGGAGCAAGCTCTATTGCGAACTCAATCTCATCATTTGGAGGTAATCTAGGCACTTCCTTGGGAAACATGCCCAAGTACTCACTCACAATCAGAATGGCTGAGGAGTCATGTGCCTCTGAGTTCGAAAGTCTTAGTGTTGCGAATTGAACGATGTCTCTCCTTCGCAATCCATGGAAGTGAAATGGCTTTATATGCTTCAGCCTGAAGTTCAACACCTTCTCAAAACAAGTCACGTGCCCGTGGTACGCCACAAGCCATTCTATTCCCAGGATGACGTCAAAATCCTGGAAATCTAGGATAATCAGGTTGGCTGGCAACTCATGTTGCTTAACTTGAACCACACAATCCTTATACATTTGGTTGGCAACCACTAACTTTCCTAGTGGAGTCGAAATTGATAATTCACGCTCCAACGGACTCGACTCGAATGAAAATCCCTTCGTAAAACTAGGCAAGATGAAGGAATAAGTGGATCCTGTGTTGATCAACACTTGGGCTAGACATTCATTTACTAATAATGCGCTTGTGTAATTAAATAACTCACATCAATAGATTTCAAGCAAGAATATACACAATGTATAGGTACCATGTTATACCGATAAGCAATCATATCATATAATAACAAGTATTCACAACTTGAAAGATTTAGCACTCTAGCGTACCTTGCACGACATCAGTAGATGCCCATGCATCCCGTTCGGTCATGACAAAGACTCAACCCTGGTTTGCCTGGTGAGGCGGCCGTGTAGATTGTGAGGGCCTCGATGCCTGTGAAGAGCCCTACTGAGAAGGCTTCCAAATCTGGGGCCTGCTCCCTTGAGACTGGGATGGTAACTGCTGGTTGGGACAATCTTTAATCATGTGGCCCTGGTCACCACAGTGAAAGCATCCATCGAACACCTTTTGAAACTCTCCTGCCACGTGTTTCCTACCATAATGAGCATAGACCTCATAAGAGAATGTAGAGGGTACGGGAGGCACATATCCAGTGGCCTAAGATAGCGCTAGGCGAGGAGCCTGTGTAGTCACTGGGTGTGAAGCCTGTGGAGTATAAGGGCGATAAGCCTGTGGTGTAGAGTATGACCTCTGCAACTGTGCTAGCCCTGAAGGTTGGTATGGAGTAGTCCTAGCCCTCTTTTCAGGAGGAGCTAAGGGTACTATACTGACCTCTAACATTCTCCCTTCTCCTGAAGAATTCCTCTGAATTTGACTCAGCCAACTGGGCTTTGTCCACCACCTTTGCATATGTCTCATGCCTAAACATCGAGAGTCTATCCTTGATGTAGGCCTTCAACCCCCTCTCGAACTTTCAGGCCTTCATAGCTTCAGTAGCTATCATATGTGGAGCGAATTTGGACAACTTTGAAAACTTGGCCTCGTACTTGACCACCGTCAAATTACCTTTGCTCCAAGGTAATAAATTCCACTTCTTTCTTCTCCTTCATTCCTACTAGGAAGTACTTCTAGTAGAAGACGTCAAGAAATTCTACCTAAATCCACTCTTGACCTAGTTGAGTCAAATCATGAGTCCTAACAGTGGACCTCCACTAGTGGTCAGCCTCACCTTCTAGCATAAAGGTAGGCCAGGTGACCCTCTCTACCTCAGTGGGCAATAACACTGAGAACAACTTCTCCAGTTGCCTGATCCATGCCTTTGCCACCAACAAATCAATGCTACCACAAAATAGCAGAGGCCTCGTCCTTCGAAATGCCTCTATCCCTGCTAACGCTTTATTTGGCAGAGCAGTTATGAGTGCTGCAGTAGGAGGAGTAGCAGGCTGCCTGGCTGCCAGCATAGCCAGTGTCTCAGCTATCGAAGCCAAAGCCTGAGCCATATCAGGTGGTGTATCCTCTGTTAGAGGAGGTGATCCATTACTATTCGTATGGTGTTTGCGATCCCGTTTGCCACGTCTCATGACTTAGTCCTGAGAACAATAGCAACCATGAGTATAACTTGGAAACCAACTTTATTTCAATCATAAATTCAAGATCATTCAATATTTATAAGGTACATAATAGTAATACATCGAGACATACATTGCAATAGTGTAAGCACACAATTTTTGTTTCTAGCGTAGGATCCTAAGTTCGGTTGGGTTCCAACCGGTTATGGACTAAGAGTAAATAATTAGTCTATACTTGGAATATGACTCTTTTCTTAAACCTAATACTTTGTTTGAATCATGGTATCAAATACTAAGTGACCTTAAAGAAATCTAATATCTAAGCTCTGATACCAACTCTGTCGCGCCCCAAAATCCCCCTATGAGTTAGGTGAGACTTTAGACGTGACTATCATAATCTGGCAAACCATCCTGCAAATCTATAAGGCATAAACATAGTGGAAATGAAATCTAAGCGCAGAAATTTGAACCCAAAATTTTTTCTTCTATTCATGAACAATATTCCAAGTTTTTATACATCAACATGACTAAAAATAAGAGTGGACATGCCCACCCATCAAAATACAAAGTATAAACTCTCGCTCTCTCATACTCAGTAGTCACCCTGATAGGGCCAACTATCTAGGTCTCTTGCCTCCACATGAGGCTTTACTGTAGGCTCCACAAAAGGTTCCTCCTCACCATAGTCCTCGACTTAAGGACCCGGAGCGCAGATGTCAAACGGTGCACCTGCCGACATCAAAATGTATGGCTGGGTATTGAAACACTCAGCGAGTACTAGCTACTAGCTAATAGTGATATAATGCAATTCATGACATACATGAAATTTAAACAATGCATTCATGAGCATGCATGAAACCCAAGCGCAAAACCTCATGTAAATCATGTGTGCTTAATTCATAGCTTTTACTTGAAATTATCTTTTCGTATTTTCAAAACTTGCATATAGTGCTTAAAAATCTTATTATTGTCTTGTTCTTGTCTCATGAGGATCATGTTTGTCTTGTCTTGTTTTTGTTTAGAATCACACTTGTCTTGTCTTGTCATGCCTGTCTTGTGAGCTAGATGTTAGTGCCCTTGTAGTAGCAACTTGTGAGCTGGGTATGTAAATACCCTAAATCAAAATTCTTGAAAGCAAATTGTGAGCCGGGTATGTAAATACCCTTCATCGAAATTCTTGAAAGAAACTTGTGAGCTGGGTATGTAAATACCCTTCAATGAAATAGAAAGGCACACGAACATCCTTAACTGACCCGAAGTTCGGTATTATCATTCTTGCTTGTCTTGTTTTCTTGAAGCCAGATATGACATATCCTTGGATATACCCTATCCTTGACTGACCTAAAGTTTAGCTTTATCATTTGTTTCATAAATCACTTGCCTTGTTCTTTGGTTGTTTTTATATACTTAAACTTAGAAAACTCGATCATACATACATGCTTATGCATAAAGAATAATGAGCATCATAGTAGCATGAAATTACATGTGGCATTTAAAACATTTCTATAATCATAGGAAAACTTAAAAGCATCTTATTTTCATGAACAAACTCGAAACATGGAATCATGGCAATAGGAATCATGCATTTGACATACACAGCATAAATCATAGTTACTTAGCCTATTACATTGTGGGCAGTGAAATCTCACCGTCCATTGTGCAGGTGCTCATGCGCCTGCATGCACTGAATCACTATCTCTCGGAGAGGCGGTTGAATTTTGCGCGTGCTTGTCGTGCCCCAAAATACCCCCTAGGAGTTAAGGGATACTTTAGAGGTGACGATGTGTACCTACCAAACTATCCTGTAATGACCAAGATAAACATGATGCAATAGCAATAAAAATCAGAGTGCGGAAGCTATAACATGAGTGTGGAAACGTGAACTAACTTTTTCTTTTCTTTTATAACTCCAAAATAGTATTCCAAGTTGCCATATACAAAACATAATCAGAGTAAAGGTGGACATGCCCACCTATCAAAATATCAAAATACAAAAGCACCTTCTTGGACACTTCTCTCAACAGTAGTCGAGGTACGGCCACACGTCGAGGTCTCTATCCGCTTGCGACTGTAACGAAATAGATGGCTCCCTCTCCTCTATCTACTCTTCCTCGACCCAAGGCTCAGGGTCAAGGACATCCACGGAACCTGCCGATATAAAAGTACGGCTGAGCATGGAATACTCAGCGAATACAAGCTACTAGCTAACCATAGCAATAGTGAAAGCATAACAACGGTGAACACAATACAAAATATTGATTTAAAGTAATACTAGAAGCATAAGATAAATAGCATGGAACATGAAGCAGTATAATTATCTTCACGTGCATGCATGAATGCGAAAACCTCGGTAAACTCATGTTCGGAAACCTCTTTCATGTCTCGGTCTTGCTTGTGAAAATCATGCATTCGTGCCTTGTTCTTGTTTCATTCTTGACTTGTATACTTGTGAGCCAGAGGCTAGCACCCGCACATCCCTGAGCTACCAACCTCCTTGACATGTATCATTTCCTTGTGAACTTGTTCTTGTGAGCCAGAGGCTAGTACCCTTCACTTGGGCTACCAACCTCCTTGACATGTTTCATTTTCTTGTGAGCCAGAGGCTAGTACCCGAACCTCCCTAGGCTGCCAACCTCCTTGACATATGTTTTCTTGTGAGCCAGAGGCTAGTACCCGCACATCCCTGGGCTACCAACCTCCTTGACGTATGCTTGTTTTCTTGTTTAATTTATCATATGCAATTTACTCTTGAAAAACCCGGTTCATGCATGCATGTGTGCTTGTCAATAGTGGCAACCATGATGACATGAAGGATAGTGCATCGCAATTTAATTGATAAGATGAGCATGTTAGAATTTGGGAAACATACATGGCATTTGGTCAATTCGTCATTAATGAGAACAATTACACAAGGCCTACTTCCATTTTCTTCATTTAATTCATTTACTCCTAGTTTAGGCATTTTGTTAAACACATAATATGCAACATTTCCTTAGTAGTTCATCTTACTCTTTTTAATGCATATTTTCCATCCAAGCATCAAGGTAAGTTCATTATTTGTAAGATACCCTTCCACCATTTTCCATTTCATACATTACACAACATCCTTACGGCATCCCATCGCCTCAACCACAATCCATCCACACATCACAACATCCATTATTTTCTTGTTTACATTTTAAGGGAAATAACATATTTCAAAAGGAGGAAAATCATGAAATCAAGAATCATCATTTAAAATGGGAAAACCTAGGTTATGGCTAAGGGAGTTAGTAGAGTGTATTAACCTTGAATCAAAGCTTGATCTTGGGTGGAAACCCTTTATTGAAGCTCTAACTTGGAAGAAAAGAACCCTTGCTTGAAGGTGCTTGATTTGGTTAAGAAACTCCTAGAGGAGTACCTTGGAGAACACTGCCCTAACTTGAGAAAGACTCCCCCACGAGCTTGAGGCTTGGCTTGGAAGGAAATCCAACCTTATGATGATTCTAGGGTATTTAAACCCTTGATTTTCTCAAATTGAAACCCAGGAGAAAATCCCTTTCTCCTCTCTCCTTCTCTCTCAAAATAGGATGCCTTAGGGTTTATGAACCCATATGGCTCGGGCAAGCCTTATAAAGCAAGGGTATAACACCCAAAAGATGAAAAAGCCCTTAATAAAAATTCTACAAAACGCGATAAACCGAGCGATCGGTGGTTATGACCGATCGATCGGTCACCTACTGAGCGACCGGTGTTCTTGGCCGAGCGATCGGTGAAAAACATGCTATCTGGAATTTTTCCTCATACAAAAAAGTTAACTAGTCGATAGCTACCGATCGATCGCTAAAAATGACCGAGCGATCGATTATGAACCGATCGATCCCTAGCAATCGGTGCTCTGCAGGTCCCAATCGTTTTGACCATATCTTTTGACTCGTTCGACGAATTTTGACGATTCAACTTGCGTTGGATTCGTCTTTCAAAAAGGAACATTTTAGACATTTTAGAATTTTTAATTTATCATTTATTTATTCATTAGACTATGTGGAAGGCCAATTGGCTATGAAAGTGCTATTCATTAAGTATGGAAAAGTCCGGGGTGCTATAGTGCCTATGACACGCGTAGTCCTTTAGCCTATCAGCATTTAATGCTGACATCTTGCAATGATATCTTAAGGACATGCCAGCCTCCAAGAGGCTAACAATGGTCCCGTCCGTGAGGTTGAAAACCTCATGGATCAAACTAGTATGCCAGCCTCCATGAGTCTGACGTGTATCTCATCCTTGAGGATAAAAACCTCATAGATCAACCAACTTGAGTGCCACCTCTAATAGGTTGACACGTGTCCAATCTGTGAGGATAAATTCTGACTGTTCAAACTTGAGTGCCAGCCTTCAAGAGGCTGACACGTGTCTAATCTATGAGGATAAATCCCCATGGATTAACTTGAGTGTCAGCCTCCCAGAGACAGACATATGTCCAATCCATGAGGGCCAAGACCTCATGGATCAACCATCACCATACTTGGTCCTGAACCTAACCCAGACCACGGGCAAGACCCATGGTCTCACCCCTTTAGTGGGTGGACTGATGAAGGTCAGCTTTGGGGGATCCCAAGATAAGGATCCCCTCTTTTAAAATGCCATGGGATGCCACATGGCACCCCATAATCATGAAAAGATTAGGACTTTGTCCTATATCCTTCGAAAGGAAGTGACTTAACATCCACCTTTTGAAGAGAAGATATTATCTTCTTCTCCCTCTCCGAAAGGTACTAAGATTCCTCCCAAAAAAGAAAAACCTGGTACAAGAGTTCTAAAAAGAAGAGGACTCTCTTTTGCTTTAGGAGTCTCCCAGATAAGGGAGACCCGTGAGCTGGCATCCTTTAAGAGCAGAGCCCAAGCTGATTTCCCTAAAATATGGGATCAAAGAGAGAGACAAAAAAAAGATTCTTAAACTTATAAAAGGAGGGTTTCTTATGAGAAACCCACACGAAGAAATACGAGGAAGAGAGAGAAAACTCCCAAAAAGTACAGAGAAGAGAGGGAAGAATTCTTTTCTCCTTTTTAAGGAACAACAAGAAAAAGCAAGCAAGCCAAAGAAGAAGACTCCTTCGACATGAAGAATGTCAGGTGAGCCTCATAAAATGGTCACCCCCGTTCTCTGTTTTTTTCTGAAAATATAAAGATTTCAATGAGGCACTTATAACGCCTACATGAGATCTGGGTAACACCATTGAATAAATACAATTACTTTATTCAAATTTTGTTTTTTCTTTATTCTTCTTCTTAATCAGCGGTTCTTCCCTAAATTAGAAAGGTAATTAACAGTCTGTGTTTACTCAGATTGGAAGGATAGTCCCCCACACAAAATAATAAATTTCATACAATAATGGAGGTAATTTGACGTACGACGAAATAAAGCGTTACAAATTTCTGGCACGCCCGATGGGAACTTCTTCTCCTCTCATCTTTGATGAAGAATAAAAAATAAAAGGACAAAAAAAAATGAAAGTGAGTAATACTTTCCTCTATTTTCTCCTCGATGTTTTGTGCAGGATAATCGAAACCATTTTTTTCCGTTCAACCTATGTTGTGACCATCAAGAGGAGGGTCTATGTCCCTCCAATGCCGATCCCAGCAACTCACCCCCTTACTTGAGCTGAGGTGGTAGTAGCCCCAATCATGAGGTCTCGGTATACTGGGCGAACCCTCAATAAGGGTATTGCTACCCCTCCACGGAGGGGTTACCCCTCCCAAATCCATGGATAAGGTGCATCCCCCATGATGCACCACGGAGCAGATGCATCCCAAGGATGCACCATGGATAGGGTGCATCCCCCAGGATGCACCATAGAGTAGATCCATCCCCAAAGATGCACCTCAGACAAGGTGTATCCCTCAGGATGCCCCATAGAGTGGATGCATCCCCAAGGATACAGCACGGCTAGGGTGCATCCCTCAGGGTGTCCCACGGAGAGGCTGCACCCAAGAGGATGCGCCATGGAGCAGACACATCCCCCGGATATGCCACAGATTGGGTGCATCCAATTGGATGCCCCATGGACAGAATGCATCCCACATGGTGCATCCCAGACAGAGTGCACCCCAATTGGAGTGCACCTTGGAGAGTGTACCCAACTGGGTACACACATTGCAGGGTGGTTCTACCACTTTACGACAAGTTAGTCCAAAAGGCAGACTTACGTCAAACACTTGGCTAAGCCGAACAGGCTCTCCCAAATCCCAACAGTCTGCATTGGAAATGCCACAATTGCTGTGGTCGACCGTAGGACATGTTGATTGTGAGCCCCCTTAGTCCAAGTTGGCTGTTGGACTCCCCCTTAAAAAAAATTCTTTAAAAGGGGGAGAAGCTGCCCAATTTCAGCTGGGCAAAAATACAAGGCTAAGGGCTTCAAGGACTTAATCAACAATCCTCCAAAATTTCTTAAAAAACACAAATAAAAGGAGGAGGAAAATGCCCAATTCATTCAATCGTTAACAAGAAACGTCCACAGATAGAGTTCACGGACCAAAGTCCAAAACATCCCACGGACGGGAACCAAAGGTTGTCCACGGACAAAACCTGAAGGCTGTCCACGGATAGAACTCCAAGAATGTCCATGGACAGAAGTTCAAGACTGTCCACGGATAGAAAATCAAGACCGTCCACGGACAGAAGATTAATACTATCCATGAACAGACAATCAAGACCGTCCACAGACGGAAGATCAAGACTGTCCATGGACAGAAGATCAAGATTGTCCATGGATAAGCAATCAAGACTGTCCATGGAAAAATACTCAAGACCATCCATGGACAGGCCCAAGCCTAGTCCACGGACTAAAGGTCCAACCGCTTGGAACAAAGGCCCAATCCAGTCCGAGGGTTGAAGGCATGACTCCTTCATAGATACAGGCCTAAGCCAGTCTATGGACATGGTCCACAAATAGAGGTCCCTCAAAAGAGAGGGAGATCCCCGGACAGGTACTCTGCCTTCGGGGATTGCTCCCTTTCCAAAAAGAAGAAAAGTTGGCAGTATAAGGCCAATAAAAGGAGGGTTCTCTTGGAGCAGAATTCATTGCCTGATGGTGTCGTCAAGTCAAAGAAAGGAGGACTAGATTTGCAAGTGTCTTTAAACAATGCAAGAGGCATTAACAATTGTGATCAAGTTCATCCGGCTGTTAATGCAAGAGCCATCATAAACTCAGAGCAAACAGACAGGAACTTGCTATTTAGACAGGGTCTGAATACTTTTTGAGGCACTAACCTTGCAACTTTCACATCAATGATGACATTTGTCCATCATCGACATCAGCGGCCTTCATCTAGAGATGTAAGCCCATTCTGGGGCAGATCAAGTGCTAAATCAGAAAGAAAAACCAGAGCACCATATGACCCTAGGGTTAAAGTGCTGAATAGAAGCACTTCTACTTTTGAGATGCCCAGGAAGAAAACACCTGAGGAAATCCTTCAACTCCAAAATCGGAAATACCCTTCGACTCCACCAAAGAAAGTATACAATTATCGGTCAAAGCCAAGAAGGTTTAGAGATCCAAGGTCAAAAAGGTCGACTGGTGTCTCGGACAAGGTCCATTTTGTTCACTAGGGATTAAGGATGGACCTCTCAGCTTCTGTTCATCCTATTCAGGAGAGAACAAAGACCAGAGCGTTGCATCATCGTTATGAAAGAGTGTTTGTGAATGTAATCGGCACTAGACTTAACCCAGCTCTGGAAGAACTTACAACTCTAGTGTTCCATGGAACTGGGGCAATGCCTGAGCAAAACATGTCAAAAAGGCAAGATTCTCAGAGTTTGGCCATTGCCATTTTAGCCGCTTTGGACGAAGCAGAATCTTCTAGAGCTGTTGGAATAGTTGTTCCTGGTCAAACAATTCCAAGAAGAAAAAGGAGCCGCAGAAATCAGGCCAGCGACAAAGAAAAAGCCCAAGACCCAACTTAGTCAGTTGTAAATCCTGATATCAGCGAATCCCAAGAGGGATCAGAGCAAGAAGTGACCCTGGTAACCTCTCCAAGAGAATTGGGAAGAATCCTTCTAATCGTGGATTATGGTTCTAACGAACCCGTTCTTCAATCAACCATGCCGAAAGTTGTGCCAGAATTGCCTCAACAGGTTTTCAATGCACCCAACCCTCTATAGCGAATGCCCAATACTTATTTCACAAAAGAAGAGTTTTCGAATCTATTCCTACGACAAAGATTAGTGTCAGAGCGATCGGTAGCGATCATGATGGCGAAATTAGACGGTAACAGAGTTCAAGAAAATTGTCCTTCGGCATCAGTACCTCTAACATCAGGTGATCAAATAGCCGCATTACAGGCCCAATTTCGATACAAAGATGATGAAATTACTGCCATCATGTCTCGAATGCAAGAGTTGGCTACTCAATTGTCAGCTCTTAAATCTACATCGACACCAAGACCACACTTTGTGTACCAAGGACAGCAGTAATCAAGGCACAATTCCTGCCCCTTCGAATCGTCTCTTTTGGCTACAATCGAAGAGATAGTCCGTAATCAAATGTGTTAGGCTAAAGAAAAGGAAGAAGATGTTCGAATAATCGTAAAGCCTATCCAGCTGTCATGGATGCGGTTCCATTCCCCGTCAGGCTTCGTTCAACCAATATTTAAAATATTTGATGGTACCGGAGACCCGAGGCAACATTTGTCTCATTTCTTTTCGAGATGTCGATTGGCATCCAAGACTAGAGTCCTTTGCCTCTAACTCTTCGTATAATCCCTAAAAGGTATTGCTTTCACATGGTATGCCAACCTCCCCGAGGCATTAATATTGGATTGAGCTACAATGGTGAATGAATTTAGTAAACAATTCTACAACACTCAAAGAAGAGTGGGTGTTCCAAAATTGATTTAAACCAGACAGAGAGACAATGAGACCGTAATAGAGTTAATTGCCCGATGGAGAGTATTGACCTTTTCCTGTCCTCAAAATTTCACTCAGTTGGAACTCATCCGGATGTGCCTCAACAACTTCAAGCATTATCTTTCGACTGCCCTCATGGCCCAAACCTTTTATGCACAAAAGCACATGACATGGAGAGCGACATAGGAAAGAGAAGGCGAGGTAGAGGCACTGATCGCCTTGAATCGTCAACAGCCGCAGTAGTTAAAACAAAAAAGACTACGCAACTAGTGTCAGGTGCGGGTAGACCAACTGGTCGAACAAGCAATGACAAAAGACCGGTCAAAGTTGGTACTAAACCAGCTCAGGGTGGGGCCAAAAGGCCACAATGGCAAGATAAACGTGACCCACCAAAGAAAATCACTATTGAAGAAAAAATGAATAAAACATATTCGTTCGCTGAGGATATTGCCGAAGACTTATTTGAAGACCTCCTCGCAAATGAACTAATTGTTCTCCTGGAAAGTAGGAGACCCCAAGAGATCGGGATGAAGAATAATCCCAAATATTATCCTTATCATTATATAATCAGTCATAAGATAAGTAACTGCTTTGTACTAAAGGATATCATCCAACAACTTTTGGACAATAAAGAGATTGTCATCAGTCAAGATCTCCAACATGCAGCTACATCCAATATGGTGGTGGCTTTAGAACCACTAGATAAAGATAAAGCATCTTCAAGTGGTAACCTTTCTGGTGATAAACCGTCAGATGAAGAAGATTGGACTCTTTTTGAAAGCAAAGGAGCCAAGAAAAAAAAAAGATTGGCTCAAAATGCCAATGCTAAAAGGCAAGCTTAGGCAACAAGACTGGTTCAAGATCCCAAAAAAAAGGGAAGCACATAGACAAGGCTGAAAAGAAGAAGAAAAGGAAAAGAGTAACGAAAGCCAAGAAAAATGGCACTGCCCAAGACGCTCTTTTGGAAAAAAAGCCATTAATGACAATCACCTGAATGGATTTCATCCCTCTAGAATTTTTCTTCGACTGCGACTATGATAGCCTCTAGTCAACAGACTCGAGAGATGAATCCAATATTTTCTCTTACTATGTCATCGATGCGGTCCCAAATGAAGACCCTTAATGGTTGAATACGTCTAGACAAGTGGTAGCCTGCAATCCAGAAAGGCATCGGGCATTTCAGGATTAGATAGATCAATCTGAAGATATTGGACTCCCCGAGAGGAGACCATCTACACTGGGCAGACTCCTACAGGACTTTCAGATCTTTCTGAAAGATTTTCATTTAGAGGAGAACGAGAGGTAGATGATGAACAAGTACAATTTGGTTCCCCTCAAGAGAGGCCAGGTACACCTAAGGCCCCAAATCAAAACCATTGTCAGATATGATGATCGGTACAAATCTCAAGCCAGCCCAAGAATCAAGATTCATTTGCTACAGTCGGTTCAAACAAGGACCCTCTAACAGAAGAAGCAGTCCTAAAATTAGGGCCAACTGATAGTTCACTGACATTTGAACAAATTTCAGCCTAGCCTGAAAGTCCAATAGGGCAATGTGAAAGAAGAAGTCA
Organism: Tetracentron sinense; assembly: GCA_015143295.1. NCBI lineage: Eukaryota > Viridiplantae > Streptophyta > Magnoliopsida > Trochodendrales > Trochodendraceae > Tetracentron > Tetracentron sinense. The sequence goes on along the minus strand of CM026555.1, from coordinate 10,119,488 downwards.
GTCGCCCTTTCAACGTAAAAAGAGGAAGCTGGACTTCAGTTCCGTGAACATGGTCCAACTCTTAAAGGGAGAATCGTTTGAACCAATAGATCAGACAATTGCCAAAGGCTATAAACTTAATCTCCAATCAGCCAAAAATCTGCAACCAAGGTTTGTACTAGTCCAACATGATAATCAGACTAGAGCTCAACCGGTCCCAGCCCAAATAGCTCTCGGTAATGAGAGGGTCAAGTACGACATTCTGGCCCATCTAAAGAAAATTCCTTCCTTGCTCAACGTCTATGATGTACTCAAGATGTCCCCTGAATTGAAGAGGTCTTTTATATACGTTATTTCTAATTCGGAGGACTTCTCTGGAGAAGTCACAAGTCAGTCACCGCAGCCTCCTAAAACAGGGACTTCTTGACTCTTCACGATCACTTTTGATGATGAAGACATGCAAGCTGAGACTCTCCAACATAATCGGCCACTGTTTATCACGAGTCTAGTTAATAAAACTAGTATCTCAAGAGTAATGGTTGATGGAGGTTCAGTCGTCAATATCCTCCCAAAAAGGATGCTGTCCAAGCTTGGCATACAAATAGGCTGGCTACATGAAAGCAACCTAATCATCCAAGGTTTCAAACAAAATGAGCAAAAGCCCAAGGGAATGATCAACCTCAAAATCAGGTTTGGGGATATTGCTGAAACTACAACGTTTCTGGTGATCGATGTTGATACATCATACAACGCCTTGTTGGGGTGTAAGGGAATAGACAAGTAAGGATCGATGATGATGATGATCCATTCAATGATGCAGAGCTATATTACGCAGATGCACGTTTCTATGTCAAAAGTGCCCAAAGAAGCATTCAACAAAAGCCCAAGGAGCAAAATGCTGAGGACGGCCCGAAAAGCAATCATGGACATACCCAAACTGAAGTTCCAAAAAAGGTGTTCAAATATACCCCAAAATCTCAAAGAAAAGAAGGACAATGAACCATGGCTTTGATCGAATCTCCCCAGAATCTCGAGAAGGACAAATTAGCCGACCCCTTCCAGATTTATGAGGTTAAACAAGTTGACCCTCTTCAAGCTCTGAACGGTGATCATCTAGTCCCTTTGAGAAAAATAGACTATAAAATGGTAAAAACTACCTCTAGTCATACTGTCCTGGTCAAGAAGAGAGGACAGAAGCCGATGGTCTTCAATTCTCTAGGTGTGTACGACAGAATAAACTCGTCATGGACTGATGAAAAGAGCAGGGTGGCCAATCCTTACAAGAAGAAAATAAGCTTTGGTAAATCAACTATCAAGCTCCTCAAAGGCCAAGGGTTCAATCTCGAAGAAGGAAAGCAAGTCAAAAGAACTCTCCTACCTGCTTATGAAGCCTTACTCAAAATGGAGCAACATAAGGCCCTGGATACTGGTAATTATGTAGATACAGATACACCAGGGATTGGGTATAAGCCCCCAGTCTTTTTATTTGGGAGAAATCACAATCAAACCATAAATATGGTCATGGTCAGGGAAGAGCCCACACCAGAAGCAATCTCCATGGAATGGCTTCCGGAAGAAGTGAAGTCCCGACAAACATCCCCATGGGTTGAAGCAGCACATCAAGATATGATGATAGCCTGGCTAAGGTCAGTCTCAGTTTATGACAAAAATGATCGACAACGGAAACCATTCCTAGTGTCATTATCTCATCTAGAGGAGCAGGGAAAAAGCCCATTATTTTTAATTCAGCAGGGCAAGCAGGCAAAGCCACCCCCCCGAAATAACAGAAGGGATAGAAAAATAAACCCTTACCAGAAGAAGCCTATATATAATCTAGCAATCAAGAAAATTCTTGAGAAACACGGGTTTAATAGTTGGTTGAGCATGAAATTATGCCAGCACTCAGGACTTTGGCTACTAGTAATAGGGTTGGCTCTAACTTGGGAAAAGCTGAATCAACAAATTCTGATACTTCACTAAATGAAGAGTAGGTCTGGACCATAAATACTATTACGGTAGATGAAGACTTCTCTTTAGGAGAAGAAATGATCATGGAAGAACCACCTAAAGAAACAGAAGTCCATCCGGCTCCTTCAGAATTTGAAGCAGGGGGTCAAGCAACAGTTGATGATCTCCTTGAAGTTAACCTTGGCTCAGAACATGACCCAAGGCCAACATTCATAAGTGCCTCCCTTTCTCAAATAGAAAAAGAGGAATATCTTTGTCTCCTAAAAGAGTACAATGATTTTTTGCCTGGAATTACATAGAAATGCCTGGTCTATCAAAAAATTGTAGTCCATCATTTCACAACTCGAGAAGATGTTAGGCCAATCAAGTAGACACAAAGAAGATCTTGCCCAGAACTGGTTGCTCAGATTGAAGTAGAGGTAGATAAACTCTTCAAAATGGGATTCATAAGAGAGGTTCGATACCCTACTTAGCTTGCCAACGTTATTTCCGTAAAGAAGAATATAAGACAGATACGGGTTTGAATAGACTTTCGAGATTTGAATGAAGCATATCCCAAGGATGACTTCCCTTTGCCCATCACAAAACTGATGGTCGATATAACAACAGACTTTGAAACCCTGTGCTTTAAGGATGGATATTCCGGTTATAATCAAATCAAGATGGCCTCAAAAAATGAAGAGCTCACGACCTTCCGCACCCCTAAGGGAGTGTTCTGTTATAAAGTCATGCCTTTCGGCCTCAAAAATTCTGGCGCAACCTATCAAAGGGCCATGACAATCATATTTGGGGATATTCTCCATGACAAAGTCGAATGCTTTGTCGAAGAATTAGTTGTCAAAATATGGCAATGAAGCAATAATCTGGATGATCTTTGGGAAATCTTCGACAGATTGTAATAGCACCAGCTCAAGATGAACCCACTCAAATATACATTCGGAGTTGCGTCGATGAAATTCCTAGGCTTTATGGTACGCCATAGAGGAATTGAGATTGACTCTACTAAAATAAAGGCAATTCGCGAAATGACCCCTCCAAGAAATCTGCACGAGTTAAAAGGACTCCAAGATTGACTCACTTACATCCAAAGATTCATCTTCAACTTGGCCGGAAGATGCTAACCATTTTCCCAGCTGATGAAGAAGGGAATATCGTTTCAATGGGATGAAGCTTGCCAAAATGCTCTTGACAGTATCAAGACTTATCTCACAAATCCACTAGTCCTTATGGGTCCTATCAGAGGAAAGCCACTTATCCTCTATATAGTAGCACTCGAAGGATCTCTTAGAGCTCTCCTTGCTTAGCATAACGACAAAGGAAAAGAAAATACATTGTATTATCTTAGTAGGACTTTGGTTGGAGCAGAATACAGATATACTCCGATAGAGAAAGTTTGTCTGGCCCTTATCTTTGCCCTGAAGAAATTAAGGCATTATATGATTGAGCATTCGGTGAAACTGATATCCAGAGCCGATCCTCTCAAATATATAATGTCCTGCCCCACTCTCTTAGGCAAAATGACAAAATGGGCGGTATTCCTATCCGAATTCAAAATTGAATTCCTGCCCCCAAAAGGCGATGAAAGGGCAAGCCCTTGTTGACTTTCTTGCAGCACATCCGGCTCCCTCCGACTCGTCTCTAATTACCGACCTTCCTGATAAAGAAATTATGCAGGTACAGGTCAAGCCAGGCTGGAAGATGTATTTTGATAGAATTTCAAGAAGCCTTGATGGAATTAAATGCATCAACTCGAAGGAGAATAATTCAGGAGTTGGTATTATTTTTGTCATACTAGACAACGCAATACTACCTTATTCCTTTGCACTAATGGAAGGATGTTCAAACAATAAAGCTGAATATGAAGCCCTGATAACAAGTCTTGAATTGGTTCTTGAGATCCTGGTGGATGAATTAACCATCTCTGGGGATTTAGAACTCGTCATCAAACAAGTCCAAGGTGAATAGGCCGTGCGAAGAGTCAGCCTCCTTCCCTATTAGAAGAGAGTGGACCAGCTATTTGCTCAAATTTCAAAAAGTAGCCTCTTCCATGTCTGTAGGGGACTTAACAATCAAGCTGATATCTGGCTGGTCTTACAACATCTCTAACTCTACCAACAGATAGGTTGCTGACTATCACAGTGGGGGAAAGAATAACTCTCAAACCACTTCCAGAGATAGATCTCCTAGAAATAGTTTGTTCTGTGAAAATAAGGAAAAAGATGAAGATTGGCGACAACCCTTTGTCGATTATCTACAACATAGACGATTGCCCGGATATCGTGCTAAATGCGCCGAAGTTCGTCGACGTGTCACAAAGTTCGTGATGCTGGAAGATGCTTTGTATAAACGGTCCTTAGATGGTATCTTAATGAGGTGCTTCTTAGGAAATGAAATCGATTAGGCCATGGAAGAAACTCCTCCTAGGATCTGTGGTGCCCACCAAGCTGGGCCCAAGCTTCAAATGCAGCTGAAAATATTAGGTTACTATTGGCCTACGATGATCACTAATTGTCTCAACTATGTAAGAAAATTCAAAGTTTGTCAGCTCCATGCTGACTTCATACATCGGGCTCCCAAGCCTCTTCACATGACAACATATTCATGGTCTTTCGCAGCATGAGAATAAATATCATAGGTCCATTCACTCCACCATCATCTGCCAAGCATCAATACATCTTGGCTGTGACAGACTACTTCTCAAAATAAGCTGAAGCTGTCGCTTTCAAAGAGGTCAAACACCACTTAGTGGCAGAATTCATCCGGACTAACATCATATATCGGTTTGGAATCCCTGAAAGCATCATCACAAATAACGAGCAACCTTTTCGAAGCGCTCCAATACATAAGTTATATGCCAAATTTGGCATCAAAGAAAACCATTCCACCCGGTATTATGCAGCCACAAATGGTCTCGCCAAAACCTTCAACAAGACTTTGTACAAAATCCTCAAGAAAGTTATGGAAAAAAGCAAACGAGACTGGCATGAACGCCTACCGAAAGCACTTTGGGCATACAGAACTACTTACCAGACTTTGACACTGGCCATGCCGTATTCCCTAGTCTTCGACGGTGAAGCAGTTCTCTCCTAGAAATCCAAATTCCCTCTCTACGGGTGGTAATTCAACAGTCTATCACAAAAGAAGACTCAACTAAGGTTCGTCTTGTAGAGATCGAAGCTCTTGATGAATGTCGTTTCCAAGCCCAACAGAGTTTAGAGTGTATAGACAAAGGCTAACTAGTGCCTTCAACAAAAGAGTAAGACTAAGGTCTTTCAAAATAGGGGATTTTGTCTTAATGGTCAGGACTCCAATCATCGTCACTCGGTGAACCAAGGGAAAGCTCGAACCAAAGTGGGAAGGACCTTATGTAATTGAGAAGGTATATTCCAATGGAGCTTACTTGTTGACTTCAATGGATGGAGAGTGAATCATCCCTCAAACCAATGCCAGATTCCTGAAGCGATATTATTCCTAGGAATCGAAAAGCTCGCTAGACCAAGACTTTAAAAAGATGGTCTAGGCAAAAATTAGAGCATCTAAAATGACCTGCTAAGTTGAAAAACCTTAAAGGGCAGCTTAGGTAAATAAAATTAGAGTCAAAATTGAAGCTCACTAAGTTGAAAATCCGAAAGGATGGCTTAGGAAAAAATTAGAGTGACAATGACTCACTAAGTTGAAAACCCTAAGGGGCGGCTTAGACAAAATTTGAGTCAAAATAAAATACCCGTTAGACTAACACTCCAAGAGCCAGTCTAGGTAAAAATTAGGGCACAAAGAGCTCGCTAGACTAACACTCCAAGAGTCAGCCTAGGCAAAAATTAGAGCGAGTTGATAGGCTTCTGAATACAAGCTAAAACTGTTCACAGTGCTTCAAAAGTCTCTAGAATACAAGACCGAAGTCTAAATCCTCCTAGGTATTAATGAAAAAGCCTATTCGCTCTCAAAATGTGAATCAAAGCTTCAAAAGTCTTCAAGATACAAGACCAAAGTCAAAACCTTCCTAGGTCTGAATGGAAACTACTTATTCGCTCTCAAAATGAGAATCTAAATGCCCCTTCTGAACTACGTTTGGCTTGATCCTATCATGGGTAAGTAGGCAGCCTGAGAAAATCAACTTGGGTTCAACTAGTTCTTCTAAAAGAACACCATCCCCCTGGGATATAAAATCATTGTTATCGCCCCTCAATATGGGTGAAACGAAGAAAAATACTACCTGATGCATCAAGAAGAAACCAAAACTCAAGTGAAGGACTTCTCATCATCAAGGGAATGTGCTTAAATGAAGCATATCTGCTGACTACAATGGACGGATAATGGAGTATCTCCCTTAAAAAATGTAAGATTCTCAAAGCCTGTAAGACCAAAATCTCAAAAGATGGTCTAGGCAAAAATTAGGGCACCAAAATGCCCGCTAAGTTGAAAATCCAAAAGGACGGCTTAGGCAAAAGTTAGGATAGCGAAGCTCACTAAGTTGAAAACTTGAAAGGGCGGCTTAGGCAAAAATTAGAGCATCAATGGCTCACTAAGTTGAAAATCTGAAAGGAAGGCTTAGACAAAAATTGGGTAAAAAAAATATCCGCTAGACTAATATTCCAACAGTCAGTCTAGGAAAAAATTAGGGCAATAAAGAGCTCGCTAAACTAACACTCCAAGGGCCAGTTTAGGTAAAAATTAGAGCAAGTTGACAAGCTCTTGAATACGAGCTAAAAGGATTCGTCATTTCTCAAAGACTTGTTACTAAAATACAAGTCTAAACCTTCCCAGATATGAACGGAAACTATCTACTCATAAACTACGAGTCTAAAATTGCCCCTATTTTGAACTATGTTTAGCTTGATCCTATCATGGGTACGTAGGCAGGTTGAGAAAATCAACTTGGGCTCAACCAGTTCTTCTAAAAGAATACTATTCCCCTATAATGTAACAAAAAAAGGGGAAACTTATGTCATGAAAATAAAAATGGCATAGGCTAAATGACAAAATGAAAATTTCTTATTCATTGTCAGGATTTACATTAGGAGGGTTTACATCAATTGAAGAGCTGGTATCTGAAAAAGACAATTTCTCCAGTTTAATTGTTTTTATGAAGACATATGGCTTCTTGACATGCATCTGCCAAACCCTCTTTCAATCTGATGATTTTTCTCAGGGTCCTTTAACCTTAGGTTTTCACAAAATATCCCACTGATAATTCAGAACGAATTGTCGCAAGCTCTGTTTCCATTGATTCATGAGCATTTTTGACTTTAGAAGCTCTGACTAAGGCTTCTTGTAGTTGTTGATGAAGACTGTCTACTTCAACGTCTGTAGCCTGTTGATGCTCTGCTGTTTGATAGACTTTATCACGTAGATCATTGGAAACTTTGGTCAAATATTTTATTCTATGAGATATGTTACTGACACACCCTCTCGCTTCTACTTCAAGACCGCTAATCGGATCTATATTATTCAGTCGATATACCTTCTGAGCCGAACTAATCCTAGCTTCAGCTTCTTATTGCATGACGGGATCCCTGATACCCAGACGGTCAAGAATGTTGAAGGCTAAAATATAGTCTTCCTTTATCTGCTCAAAATCCTTGAAATCTCTATTAAGCAAAGAGTTCTTCAAGCCTTGGAGTACGTGTTTAGCGCTCTCTACATAAACATCAGCCATGGATTTGGATGGAGGAGTAGCTAGAGCAGTTCTCGATACTCCAAAAGTAAACTTCAGAGCATTAATGATTTCTCTGATAAGGCTTACAAAAAAGGTTGGGAATTAGCAGATATGAAAACCAGTAGTGGAAAAGTAGAGGAGAAGGTAAATCTACATACCGGGAAGTCCAGAAATTCTCCCAAGAAGGGACTTAAAATCATCCCTGTCTTCCAACCATCTGTCAGATGGAAGATCCTCAAATCCATGAGGTCCTTCGTCGGATTGATTAGGTGGTGGAGTGGATGGGGTATATTCAGGTGAAGGGAGCTTGAAGGGAGATGATGGACCCGTAGATTGATCAGTTGGGGGAGTAGATGGAATGTACTTAGGTGATGGGGTTCTGATAAGAAAAGGTAAGTCCTCGGAAGTTGACCCTTCACCAATGAACGGTGCAAGATAAGGAACTATTTCCATCCCAATCACATCAGTATCCTGGTCTTCACCTTGGACATAAAGTTGAGAAGTCCTCGACTTAGGCTCTTGAGCTGCCTCAATTTTGACTCTGGCTTCCGACTCAGTCCTAGCATCTATCTCAACATCAGGCTCAACATTAGCCTCACCATCTTTTTCAGCTTTAGGTCCCATATTGACCTCAGCATCCATCCTAACTTCTGACCTTGCTTCAGCGGTTATTTCAGACTCTGGCTCTATTTCAGTTTATGGTTTTAAATTTATCTCCGTCTCAATCCTTTCATTGGACCTCACATTGTCCCTTGTCTCAATTTCTGTTCTTACGTCAAGCTCGGTTGTTGTCTCAACTTGAGGAACAATGTTCTCCAATTCTCGTGTCATTTCAGATACGACTGGCCTTTCAGGTTTAGCTGATGCTGCTTGTTCTATATTAGGAACTTCATTGACAGTGATAGGTGCATAATTATACATATTTAAGAACCTCAAATTATATATGTTAGTTCCTTTGAGCTCATTATGAAACTGTTTTATGGTACTTTGGTTTCTTTCTCTATTTCAGGTTCAAATGAAGAAAAATAGTTAACATGACATTGAATGAACCTTAAAAGCATAAAAAGTCATCACCCATGAGAAAGCAAAAAGGGAAAAGAAGAAGATCAACAAAAATTGTGAGCTACGATCGTTCATAGGATACCTACGAACAATCGTAGATCGACGTTTGCCTTGGGATTTGTGCATGTAAAAGCCTTCTCCTTCAGCACTACTCTTGGGGGGGGGGTGATTAATGATCCTAGTTTTAGACACGGGGTATAAAAGACAAAAAGAAGAAAAACCCTAGATTATCACCTCTTGGACGTGGAGAACTGGAAGTGGTTGAAAAAGGGAGATCAAAGATGCAACCAAGTCTCGGAGTTTCTTCTTCAACAACCATGGAGTTCATCACCTTCGGGATGAACTAACTTCACCCTCTAGGGTTTCATCGAAACCCTAGCCGAGTATTGTATTTTTGTTTTATTTTTGTCCTTTTCTTGTAAACATTCGATTGCATAATAAAGAGGGTTGCATTGGTAAACAAATTTAATGTCAACAATTATTCTCAATGGTGTTTTCCTTGTCTTAGGTTTAACTAAATTGAGTTTAAAATCAATCTAGGTTAGTTTCTGTGATCCCAATCGTAGATATTGTGAAATGGTGCCTAATGATTAAGTGACTAGATTTTAAGATGCTCAATACCTAGAGAAGACAAGTGATACCACAACCCTAGATTAATGTATCACTTGTGCTGATCGTAGATAAAGCATATCTTAAATCTAATTACTTGAGATCTTTCTAGATCTATTGAGTAGGGACTTGCAGTCGCTCTCAACCTTGATGTTTACGAGCTAAGGACTTTAAATAAATACATGCAATGCAATATTAGGCTAGAGGTGGATTCCTCTATCCTAGGCTTCTCCCATATCTTCACAAACTCTTTTAACTATTTTCTAGTTTAGATAATTTAGGATAATTTAGTTGTAATTGAAATCAATCAACAATCAACTTTTTAACCTCTAGTTAGGTTTAATTTAGAGAAGATAACAGTTAGACCAGTGTAATTCTATGTGGTTCGACCCTTACACCAGTATCTTACGGGATTAATACCAATTGCAAGGTATATAATTAAGTGATCAGAAAGGGTTAATACTCGTCGTATTCACCATCACCACTGCCTCAGTTCTTGAAGAGCCAGAATCAGTCTCAACTGGTGTAACCCTGGAAATAACTCCTACGGGTTGAACAAATTCTCCAGCGGCTTTTGATCTAGATGATTGTCCTTTTTAGATTTCCTGATATTCTGCTGATTTAACAAGAGAGCAAAGTGGCTTCAGCCATTTGAGCATCAAAGCGTAGCTATTCTTTTAACTCATAGGCTCTATGAGCTTCTTCCATAGCGGCTGCCAAACGATCTTCATAAGGATTTGAGCCCATGGGAGCATCCTGACTATTATTAACAAATTCATTTGGAATTTGACTAGGAATGGATTGATAATCATTATCTGCCGGTGATTCAGCCCATACATCAACATTATTAGTTGGGTCAGCTGCAATAGTCTTACCCAACCCATCTAAAATGAGAAGCTGAACAGTTACCCTAATAGGGGTTACAGTCAAAGGGTCTTCTAGATGAATAATAAATTTTACTTGCCACCAGGTGCCTCATGTCCTCCCTCAACATCATTCGTGTCAGCATAAATTGGTATATTATGCTCGACCATAAGAGAAGATATCCTGGCCATTTGTAGCTCTTATTCAGTCAACTCTATAATTGGAGACTGGCTTCTCTGGTCATGCTTGCCTCTCCCCTTAGAAGTTGATCTAGTCTTTGGATGTCTATGGGTGGTGACAATTGTTTTCTATCTCTTGGCGAGTGCTCTAGCCATTGATGGTTCTTTTCTCTTCCTAGCACCAGGTGCTTGAGTAGGAGTGGGTTCATCTGCCCCAGCTGTAACAGTAGTAATCTTCACCAGATGTTCCTTCATAATTACAACTAGAATGTCATGGCCACCGTACTTTAAGTAAGCAGAAGTACAGTTTAGCCACTATACAGAGAATCTCCATGAGGGTCGACCTTCTTGCACTTGAAACGGGATGAAGAACCTTGACCAAGTGTTAAACACGAATCAAGTGATTCCATTCTTGTTTAATCTGCTGAAAATCGGTCAACATATGATCAATAGTCTCTAAGGCTGGTGGTTTAGCTTGATCATACCCGAATTGCCTGGCAAATCGACTCGGGTAATAAGGTTCCACAAAACATTCTTTTCCTAAGCACAACATTAGCTTGGCCGGACGAAGACTCATCATCATCAGGAAATCTCTACCGGTGTAGCTGAGGTCCATGTCATCTACCAAGTAGATGTTTCCGGCCAGCTCAGAAGCTCCCTTAAAAGGATGAGCTTTATATAGACCTGGAGCAGCGAACATGTTTTTGACTACCTCCCAAGAGCAGTATTTAGAAGGCATCTGACCTGCTATGTAAATCAAGTATGGCAGGTCCATCTCGGCATCGGTTGTAGAGCCCCAGACTTTTTCATGCTTAATACATGACACTTTCGTAGTCAGTTTGCCTTTAAAGTAGTACAATTAATAAATAAAGAAGAAATTGAAAATTCTGAAATATTAGAAATATTCCTTTTCGAAGTACGAACCCAACGCCAGTTGAATCGTCAAAATCCGACGAGCGAGTCAAAAGATATGGCCAAAACAGTCTGGACCTGCAGGCAACCGATCGCTCGGTCCATAGAGCGATCGATCGGTCCAAAACTGATCGATCGGTAGCTATCGACTGGTCAAGATTTTTGTATGGGGAAATTTTCCAGAGAGTTGATTTTTGGTTGAGAGCTTGGTCAACACACCGATCGCTCGGTAGGCAACCGATCGATCGGTCATAAACACCGATCGCTCGGTCCTCGCGTTTTGCAGAATTTTCACTAAGGGCATTTTCAGCATTCGGGTGTTATACCCTTTCTTATATAGGATCGCCCGAGCCTTTAGGGCTCATTCTCAACACTTAGAAGATTTGGGAGATTAGAAGTGAGGAGAAAGGGTTCCCAAACCTAGGTTTTCATTTGGGGAGAAATCAAAGGGGTTAAGACCCTAGATCAACCCCAAGCCCGTTTTCTTCAAGATCAAGGCTCAAGCATTCGAGGAGCTCGTGATCCAAGCTAGGGCAGCAGATACACGGTCATTTTTGGAAGGGGTTTCATCCTCATTTCTTCAAGGTCGGTACTTCTTGCTACCCTCCTAGTTATAGTTCTTTTTTTTCTTTATTTTCTTTGTGTTCCTTTATACATCCATGTATTATGAGATGGGTTGTGAATGGTGAATGGTGAATGATGAATGTAGATGAATGTGGGCGATTGGATGCCGTGTGTATTGATGTGATGGATGAACGGGGAGGGCATTGTACCCATAATAAACATACATATGTGATGTGAGTAAAACCCACCTAGAAAAGCATGTTGTAGGGTTAATAAATAATGAATGCACCATGTTTGATGAAATGCCAAGGTGAATAAAATGAATAATGAATTAAGAAAATGCATGTTTAAGGTTTATGGAAATTGCTAGGGTCATGATAGTGTGATTGTTCGCTTTCCCTAAATGATATGAATATTAAATTGCCCAAATCATTGATGTTATGTGTTATGAATTACTCAAATGCCATATTTAATTCCAAATGTAAGTATGCACACGACCTCACGAGCACGCATACATGACATGATCTACCGAGGTTTTCAAGAATTGGATTTAGAGGTGGGGCATATCCTACGATATGTTTTACCTCGCTTTTGGCAAGGACAAGACAATCATGCATTTTCATAAGAAGGGTCTCCCTTCCCTCGCAAGTGCATCTCACAAGGACATCTCACAAGTGGAAGGACAAGCATGAGCATTCTAGGAAGAAGGGTCTCCCTTCCCTCACAAGTAGATTACTTTTCAGAACAAGCAAGCATGATACACGCATGACATGACATGACACGCATGATACAAGCATGACACGGTAGACAAGGTTTCAAGCATAAAAAGGGTAATTTCAGTCAAGTCAAGTGCACAAGATTTCAAGGGTTTTACCGGCTTTTATGATTGCAAACATGATGAATTATATTGCTTTACTTTATTGTCATGATATGAATCATTCCTGCTTTATATGCGTGAATTGTTTCTAGCTTTATGTATGCTATCCGTATGCTATGACTGTTGGTTAGTGCTTGGTACCCGCTGAGTATTCCATGCTCAGCCATACTTCTTATGTCGGCAAGTGATGGCGGAGCAGCTGCTTCTTTTGATGTCTGTGCTCCGAGCCCTTGGGTGGAGGAGGAGTACGTCGAGGAACCTTTGGAGGAACCTCTAGTAGAGGGTTACCATTAGGTGGTATTAGATTCTGAGTGAATAGCTGTGGGTGAGATGAGAGATATACATTCATGTATTTTGGCGGGTCTGTCCGCACTTTCTTCTGGATTCCTTTTGTGTAAACTTGGATTCGTATATACATAGAGGTTTGTTTAGACTTCCACTGTGCTATATTAGAGTATGTTTCCGCTGTTTATATCCTCTATTGTATATGCTCTGTGGATTTTTGCAGGTTGGTTTGTCAAGCAAGTCATGATTAGTCGTCCAAAGTTCACTTTAACTCCTAGGGTGGGTTTTGGGTCGCGACAGCAGTGGTATCAGAGCTTAGGCTTTAGGTCTCTAGGGTTACTTAGAATCGAATACCACGGCTTAACAAGAGCATATGTTGGGAAACAAGTTAGGAAGGAAGTAAGTCGGAAGCGAGTCTTGATCCAAGTGAAAGACTAAACGTTAGTCTTAGTCAAAATGGTTGTTTCAACCAGGTACGAGTCTTAGGAGCGCTAGAACACCAAGATATAATATTGTAAATACACCGATGGTTGTGATGCGATGCATATTAGTATTATATTATACACATAATGCCACTTGAATTATTGTGAAATGGAAATGCGATAAATTGTGGTTTCAAGTGAGACTCATGTGGTGCTATTGTTCTCAGGACTTTAGTCATGAGGCGGGGCACACGGGGTCGTGGACCACACACTAGAGCTTCATCTTCTTCCAGAGATGAGGATGAGCAGCCGGACCTCTCCCAGGTCTTAGGCTCTATTGCTGAGACACTCGCCATACTGGCGGCTCGGCAAGCTATACCATCGTCGGCGGCACCTACTCCACCGCCCGCAGCTCCAGTACATCGTATAGCTGGAGTTGAGGCCTCCACCATTCCATGGGAGTGTGGACCCTCTTGCTGCAGAGGCATGGATCCTCCAGATGGAGAAGATCTTTGCGGTCCTCTCGCCTACAGAGGAGGATAGAGTAGCATGGGCAGTTTTCATGCTAGAGAGCGAAGCCCACCATTGGTGGTTGTCCGCATTGAGGATGCGAGATTTGACCATGCAGGATCAACCTTGGACTTGGGAGGAGTTCAAGGACACTTTTTATAAGAAGTACTTTCCGATCGGAGCACGGGAAAGAAAAGAGAGAGAATTAATCAACCTTGAGCAAGGTTCGATGTCAGTAGCACAATATGAAGCTAAGTTCTCGGAGCTCTCTAGATTTGCGCCTCACATGGTGGCTACTGAGGCAAGGAAGGCGAGGAGATTTGAGCAAGGGCTGAAGGATGTTATTATGGAGAAAGTATCGGCTTTCAGGCACGCTACTTATCCGGACGTGGTAGACAAAGTGTTATTGATCGAGGTAAATTCTGAGGCGGTGTCCAAGAAGAGGGAGTTGGCAAGAGGCCAAGCCAGTAGTTCAGCACCTCTAGAGAGGCGAGCTCGTACCGGCCCTTATCAGTATGCGTGGCTAGCACCACCGATGAGGCCATCTTATGCGCCTCCAGCTCCACGGCAGTATGTGCCTCAGCCACCGCGACCTCAAGCTCTTCCAGCTCCACGGCCAGTTGCACCTCAGACTGTGAGGTATGCTCCACCTCCGGCCCCTCCAACCTATACACACGAGGTTTGCTCTTCGTGCTATCGAAGGCACCCGGCAGGAGATTACCGAAGGGCATCGGGTGGATGTTTTCATTGTGGTCGCCAGGGCCATATGATCAGGGATTGCCCCAATCGGCATTTACCAGGCTAGTCTCAGGGGATTAGGCCCCTAGCACGCCCAGCAGGATCATATTAGGCGTCATCTCAGACTACCCGGTCTACACCTCCGCCTCGCCAAGCAAACCAGGGGCGAGTTTTTGCCTTGACAGAGGGTGATGCACTTGCATCTGATGATGTGGTGCAAGGTACGCGTTTAGAGATATTCTTTTATCCGCGATTTCATGTTATGCCTTATTCCTTGTGTACGTATGTGGCGTGCTATATATATATATATATCTATTTACCATATATATGATGTTGATGCATGGATTGACTGAACTAGCTAAAAATTTCAGTAACCTTACTAGTCAATGAATGTTTAGCTCGAGTGTTGATTGATACCGGGTCTACTCATTCGTTTGTCTTGCCGAGCTTCTCAGAAGGCTTTTCTGTGGAGCCTAGTCAGTTAAAACCGGAGTTAGCCATTTCAACTCCTCTTGGCAAGACAGTATTGGCGGATAAAGTGTATAGAAACAGTGTGGTTCAAGTGGGGAGCCACGAATTGGCGGTTGATCTAATCATCCTCGGATTTCAAGACTTTGATGTTATATTGGGAATGGATTGGTTAGCAGCGCATCATGGGCATGTGGCTTGTTTTGAAAAGATGGTACTCTTCCGGCCAGTAGAAAGAAAACCATTCCATTTTCGAGGGTTAAAAGGTAGAGGTATTGCTCGCTTTGCGGCGTTGAGCTTAGCTAACCCCGAGGCAAAGGACTCTTTGTAACGACCCCAAAATCCTACTAAGGCTAAAATAGGACTTTGGAATCGCCACATTCACTTAAACCTGCTTAATACCATGCATACAAGGCTACTACACGAGTCTCCAAAAATGAGAGTAATAAAATTCCGATATATAAACCCAAACCAACCTGCACAAGTCTAAGGTCTATATATACAACTCACAATGAACCAACAAGTCTGATACACAACTACTAAGAAGTCTACTGAGCAACATCCTCTAAAAGTCAAATACAAAACTCTCTCAATGAATAGAAATGTAAACTAAGAGGTGTAGCCGCCCAAGTCTCCGGCTCCCTCCTCAGAAGGCTCACCTTCACCTCCTTCCTCGATGTATGTTTCCTCAACCCACGGCTCCACCGTGTACTCCTGCTCTATACCTGCCAAGACAAAAGTCCGGCTGAGTACAAAGGTACTCAGTGTATATAAAATCCAACCAACAATAATGATATACCTGCACTTAGTCAGAAACATATCCAATAACATAATAACATAATCAGAGTGCGGAAGAACGTGTGCGCATATACATCATATCATCACCTTAACTCGTGTACTTGTGAGAATCTTAGACTTGGAAGACAATACACTTATGAGTCACTTATGCTTATGAGACCACGTGCTTGTGAGTTGCTTATGCTTATGCTTATGCACTTATTCAGATCATACAGTAATGAGACATGCCGTTCTTGGCGGATACGGACCATGCCTTATGCACTTATTCAGACCACACTGTAATGAGACATGCCGTTCTTGGCGGATACGGACCATGCCATGCTTATGCTTATTCAGAATGTCATACGTATGTCATGCTCATGCTTGTGGGCCACTTGTGACTTGTGAGACTCTTATCTTAACATACACGTGCAAATGTGCTTAAGTGTCGAAATTAACATTCGAGTTGGTAATTGCTTAGATTCCGATCTCCCACCATAGAAACTCCACTATACTGTCCCATACCAAATAGTTAGAGAATTCCCGGTTTGAGAGATGTTCCTCTAAGTTCTTATCTTCCCGACTATCAATTTCCATACAAATAATTAGACATACTTAACCAACAATTCACATATACATATCTTATCATAATTCATATCGCAATTCATAATAATTTACCACCATTTCATAAGAGTATAATATCATTTATCCTTTCAAGCATTTTCACAAACACCTTGTGTACGCATAATATGAATCCATTTCTCCTTTATATTTTCAAGCATTCATCAAACCATAATTCATCCATACAATCAATTCACTATTCACATCCACATATTAATCCCATCCTCCATACATTTCCCATCCTCCATATATTTCTCATCCACATCCAATCCACATTTCCATCCACATTTCCATCAATAATTAGCTTACTTCATAGAAAATTAGGGAAAATGCATCAAACATCTATTTCTACTATTCCTAACATCTTAACATTCACAAAACCTTAAAATAAAGTTGGTTAGGATAGTATATCGACCTTAGGAATCCTTCCCTTGGATTCAAAACGCTCCCGAGACGATTTGGAGAAGCTTCCCAAACTTTTCTTGCAATCTCCTATCAATCTCCTCCTTCTCCAAGAAAACCCTCTCTCAAAACCCTAGGGTTTCTCCTCCTTTTTGCCAAATTAGGTTAGAACTAGGTGGAGTATTTTAATATTTCGAGTAGGACCCCCTATTTATAGCCCCAAGGTCTGAGAACGAAAAGACCAAAAAGCCCATACTAAAATATCAGCAAAAACACGAAGGACCGAGCGATCGGTGGTAATGACCGAGCGATCGGTTGCCTACCGATCGATCGGTGTTTATGACCGGGCGATCGGTCAAAAACACACTCTCTGGAAAATCTCCCCATACAAAATTTTGGACCAGTCGATAGATACCGATCGATCGGTTTTGGACCGATCGATCGGTTCCTGCAGGTTTTGACTCCCTTTACTGTTTTGGCCATAACTTTTTACTCGTTCATCGGATTTTGACGATTCAACTTGCGTTGGATTCGTCTCTCGAAAATGAACATTTCTGACATTTTAGAATTTCCAATTTCCACTTAATTTATAGACTAAAATATCCCCAAAGTTGACTGATCTGCAATTCCATTAGACAAAACTCACTATTGACTTGACTTAAACTCAAAATGAGGAAAAATACTAAACATGAATCTCGAAGAGGGTTCCAACACCTTTCTAATGGTTTAAGAATCACTCAATTCCCGTGCACGGTGCCAAAACTAGAGCTTCCTAAAGTTTAGGATGTGCTATGACATCCATCCGTTACAAGTTGATTAAGCCTAGTTTACATCACCATACTTAGATATAAATACACACACTTTAACACCTTATAAAGACTAAAATACCCTTAATGCAATGCACTAAAAATATGAAAAAAAGATTCGGGTCTCTACATCCTCCCCCCCTTAAAAGAATTTCGTCCTCGAAATTACATACCTTAGGTGAATAAATGTGGGTACTTTTCGCGGACTTCGGCTTCTCTCTCCCAAGTAGCCTCTTCTCTAGAGTGATGCTCCCATTGCAAGAGCAAAAGAGGAATGACCTTTGAACGCAAAACTTGCTCTTTCCGGTCCAAAATTCGAGCCGGTTGCTCTACTAGAGTCAAGTCTTCCCGAATTTCCAACGGTTCCAGATGAATGACATGTGAAGGATCAGCAATGTACTTCCTCAACATAGAGATGTGGAAGACATTATGCACACCTTCCATGTGAGGTGGTAAGGCGACCCGGTAAGCAACTTCCCCGACTCGGGTGATGATCTCAAAATGACCCACATATCTCGGACTGAGCTTGCCTCGCTTGCCAAACCTCATCACCCCCTTCGTAGGTGAGATCTTTACAAATACAAAATCTCCGACTTGGAACTCAAGATCTCTCCTTCGAGTATCGACATAGCTCTTCTGTCTACTCTGAGCTGCTTTCAACCTCTCCCTGATCAACTGAACTCTATCCACAGTCTGACCAACGAGCTCGGGACCCAAAAGCTTCCTCTCACCAACTTCGTCCCAACACAAAGGTGAACGACAACTCCTCCCATAAAGTGCCTCAAACGGTGCCATCTGAATGCTAGCTTGATAGCTGTTGTTGTAGGCAAACTCAACCAACGGCAAGTGATCAACCCAACTACCCTGAAAGTCTAACATGCAAGCTCGTAGCATGTCCTCTATGATCTGGTTTACTCTTTCAGTTTGCCTATCTGTCTGCGGATGAAATGCCGTACTAAAATCCAAATGAGAACCCATGGCCTGCTGAAAACTCTTCCAGAATCTGGATGTAAATCTCGGATCTCGATCAGAAACAATGCTAACTGGCACTCCATGCAAACGAACTATCTCTTTGATATAGAGATTAGCCAATTGATTGGAGTTGAAAGTAGTCCGATATGGAAGAAAATGAGCTGATTTAGTCAATCGGTCAACCACAACCCAAATGGCATCAAAGTTCTTGGCCGTCTTTGGCAAACCAACAACAAAATCCATGGAGATATTTTCCCACTTCCACTCGGGAATAGGAAGAGACTGAAGAAGTCCTGCCGGCCTCCTGTGTTCGGCCTTCACCTGCTGACACACCAAACACTTGGATACAAAGGTAGCCACATCTTTCTTCATACCTTTCCACCAGAAATACTTCTTAAGGTTCTGGTACATCTTAGTACCTCCCGGATGCACGGTGTACTTAGACTTGTGTGCTTCATCCAGAATCTCCCTTCTTAAATCCTCATCATCCGGAACACAAAGTCTACCCTTGAAACAAACTCCACCATCTCTCCAAGAGAAATCCTCAAACCCGCTGCTCAGTGACTTATTCATGGCAGCGTGCAGTTCTCCATCATTCCACTGCAAGTCTTTAATCCTGTCCAATAAGGTTGGCCTGACCATAATGTTAGCCAACAAGGCTCCAGAAGCTCCAACACCGAAACCTGCATCAAGGCTAGACGCCTCTTCTAGTAGCTTCCATTCTTGGACCATCAAGTGTGCCAAGAACCCAGTAGGTCTCCTACTTAGCGCATCTGCCACTACATTCGCTTTCCCCGGGTGGTACTGGATAGAACAATCATAATCCTTGAGGAATTCCACCCAACGACGCTGCCTCAAATTCAGCTCTTTCTGCGAGAATAAATACTTTAGACTTTTGTGGTCGGTGAAAACTTCAAACTGCGCACCGTACAAGTAGTGTCTCCAGATCTTAAGAGCAAAAACCAAGGCTGCTAACTCCAAATCATGGGTAGGATAGTTCTTCTCGTGGTCTTTCAACTGCCGAGAAGCATAGGCAATCACCTTTCCGTGTTGCATAAGAACACAACCTAACCCAACGAGTGAGGCATCACTATACACCACAAAATCTTCACTACCCGATGGAACAGTCAAGATCGGAGCGGTGGTGAGACGCTTCTTCAACTCAAGAAAACTCTTCTCACATTTCTCATTCCACTTGAATCTAGCGTTCTTTCGAGTTAGATGAGTAAGCGGAGCTGCCAAACTGGAAAATCCTTCTACAAATCTTCGATAATATCCAGCTAGGCCCAAGAAACTTCGAACCTCTGTAACACTCTTTGGTCTCCCCCATCCTTCCACTGCTTCTATCTTAGCCGGGTCAACTGAAATCCCCTCTTTTGACACCACATGACCTAGAAATGCTACTTTTTCTAGCCAAAACTCGCACTTGCTAAGCTTAGCATATAGCTTATGCTCACGGAGTATCTTCAGGGTGATCCGGAGATGCATCTCATGCTCCTTCTGTGTCCTGGAGTACACTAAAATGTCATCCACAAACACGATCACAAAGCGGTCCAAGTCGGCTTGAAGATCCTGTTCATGAGATCCATGAATGCTGCCGGGGCGTTCGTCAAACCGAACGGCATGACTAAGAATTCAAAATGCCCATATCTGGTCCTGAAAGCAGACTTAGGCACATCTTCCACCTTTATCTTCAGCTGATGGTAGCCTGACCTTAAGTCGATCTTGGAGAAATACTTAGCTCCTTGCAACTGATCAAACAAGTCATCGATCCTAGGTAAAGGATATTTGTTCTTGATGGTGACCTTGTTCAGTTGCCGATAGTCAATGCACATCCTCATCGAACCATCCTTCTTCTTCACAAACAACACTGGCGCTCCCCAAGGTGATACACTTGGGCGGATAAATCCAAGACCAAGCAATTCGTCAATCTGCTCCTTAAGCTCTTTCAACTCTGCTGGAGCCATCCTATACGGAGCTTTAGAGATGGGTGCCGTACCCGGAGCCAACTCAATTGCAAACTCTACTTCTCTATCCGGTGGCAAACCCGGTAAGTCTTTAGGAAAGACATCCATGAATTCCTCTACAACTGGAATACTTGAGAAATCTGGTGCCTCCGAGGTAGTAAGACTCAATGCTGCGAAACGAGCTAAGTCCTTCTTCTTCAACTCTTGGAAACGAAAAGAGGGCTCACTGATTGGTCTAAAGTTGACCACTTTTCCAAAACAGTCAACATGCCCATGGTATTTGGAAAGCCAATCCATGCCTAAAATGACGTCAAAGTCTTGGAACTCAAGGACAATCAGATCAGCTGGCATCTCTCTCTGGCCTACTTGAATGTCGTAATTTCGATAGACCTTATCAGTGATGACTGAACTACCGACAGGAGTAGTGATAGACAATTCATGATCTAACAGACTTGGCTCCATCGGAAATTCTCGTGCAAAACTAGGTGTGACGAAGGAGTGAGTGGAACCAGTATCGATCAAAACATGAGCGAGGAAATCATTTATCAACAATGAGCCTGAATTAATACACAAAGCTAATTTGTCAAATCATGAATATATACATGCATCTTACATCATACCACATAACATTTAATATCATACCCATAGCATCAGAACAATATTTTAATTGACTAAAGCACAATTAAACGTACCCTGCACAACGTCGTCGGACGCCTGTGCATCCCGCTCTGAGGTAGCAAACACTCGACCCTGAGCTGGCTGGTGAGGCTGCTGAGGTCTAGGACCCTGTGGTGGCCTCTGCTGTGTGGACTGCCTACCTGGGGGCCTGACTCCCTGTGGCTGAGTCGACTGAATCCCCTGCTGAATGCGGAGTGGGCAATCTCGGATCCGGTGTGAGACCTCTCCACAATGGAAACAACCTCCAGTAATTGCCCTACACTCTCCTACTCTGTGCCTCTTTCCGCACTGGCGGCATACATCAAACAGCTGAATGCCAGTAGTAGGCGGAGCCACCTGAGCTGCTCGTGGGGCTACCTGAGTCGGCCTCTGATAAAGGGTAGGCCTAGCAATCGGCATAGGACCCGACACCCTTGGCCTCTTGTCCTGAGGACCAAACCTGCTTGCTTGCATCTTCTCCCTCTTCTTCAACAATTCTTCTGAATTCTTCTCAACTATCAAAGCACGCTGATACACCTCCCTACATGTTTCGAGCTGAAGTATCGAAACCTTCTCCCGAATAAAATCCTTCAAACCTCGCTCAAACCTCTTTGCCTTCATTCTCTCCGTAGCAATCAAGTGAGGAGCGAACCTAGAAAGCTCTACAAACTTGGCCTCATACTCGGCCACTGACATCCTCCCTTGCTCCAAGGTAGAGAATTCAATCTCCTTCTGATCTCTCACAAACACCGGGAAGTATCTCTCGTAGAAAATGTCGAGGAACTCTCCCCAAGTCCACTCTTGTCCAGCTCGTACTTCATTCCTCTGCCTAGATGCGGCCCTCCACCAATGTTCAGCCTCGCCTTCCATGACGAAGGAGGCCCATTTCACCCTCTGCTCATCGGTAGCCTCAAGCACGGTGAAAATCTTCTCTAGTTGCATGATCCATAACTCTGCAACTGAGGGATCCGTACTACCGTAGAAGGCTGGAGGACTCATCCTCCTAAAAGCTTCCACTCCGTTATGCCGGGGTGGGTGAACATCAACCGCCCTCTCTTGCCTAGCTTGACCAGCAGCTAGCAGCGCAGTTTGCTGAGCCATAATTTCAGCCTGCCTCTCCATGGCTGCAGCAATAGCTTCCATAGCCTGACTCACATTAGCTTGGGAAGCACCATCTGGGGAATCCCCATCTGTCACACTGCCTCCTCCATGCCTATTATTTCTTCCACCCCTTCTCATGCTTACAATCCTGAGAAGAAGAAAGCAATCCATTTAGAACACACTCATATAAAATTCCTAAGTCTACGCTTAATCAAAACTCAATCCTCAACAATTTTAAAGTCCTGAACTTGATGTTGCTTTCCTAAGGTTGACATCTTCCTATACTCTATACTTAATACCTTAGCCTTAAGGGCTCTAATGCCTTGTGCTTTGATTGATATCCTCTGGTATCAGATCCGGAGTGACCTAAACTTAACTCCTACTAAGAAGACAATTTAGCCCAAGGGAACCTAATGCCTAGGGCTCTGATACCACCTCTGTAACGACCCCAAAATCCTACTAAGGCTAAAATAGGACTTTGGAATCGCCACATTCACTTAAACCTGCTTAATACCATGCATACAAGGCTACTACACGAGTCTCCAAAAATGAGAGTAATAAAATTCCGATATATAAACCCAAACCAACCTGCACAAGTCTAAGGTCTATATATACAACTCACAATGAACCAACAAGTCTGATACACAACTACTAAGAAGTCTACTGAGCAACATCCTCTAAAATTCAAATACAAAACTCTCTCAATGAAAAGAAATGTAAACTAAGAGGTGTAGCCGCCCAAGTCTCCGGCTCCCTCCTCAGAAGGCTCACCTTCACCTCCTTCCTCGATGTATGTTTCCTCAACCCACGGCTCCACCGTGTACTCCTGCTCTATACCTGCCAAGACAAAAGTCCGGCTGAGTACAAAGGTACTCAGTGTATATAAAATCCAACCAACAATAATGATATACCTGCACTTAGTCAGAAACATATCCAATAACATAATAACATAATCAGAGTGCGGAAGAACGTGTGCGCATATACATCATATCATCACCTTAACTCGTGTACTTGTGAGAATCTTAGACTTGGAAGACAATACACTTATGAGTCACTTATGCTTATGAGACCACGTGCTTGTGAGTTGCTTATGCTTATGCTTATGCACTTATTCAGATCATACAGTAATGAGACATGCCGTTCTTGGCGGATACGGACCATGCCTTATGCACTTATTCAGACCACACTGTAATGAGACATGCCGTTCTTGGCGGATACGGACCATGCCATGCTTATGCTTATTCAGAATGTCATACGTATGTCATGCTCATGCTTGTGGGCCACTTGTGACTTGTGAGACTCTTATCTTAACATACACGTGCAAATGTGCTTAAGTGTCGAAATTAACATTCGAGTTGGTAATTGCTTAGATTCCGATCTCCCACCATAGAAACTCCACTATACTGTCCCATACCAAATAGTTAGAGAATTCCCGGTTTGAGAGATGTTCCTCTAAGTTCTTATCTTCCCGACTATCAATTTCCATACAAATAATTAGACATACTTAACCAACAATTCACATATACATATCTTATCATAATTCATATCGCAATTCATAATAATTTACCACCATTTCATAAGAGTATAATATCATTTATCCTTTCAAGCATTTTCACAAACACCTTGTGTACGCATAATATGAATCCATTTCTCCTTTATATTTTCAAGCATTCATCAAACCATAATTCATCCATACAATCAATTCACTATTCACATCCACATATTAATCCCATCCTCCATACATTTCCCATCCTCCATATATTTCTCATCCACATCCAATCCACATTTCCATCCACATTTCCATCAATAATTAGCTTACTTCATAGAAAATTAGGGAAAATGCATCAAACATCTATTTCTACTATTCCTAACATCTTAACATTCACAAAACCTTAAAATAAAGTTGGTTAGGATAGTATATCGACCTTAGGAATCCTTCCCTTGGATTCAAAACGCTCCCGAGACGATTTGGAGAAGCTTCCCAAACTTTTCTTGCAATCGCCTATCAATCTCCTCCTTCTCCAAGAAAACCCTCTCTCAAAACCCTAGGGTTTCTCCTCCTTTTTGCCAAATTAGGTTAGAACTAGGTGGAGTATTTTAATATTTCGAGTAGGACCCCCTATTTATAGCCCCAAGGTCTGAGAACGAAAAGACCAAAAAGCCCATACTAAAATATCAGCAAAAACACGAAGGACCGAGCGATCGGTGGTAATGACCGAGCGATCGGTTGCCTACCGATCGATCGGTGTTTATGACCGGGCGATCGGTCAAAAACACACTCTCTGGAAAATCTCCCCATACAAAATTTTGGACCAGTCGATAGATACCGATCGATCGGTTTTGGACCGATCGATCGCTGGTTCTGACCGAGCGATCGGTTCCTGCAGGTTTTGACTCCCTTTACTGTTTTGGCCATAACTTTTTACTCGTTCATCGGATTTTGACGATTCAACTTGCGTTGGATTCGTCTCTCGAAAATGAACATTTCTGGCATTTTAGAATTTCCAATTTCCACTTAATTTATAGACTAAAATATCCCCAAAGTTGACTGATCTGTAATTTCATTAGACAAAACTCACTATTGACTTGACTTAAACTCAAAATGAGGAAAAATACTAAACATGAATCTCGAAGAGGGTTCCAACACCTTTCTAATGGTTTAAGAATCACTCAATTCCCGTGAACGGTGCCAAAACTAGAGCTTCCTAAAGTTTAGGATGTGCTATGACATCCATCCGTTACAAGTTGATTAAGCCTAGTTTACATCACCATACTTAGATATAAATACACACACTTTAACACCTTATAAAGACTAAAATACCCTTAATGCAATGCACTAAAAATATGAAAAAAAGATTCGGGTCTCTACATCCTTCCGGTCGTGAGTGAATTCCTAGATGTATTTCCAGAGGAGTTGTCAGGGTTGCCTCCAGACAGGGAGATTGAGTTTGGGATCGAGCTTACACCAGGCACAGCTCCTATTTTCAAGGCTCCGTATAGAATGGCCCTTATTGAACTCAAAGAGTTGAAGACTCAGTTGGAGGAATTGCAAGGCCTTGGTTTCATTCGACCAAGTGTCTCACCGTGGGGTGCCCTGGTGTTATTTGTTAAGAAGAAAGATGGCTCGATGCGGATGTGCGTCGATTATCGGCAATTGAACAAAATCACTATAAAGAATAGGTATCCATTGCCTAGAATTGATGACTTGTTCGATCAGTTGAAAGGAGCGAGATTTTTCTCAAAGATAGATCTTCGATCGGGCTATCACCAGTTGAAGATTAAGGCGGAAGATATTCCCAAAACTGCTTTCCGGACTCGATACGGACACTACGAGTTCTTGGTGATGCCTTTTGGTCTCACGAACGCGCCGGCAGCCTTTATAGATTTGATGAACCGGGTGTTCCAGCCATGTATTGATCGATGTGTGATCGTGTTTATCGATGACATCTTGATATATTCCCAGACACGGGAAGATCACATGCGAGACCTTCGTCTTGCTTTGGGAATGCTGAGAGAGCACAAGTTATATGCCAAACTTAGCAAGTGTGAGTTTTGGTTGAAAGAGGTGGCGTTCCTAGGCCACGTTGTATCCGCGGAAGGCATTTCGGTGGATCCGAAGAAGATAGAGGCAGTCATGAGTTGGGCGAGGCTCAAGAGTGTCACAGAAATACGTAGTTTCCTTGGGTTGGCAGGCTACTACAGGAGATTTGTGGAGGGTTTCTCCAGCCTTGCAGCACCACTCACTTACTTGACGAGGAAGAATGCAAAGTTTCTATGGAGCGATAAGTGTGAGATCAGTTTCACGGAACTGAAGAAGAGGCTTACTACAGCCCCTGTCCTTACTGTGCCATCTGGACCTTATGGGTATGAGGTGTATAGTGATGCCTCACACGTTGGACTTGGGTGTGTACTCATGCAACACAAGAAAGTCATAGCCTATGCATCAAGGCAATTGAAGGAGCATGAAAAGAATTATCCCACGCACGACTTGGAGCTTGCGGCGGTAGTGTTTGCACTTAAGATTTGGCGTCATTACCTTTATGGGGTGGAGTTCTATGTGTTCACGGATCACAGGAGTCTCAAGTATCTCTTTTCCCAAAAAGAGCTGAATCTAAGGCAACGGCGTTGGATGGAATTTTTGAAAGACTATGATTGTACCATTCAATACCACCCGGGTAAAGCAAACGTAGTGGCTGATGCTTTGAGTAGAAGACCTCCGGGGTTATTAGCATGCATGTTGGTACAGGAATGGAAGCTACTTAAAAATTTGGTAAATCTGGACATTAGTGTGAATGACTCTGTCCTTAGTCCTATCTTGAAAAATGTCACGGTTCGGTCATACATTATAGATTTGATCCAAGAATACCAAGCCACAGATGCTGAATTGTTGGCTTATCGGGATAAGGAAGTTGCTAAGGGTAGTGAGGACTTCTCTCTCACTGGCCGAGGTGCTATCACATTCAAGGGAAGGTTTTGTGTTCCAGCCAATGTAGATCTTCGAAGGGAGATCATGGATGAAGCACATCGTTCTAAGTACACAGTGCATCCTGGGGGTACGAAGATGTACCGGAACCACAAAAGTCACTTTTGGTGGCGGAATATGAAGAGGGATGTTGCGGAGTATGTGGCACGGTGTTTGGTGTGCCAGCAGGTGAAAGCAGAACACATGCGACCCGCTGGTCTATTACAGTCTCTTCCTATTCCCGAGTGGAAATGGGAGAACATATCCATGGATTTCATAGTTGGCTTGCCAAAGACGATAAGGGGCTCAGATGCGATATGGGTAGTAGTGGATCGTTTGACAAAGTCCGCGCATTTCTTACCTTACCGGACCACATTCAATTCTAATCAGTTAGCCACTCTGTACATCAAGGAAGTAGTTAGACTACACGGGGTGCCAGTCAGTATTGTCTCAGATCGGGATCCGAGATTCACATCCAGATTCTGGAAAAGCTTTCAGGAAGCTATGGGTTCCCGACTTGATTTCAGCACTGCTTTTCATCCACAGACGGATGGACAAACTGAGAGGGTGAACCAAGTTATAGAAGACATGCTTCGGGCTTGTATGCTGGATTTTAAAGGCAGTTGGGAAGAGCACTTGCCTTTGGTAGAGTTCGCCTACAACAATAGCTATCAGGCGAGTATCCAAATGGCTCCATTTGAAGCTTTGTATGGGCGAAGTTGCAGGTCTCCTCTCTACTGGGATGAGGTAGGAGAAAGAAAAGTACTTGGTCCGGAGTTGATTGAGCAAACTGCTAGTATAGTCAAGATCATCCGGGATCGGTTGAAAGCCACTCAAGATCGTCAGAAGAGCTATGCGGACACGTTTTTTGATTGTCACGCGAGTTGGCGAGGTTGCTTACAGGGTAGCTCTTCCACCTCACATGGCCGCGGTTCACAACGTTTTCCATGTGTCTATGCTTTGGAAGTACATTGCGGACCCTTCGCATGTCATAGACTTGGAACTGTTGGAAATTCGAGAGGATCTCACTTTAGTTGAGAGGCCGGTTCATATATTGGATCGGAGAGATCAAGTCCTTTGCAATAAAATGATTCCATTGGTTCTCGTGCAGTGGCAACATCATGCTCGAGAAGAGTCTACATGGGAGCGAGAGGCCGAAGTCAAAGCGAAGTACCCGGAATTGTTTGAATAAGTTTTTGTATAGGTTTTGTGTATGACTTGTAATTTTGTTTTGGTTTGTAATACAAGTATCGTCTAAATTTCGAGGACGAAATTTTTGTAAGGGGGGAGGATGTAGAGCCCCAGACTTTTTCATGCTTAATACATGACACTTTCGTAGTCAGTTTACCTTTAAAGTAGTATAATTAATAAATAAGGAAGAAATTGAAAATTCCAAAATTTTAGAAATGTTTATTTTGGAAGTACGAACTCAACGCGAGTTGAATCGTCAAAATCCGACGAGCGAGTCAAAAGATATGGCCAAAACAGTCTGGACCTGCAGGCAACCGATCGCTCGGTCCATAGAGCGATCGATCGGTCCAAAACCGATCGATCGGTAGCTATCGACTGGTCAAGATTTTTGTATGGGGAAATTTTCCAGAGAGTTGATTTTTGGTCGAGAGCTCGGTCAACACACCGATCGCTCGGTAGGCAACCGATCGATCGGTCATAAGCACCGATCGCTCGGTCCTCGCGTTTTGCAGAATTTTCACTAAGGGCATTTTCGGCATTCGGGTGTTATACCCTTTCTTATATAGGATCGCCCGAGCCTTTAGGGCTCATTCTCAAAACTTAGAAGATTTGGGAGATTAGAAGAGAGGAGAAAGGGTTCCCAAACCTAGGTTTTCATTTGGGGAGAAATCAAAGGGGTTAAGACCCTAGATCAACCCCAAGCCCGTTTTCTTCAAGATCAAGGCTCAAGCATTCGAGGAGCTCGTGATCCAAGCTAGGGCAGCAGCTACACGGTCGTTTTTGGAAGGGGTTTCTTCCTTATTTCTTCAAGGTCGGTACTTCTTGCTACCCTTCTAGTTATAGTTCTTCTTTTTCTTAATTTTCTTTGTGTTCCTTTATACATCCATGTATTATGAGATGGGTTGTGAATGGTGAATGATGAATGGAGATGAATGTGGGCGATTGGATGCCGTGTGTATTGATGTGATGGATGAACGGGGAGGGCATTGTACCCATAATAAACATACATATGTGATGTGAGTAAAACCCACCTAGAAAAGCATGTTGTAGGGTTAATAAATAATGAATGCACCATGTTTGATGAAAAGCCAAGGTGAATAAAATGAATAATAAATTAAGAAAATGCATGTTTAAGGTTTATGGAAATTGCTAGGGTCATGATAGTGTGATTGTTCGCTTTCCCTAAATGATATGAATATTAAATTGCCCAAATCATTGATGTTATGTGTTATGAATTACTCAAATGCCATATTTAATTCCAAATGCAAGTATGCACACGACCTCACGAGCACGCATACATGACATGATCTACCGAGGTTTTCAAGAATGGGATTTAGAGGTGGGGCATATCCTACAATATGTTTTACCTCGCTTTTGGCAAGGACAAGACAATCATGCATTTTCATAAGAAGGGTCTCCCTTCCCTCACAAGTGCATCTCACAAGGACATCTCACAAGTGGAAGGACAAGCATGAGCATTCTAGGAAGAAGGGTCTCCCTTCCCTCACAAGTAGATTACTTTTCAGAACAAGCAAGCATGATACACGCATGGCATGACATGACACGCATGATACAAGCATGACACGGTAGACAAGGTTTCAAGCATAAAAGGGTAATTTCAGTAAAGTCAAGTGCACAAGATTTCAAGGGTTTTACCGGCTTTTATGATTGCAAACATGATGAATTATATTGCTTTACTTTATTGTCATGATATGAATCATTCCTACTTTATATGCGTGAATTGTTTCCTGCTTTATGTATGCTATCCGTATGCTATGACTGTTGGTTAGTGCTTGGTACCCGCTGAGTATTCCATGCTCAGCCGTACTTCTTATGTCGGCAGGTGATGGCGGAGCAGCTGCTCCTTTTGATGTCTGTGCTCCGAGCCCTTGGGTGGAGGAGGAGTACGTCGAGGAACCTTTGAACGAACCTCCAGTAGAGGGTTACCATTAGGTGGTTGTAGATTCTGAGTGAATAGCTGTGGGTGAGATGAGAGATATACATTCATGTATTTTGGCGGGTCTGTCCGCACTTTCTTCTGGATTCCTTTTGTGTAAACTTGGATTCGTATATACATAGAGGTTTGTTTAGACTTCCACTGTGCTATGTTAGAGTATGTTTCCGCTGTTTATATCCTCTATTGTATATGCTCTGTGGATTTTTGCAGGTTGGTTTGTCAAGCAAGTCATGATTAGTCGTCCAAAGTTCACTCTATCTCCTAGGGTGGGTTTTGGGTCGCGACATCGGTAGTTATCCTTCTCAGATAAAAAGATGGGAAATATTGGCCAGTCCAGCCAAATAAGTACTGGAAAGGACCTTGAGCTAGTTGTTGGCCCGGATACTTGCTTTGGGCAAGAACTCCCATCTCTCTGTATAAGGACGCCATCATTGGAATGTCTCAGGGCAGATTACTTCTCCTTTGTACAAAGGCAAGACAAAACTGCATAGCTAGCAGGATAGGAAAGTAGCCAAATAACCTTCTCAACTAATTCCAGCACTGGTTCTGATCTTCAAACTCCTGATGACAGAGTAGCGTAGATTGGTTTAGAATATTCGTATGGTTCTCCCTTGAAAAAATATTCCAACCATTGCCTCAAGGTGACTCAATTCACTTTACGTGCCTTTGCACCTTTGCTCGGCACTGGTTTTTTAGTCTCCTGTTCAACAATGGAAGCCTTGCCCTTATCTTTATTGACAGGAGTCGTCACACTGTCTGCATTTGCTTTTAAAAGAGCGTTGTGAACCCGGTATAACTCTCGGATACAAGAGGGAACGTTCTCTAAATATAGAACGTTATTAAAAGGGTTGAATTCGTCATAGAAAGCTCCGCTGATCGGCAGCCACGAAATGCGGTTCATTGCATGGATTGAAAGTCCAACTTTTCCCTACGCCATATGAAAAGTGTTGGCCTCGGCGCACCAACGATTGAGAAGGCTGCAAAATAAAAAAGCATCCCACTTGTATTCATATCTTGCTAGTTCAATCACTCACCGGATGCCAAGTGCTATCAGCTCATCACGGAAACGCACGTATACATTGTAAACCCATTATGGTCGTAAAGTCATGCCATCAACTGTTGAACAACTTCTTATGACCATAGATGTATCCCAGCAGACGTCATCAGTTCGTGTCAGCAGAATAGGAAAGACCTCTTTCAGTACTCTCTCTGGGTCTTCGCCCAGTGGATCTACAGTAGCGCGAGAAGGTGTCAAATAGTTTCCATCAGAAATAGATCTGTTGCCTATTAGACCTCTTTCAGCATCATAAATGCATATGAGTATTCGTGCACGAAGCACCCACTCTTTAGGATCCGCAATTGGAAGCGGCTCAATGTCTTCTACTCCAAATGCTCCCATGATATCAAGCTGGCGATTTAGGCTCGCTCCAACTTTTTCATCTTCATTAGTATCAACTTGATGAAGGTTTTCGGATCCATAAAAATATCTCGGTACTCTAGCCATTCTGAAAAAGAAAAGAACAAAACGCGAAAAATAATTTAGCCCTGAGAGATTAAGACAAATTATAAATTTTAGATTAAAAAATGGTCAAAAGTGAGTCTTTAGATGGGAGTATACACCCACCTTGATAATTTGAAATGATTAAATATGTGATTAAAAGATTAATCAATTCTAGATTTAGGTTTAAAACCCGAGTCTGTATACCTTACTTAAGGCATGCGTCCAAAAATAAAATTGCCATAGCAAGTGTTTAAGGGTAGATGCTAAGGGTGAGATCCATGGACAAGTCCATAGATAGAATTTCTTTTAGTTCACGGATATGTATCCGATGGATAACCTATCCGTGAGAAATATCCACGGATACTCGAAATTTCCACAGACAAAAGTCCGTGAAAATTAAAAGTATCCATGGACAAAACTCCATGGGTAGAATTTTTTAGCTCACAGACAAAAGTCTTGTGGGCAACATGTGCATGGAAAATATCCACGGATACTCAAAATATTTAAGGACAAAAGTCCAAGAATGATAAAAGTATTTGTGGACAAAAATCCACGGACAAGGTGTTTAAGTTCACGGACAAAAGTCCTGTGGGCAAGCTGTCCGTGGCTATAGACCACGGGCAGTGAGTTACCAATCTGGTTTCCCATGATTGGAGAACTCAAGGGTTCTGGCATGGAACCAGAATTCCTGCTAGAAGTTACAGAAAACCCAAGAAGATGCAAAAAGAATGCATTTCAAGGGATCCCAGGACCAAAAGACCTAAAGAAATGCCCAAATGGGCACCCAATCTGCCTGAATGAGGTATGAAACCCTCATTCTCATCTTTAGTAAATCAAGAAGAAGAAAAGTAAATTAGGATCCGGATGGATGGATCATTTCCAACCGTCCAAATCCTGAGGGGCATTTGTGGGCAGTGAAATCTCACCGTCCATTGTGCAGGTGCTCATGCGCTTACATGCACCGAATCACCATCTCTTGGAGAGGCGGTTGAATTTTGGGCATGCCTGTGGTAGGCGCAGTCCTTTAGCCTGTCAGTATTTAATGCTGACTGCTTGCAATGATACCCTAAGGACGTGCTAGCCTCCGAGAGGCTAACAATGATCCCGTCCGTGAGGTTGGAAACCTCACGGATCAAACTATTATGCCAACCTCTATGAGGTTAACGTGTATCTCATCCATGAGGATAAAAACCTAACGGATCAACCAACTTGAGTGCTAGCCTCCAAGAGGCTGACATGTGTCCAATCCGTGAGGATAAATCCCCACGGATCAAACTTGAGTGCCAACCTTCAAGAAGCTGACATGTGTCCAATCCATGAGGATGAATCCCAACGGATCAAACTTGAGTGCTAACCTCCTATAGACTGACACATGTCCAATCCATGAGGGCCAAGACCTCACGGATCAACCATCACTATACTTGGTCCTAGACCTAACCCAGACCACGGGCAAGACCCAATGTACACACAATTTTCAGTTGGTCTTTTTTATTGATTGTCCTCTTGAATATTGCGGTCAGATTATCTCCATTGTTGTATGGAGTTTATTGTTTTTGTGGAGGATTATCCTTCCAATCTGAGTAAACTCAGACTGTTAATTACTTTCCTTATTTTGGAAAGAACCTCTGATTAAGAAGAAGAATAACAAGAAGAACAAAATATTGAATAAAATATATCTATTTATTCAATTGGGGTTGCCCAGATCCCATGTAGGCGTTACAAGATACCTCATAAATGTTTTTAGCATCAAAAGAAAGAAAAGAAAGAGAGGTGGCCATATTGAGGGTTCACCTGGTATTCTCTATTTTATATGAAATCCTTCTTCTTCCTCCTTTTGTTACCGTTGTTCCTATAAAAAAAGGAAGCTCTTTTTCTCTGTCCTCTTTCTTCTTGTGTTTCTCATGTATATTTGTGCATTCTGAGAATTTCTTATGAGAAACTCTTTCTTTTATATCTTTTGGAGAGTCCTCTTTGGACTCCCCTTTGACTTCCTCTTTTTTAGGAAATCAAAAGAGGCCAACTCTCCTTAGAGAGGGCCATCTGTCCATGACAGTTGGTTTCTCTTATCTTAGAGAAACCATACGGATGAAAGTCCTTTTCAAAGTACTCTAAATTGGTTTCCTTTTCTAGGAAACCTGGGAGGTTCAGACTTTCCCCCCAAAAGGGGAAAATGTCTTATCTCCCCAGAAAAGAGAAGAGATTACTTCTCCTTTTGGATAGGGTGTCATATAACACTCTCTCATTAGAGAAAAAGAGGGAATCTCTATCTTGGGATCCCCTAAAGCTGGTAGAGAGTCCTTTTTGTTAAGGATTCCCTACCCCATAGCGGTCAAATACTGGCTGCCATCTAGGAAAGGATTGACCTTGGTCAGTCCGTAAATTAAAGAGGTGAGACCATAGGTCTCACCCGCGGTCTAAGTTATGTCCAAAGCCTACTTGGGCTATGGGCTAGGGTCAGACCTTAGACAGTCCGCAGACCATTACAAGGTGGGACCATGGGTCCAACCCTTGGTCTGGGTTAGGTCTATGGCCTTTTATGGTCACAGACTGGGCTAGTCATTGACTGGCCTATGGATTGACTCATGGAGTTTGTCTACAAGCTTGAATGAGGGTCTGTCTGCGAGGTCAAACCTTATCCATGTGTCAGTCCCCTAAGGACTGACACAAAGAGGTATCCACGGGGCATTATTACCCTATTGCTAGCATTTGATGCTAGGCGGGCTGGCGGTGAGCCAACCCTTGGCCAGCTGGTGCGCATGCCTTTGGCATGCGTGAAGCTTAACTACCCATTCAAAGGGTGGTGATCCTATGTAGGTACGTGCACCATGCACTCGCCTTACGGGTGGTGAGATTTCACTGCCCACATCCATGGTCTCATCCCTTTGGTCCGTGGACTGACCAAGGTCAGTCCCCTTTCAGAGACCTGGTCCATGACCCAAATAGGCCTTGGACCTAGGTCAGTCTGTCTCCAATTGGCAGTCAGTACTCGACTGTCATAGGACAGAGAATCCTTAATAAAAATGATTCTCTATCAGCTTTGGGGGATCCCAAGATAATGATCCCCTCTTTTAAAATCCCATGGTATGCCATATGGCACCCCATAATCATAAAAGGACTTTGTCTTATATCCTAGGAAAGGATGTGACTTAACATCCACCTTTTAAGGAGAAGTTATTATCTTCTTCTTCCTCTCTGAAAGGTACTAGGATTCCTCTCGAAAAGGGGAAACTTGGTACAAGAGTCCTCAAAAGAAGAGGACTCTCTTTAGCTTTAGGAGTCTCCCAGATAAGGGAGACCCGTGAGCTGGCTTCCTCTAAGAGGAGAGCCCAAGCTAACTTCCCTAAAATAAGGGAGTCAAAGAGAGAGACTAAAAAGGACTTTCTCAAACTTGTAAAAGGAGGATTTCTCATAAGAAACCCACACGAAGAAATGGAAGAGAGAGAAAACTCCTAAAAAGTACAAAGAAAAGAAAGAATTATTCTCTTTTTCTAGGAACAACAAGCAAAAGCAAGCAAGTCGAAGAAGAAGAGTCCTTCGACATGGAGAATATCAGGTGAGCCTCATAAAATAGTCACCCCTATTCTCTCTTCTTTTCTGAAAATATAAGGACCTCAATGAGACACTTGTAACGCCTACATGAGATCTGGGCAACCCCATTGAATAAATAAAAATACTTTATTCAAATTTTGATTCTTCTTTATTCTTCTTCTTAATTAGAGATTCTTCCCCAAATCAGGAAGGTAATTAATAATCTGGGTTTACTCAGATTGGAAGGATAGTCCACCACACAAAATAATAAATTTCATACAACAATGGAGGTAATTTGACATGCGACAAAATAAAGCGTTATATACTTCTATAACGTACTTTATAGTTCATACATTTAGAGAAATCATAGTAGATTTAGGAATTGGAAACACATGGAAGCAATCTCAATATTTAAAGCTTGGAAACTTAAGTTTGGGATCTAGATTATCACTAAGTTAACTAGAAGGGTGTACATACTTATGAAACTACAACAAGCTAGTTAGTAGAGTGTAGTTACCTCTTAAGACAAAAACCCACTTTGGTTGAAGCTTGAGAATTGCCTTAGACGCACGATCCAAAATTGAGAAGGCTTGAGGAAGAAGATCCAAGCCTAGAGGAAGCTTATCCAAGCTTTAAGAAGTAGATCTAAGCTTCTAGGGCAAGATTGAGCTCCACTTTGATTTCACAATGAAAACCCCTTTCTGAAAACCTAGCTCTCTCTCTTTTCCTCTCAAAATATGTTTCTCAGAGTGTTAAAACTCAATCCTACGAAAATTGGGTATTTATAGGGTTAGGGTTGTCAAAATCACGCTTGCACCCTTTAAAATCCCCTTTTTCTTGATCTCTGCGCATATACTAGTCGACGAGTGGATTCCATTTGTCGATGAGTGGGTTACAGTTGTTGATGAGTGGGATTTTTGAGCATTCTATTCATCTCACTCGATAACGAGTTCATGGCCATCTGGTGCACTCGTCGATGAGTGGGTGCTCTGACTGGCTTGAGTTTTTCCTGCTTTGGTATTTCAATCATAACTTTTGATTCTCTTATTAGATTTTGACGATTCAACTTGCGTTGGACTCGTCATTCAAGGGGGAACAATTTTGTATCTGATAGATATTCCTAATTTTGAGTTTTTAATGGTCTAAATAGGCTTTAAAGCTGACTTGTTTGGGATGGATTATAGCAAACCAGACTTCGAAAATCAACATTTAACCTAACTTCGACTAACAATCTAAAAAAATGATAAACATGAACATTGAAGAGGGTTTCAATATATTTCTAATGACTTAAGAATTATTCAATTTTGATCATCGGTGACAAAAGTAGAGTTCCCTAAAGTTGAGGGTATGTTAAGACATTCCCCTTTTTGACATTTAGAGTATTTTATACTCTTGCTCCTTCATCCCAAACACCAATAAACTTAAGAAAATGTTTCTAAGGCTTTAATGCATGCCATAGCACATCATCTACCCGAAATATATCAAAATAAGGTTCTTATTATCATTGATAACCATTCAAGGCATTACAATAGGCTTTAAGCCTTAAACACTATTCACAACACTATTCACCATGCTATGCCATCAAGATCCGGGGTTCTGCATCCTCCCTCCTTATAGAAATTTCATCCCTGAAATTAGGACAATACAAATTGAAAAATTCCGGTGAACCTCAAATCTAATATTTGAGTTGAGAACTCACAAATTCAAGGGGATGGTTACGTCTCCCTATAAGTCTATCTACCCTTTTTAAGATTATGCAATCAAATTATTAATTAAGGGATGATGAACTTTAAAGTGCGGAATAAGGGAAATGAGCAAACCACAACACAAGAATTTTTACGTGGAAACCTTTCCGGGGAAAACCACAGGACCTAGTTTAGCAATGAGAATCCACTAAGATTAAGTACCAGATACTCATAGACTTGAACCTCACCCAAACAGGACTCGACTTCCTGGATCAACGGCTAGTCCTACACACCCAATAAGTAATCATGATCTCGCAAGACTCACAATCTACCTCAGTATCCTGTTCTTCTCATGTGTCTCGGCAACCATGATCTCCACGATTGATCTCCGTCAATGACGGTTTCAGATTTCACTGACCAAATCACACAACCACGATCCTCCTCGGATCGATCTCATTTGAAAAAGCTTCGAAACACTCTAGCCAATTTGTTCTTTCTAGAACGGGTTGATGGTTTTGGACAACTCTAGAGTGATCCCATTAAACTTTGAGGATCAAACAATGCAAGTCTTCAGAGATTAGAATGACTATACTTGCATATCTAGAATAACTAACAAAGGAGAAGGAGAAAATAATTCCCAGAGTTTATGAGAACTCTAGTGATAGCCCAATGCACTCTCAACACTCTCCACAAGTACCCATTCACAGACTAGAAGTTCCAATAAATAGAGAAGCCAAACCAATGTTTTAGAAAGTTGCCAAAATTAATTTAGAAACAAATTTAAGGATTGGGTCGACCCAAACGTGCACTTCGGTCGACCCAACTACCACTTTGGGTCGACCCGCTTATTTGGGTGCTCTCTGCCAATTTTTGCCATACTAATTTTGATGAGAATGGGTCGACCCAATATGGTATGGGTCGACCCAATGGTGGAAAATCAATGTTTTTCACCCTTGTTCCCTTATACTTTGATGTACTTTATCCTAGGCATTTTGGAACCAAATTCGATGATTATGGGCACTTCCATTTGGGTAATTTTTGGTCTCTAAGTCTTATTTACCATCATAATCCTTGAGCCATTCTCGGAAAATGTTTCTTCAAGCTTTGTCATGGCTTCTTCTTCACTTTTTCATCGAACCGAATGGTGAGACCTAAGGAGAACTAGAAACCTTTTTGGATTCAGAATTTTGCCAACAAAAACATGACTTTACAATCTCCCCTTTTGGCAATTCCGAGACAAAACCAAACCGAAGTACATGACTTGACACAAACTCACCCAAACACATCAAAATGAGAGTTAGGTCATTACATGACTCCAACACAATTACATGACACCAATTGAAACATAATCTCAAAGTGAAGACATTGAAGCTCTTGTCAAGTAAGATTTGTTTGTTGCAACCCTGCACCTACACATGCTCATAAATAAAACACTTAGTGAAGCATATATGAAATATACAAATAGATGAACATAGGAATTGGAAGGAATGTACTAAAATACGGTACTAGGGAACTAGTACCCAACATTCTCCTCCTTTTTGGCACAATTTCCAAAGGTAGTCATGAAGCCAATATCACAAAGAATATACCAATTTAACACATGTGTAATATCAAGGCAATCACAATACAACCAAGTAAATACAGACATTATGAGGACTAAAGAGCGGAGAACCAAATAGCAATATAAAGCACAAACTACCCCTCAATAATTCAAGTTGATCTTCTCCCCCTAAGTTCAAGGACAACTTCAAAATCAAGGCACCTAAGCTAGAAAAGCCCATGACAACCAATAAGGAAACACGGAATAATATTACAAAAAATATCATGTGCCACACAAACATGCATCAAAAGCATTCCAAATAGTAATAATTTAAAATTACAAATCCAATGAAGAACATGATTAGTTTGTCCGATTGAGGATACACATCTAACTAAATCTCATGGAATACTAAAGCATAGCCAATTCACTTAGTCACATTTAGTGAACAGTTCAAAACTGAAGCAATATGTGTGTAGTGGTGGTCTGACTAGATACTAAATCAAGGTTTCTGTCCCTTTCCAAGGATATGACATGAACTACTATGGGGACTCCCGGAGACATAAATCTTAGAAGTCAAACCTAGTTAGATCCAGATATGCTGATTTTTTACATTTTGGTACTCCTTTATCTATTTTATTTGACTTAATATTTTTCTTTTACTTTTGGTCAAATACCTCCAAACTTTGTAAGATTTCTTTTGATGTTCTTTATCTAAATATATCTTTTCATGCAATGATGACTTTCACACTATCCAGGTAGGTAGTCCTGGCTATTGGCAGCAGGAGCATTCACTCTAACAACCCAGATAGATGACTACTGTCCACATAGGTAGCCATTACATACTGTTTGCATCCAATTGTGACTTTCACACTAGCCCAGTAGGTAGCCCTTTTCATTGCAACAATTTTTGCTCATGGAGGATACACAAAATGGGGATGACTAACAATATGGTCATTCTAAATTGGTCATCCAAGGTCACACTTTTAGGATAAGTCAAACACCTACAAAATCGAAAATAGACCTCTCAACAGAATTAGTTAGATTGGATGTGAAAATGCAAAGCATACACACAAGAATAAGTCTCAACTGTGCAAGATAAAACTAGTCTAATTGTAGCGCCCCAGAATTATAAATAATAAAATTATGCGTTTATTGGTGCTTAACCGAGGTTAAATATTTGAGTGTTTGTTAAATTAATAAAAAGTGCGTTTTGCTCGGGATTAAAGTGTACCGAGAAAATC
Organism: Tetracentron sinense; assembly: GCA_015143295.1. NCBI lineage: Eukaryota > Viridiplantae > Streptophyta > Magnoliopsida > Trochodendrales > Trochodendraceae > Tetracentron > Tetracentron sinense. The sequence goes on along the minus strand of CM026555.1, from coordinate 10,079,987 downwards.
TCAGTGTCTTTTCTCAAAAATCGCACACAGCGTGCCAGTCGACTGTCGAGACACACCCCTACCGTATCAGTTTTGTCATAGGTCTGCGGGGCCATTATGTATGATAAAATTGAGAAAAACTGGGAAATTAGGCAGCTGTCAAAACTCAGTATTTTTCCCCAAAATTTTTATAGTAGGTGTCGAACTACCCCAAGTTCGGTTATCTAAAGTTTTGATTCCGTTGCGTATTGATTCGCAAGACCGCAGGGGTCTTAAATGTAAGAAAATCGAGAAAACTAGGAAATTCTAGATTTTTCAGAATTCAGTTGGGACTCTATAATTGTTGGGGATTCTAATTGAAATCTATGCGGCTAGTGCCACAACATGTCAGTCAGCCGTGAGGATGATCATCTGTCGTTTCGGTAGTTAATCATCTCAAACGAAGAAATGACATGTTTTGTCTAAAATCAGGAAATTAGTGGGTTTTACAGTTTTCTTCCAGACTAAAGTGCAATTGTCAAAACTCAGTATTTTTCTCCGAAATTTTTACAGTAGGTGTCGGACTACCTCATTGTCGATCACTTGAAGTTTCCTTCAAATTGAACATCATTTAGTATGGTTACACGGGCCGTTTCCGTGAAATATCGGAATCCGTTCAAACTTGGCCAACCAAGTCAAATGGTTGAAAAGTCAAAATTCACACCATTTCCTTATGTGCACGTTGTGCATGATCCAAACCATTTTCCTATATAAGGCTTTACCTTAACCCAAAATTTTCATTCGAACAGTGGGTTTCCAAATTTTTAGAGAGAGAGAGAGTTTTTAGAGAGAGAGAAAAAGGAGGAGAGATAAAAGTGGCTACGCATTGCATGCGTGCTACCCCAAGGTTAGTCGACGTGGTGATCTCATTGGCGGCAACGGATTTGTAGAGCCCCAGACTTTTTCATGCTTAATACATGACACTTTCGTTGTCATCTTGCCTTTTAAGAGGTATGATTAATAAATGAGGAAGAATTTTGAAATTTTGAAATGTCAGAATTGTTCCTCTTCGAAGTACGAACACAACGCAAGTTGAATCGTCAAAATCGGACGAACGAGTCAAAAGATATGGCCAAAACAGTCTGTATCTGTAGGAAATCGTAGCACAGACAACGTATACTGTGTGCATCCGTTGTACAACTCACCACCGGCACGTTGTGCAGCTCACCACGGGTACGTTGTACAACTCACCACGGGCACATTGTACAGCTCACCACGGGTACGTTGTACAACTCACCACGAGTTGGCACTATTCATGGCACCACGAGTTGCACTATTCACAACACCACGAGTTGGCACTATTCATGGCACCACGAGTTGCACTATTCATGGCACCACGAGTGGCACTATTCATGGCACCACGAGTTGCACTATTCATGGCACCACGAGTGGCACTATTCATGGCACCACGAGTTGCACTATTCATGGCACCACGAGTTGGCACTATTCATGGCACCACGAGTTGCACTATTCATGGCACCACGAGTTGGCACTATTCATGGCACCACGAGTGACACTATTCATGGCACCACGAGTTGCACTATTCATGGCACCACGAGTTGGCACTGTTCACAGCACCACGAGTTGGCACTGTTCACCGCACAACGAGTGGGTACTATTCACCGCACAACGAGTGGGTACTATTCACCGTACAACGAGTGGGCACTATTCACAGAAATCCCAGTAAGGGTATTACAGTCTTTTGGTCAGTTCACTCTTACCTTAAGAGTTTAACCCGAGCCTTTAGGGCATCATTCGACACTTAGAGAGTTTGAGAGAATAGGAGAAAGGGGAGAAGGCGATTCCAACCTAGGGTTTCCATTTTGGAGAGAAATCAAAGGGTTTTGAAACCCTAGATCAACCTCCAGCCCATTTTTCTTCAAGATCAAGGCACAAACTCGTGAGGAGCATCTCCTCAAACTAGGGCAGCAACTCACAGCCATTTGGAAAGAGGATTTCTTCCTCATTTCTTCAAGGTCGGTGCTTCTTACTACCCTCCTAGTTATAGTTCCTCTTTCCCCTTCTTTTCTCTTCATTTTCTTTCATTTACACATGTGCTATGAGATGGATGAATGGTAAATGGTGAATGGTGAATGGTGAATGATGAATGGAGACGGGATGGGCGATTGGATGCCAATGGTTGTGTGTGATGAACAAATGGGGAAGGGCATTGTTCCAATAATGAACGTACATGTATGAATTGAGTAAAACCCATCTAGAAAAGCATGTTGTAGGGTAAATCCATAATGAACACACCATGTTTGATGAAATGTCAAGGTGAACACAGTGAGCTGAAAATCTGGAAATGCATGCCTAATAAATTATGAATATTGCTAGGGACTATGATAGTGTGTTTCCTGCTTTCCCATAATGCTATGAATATTACATTACTCAATCTTTGATGCTATATGTGTTGTGAAATTATCCAAATGTCATCTTTAAATTTGAATGCAAGTATGTACACGGTTTCCACGAGCACGGCATGCATGGCATGATTTATCGAGGTTTTTAAGAACATGGTTAGAGGTGGGACACATCCTACGATATGTTTTACCTCGCTTTTCACAAGAAGACAAGAACCAACATTCCACGAGGGGTCTCCCCTCACTCACAAGTGCATATCATGAAGAAGGGTCTCCCTTCCCTCGCAAGTACATACATATCATAAAGAAGGGTCTCCCTTCCCTCGCAAGTGCATTGCATAAAGAAGGGTCTCCCTTCCCTCTCAAGGCATCTCACAAGGACACCTCACAAGGATATCTCACAAGTTACATGATCACAAGCAAGCACGCATGACATGCATGACATGACACGACATACAAGAATCAAGCAAGATAGACATGACAAGCTTTCAAGTACAAAAAGATATTTCAAGTCAAGTCAAGTGCACGATGTTTCAAGAGGATTTATCGGTTTTCTACAAATTACAAGCATGATTATAAACTGCTTTACTTCCTTGTATGATGTGAATTGTTTCCGTTTGTCATATATGAATTGCTCCTGATTATGTATTGCTATTTCTATGCTATAATTGTTGGTTAGTATTTAGTACCCGCTGAGTATTCCATGCTCAGCCGTACTTCTTATGTCGGCAGGTGACGGCGGAGCAGCTGCTCCATTTGATATCTGTGCTCCGAGTCCATGGGTGGAGGAGGAGTACGTCGAGGAGCCTTTTGAGGAACCTCCAGTAGAGGGTTACCATTAGGTGGCTGTAGGTTCTGAGTGGTTTAGCTGTGGGTGAGCATGAGTGATTATATCCATGCATTTTGGCGGGCGTGTCCGCACTTTCTTTGTTTTGTTTTCTTTTGTATTAAACTTGGACCATGTGTATATATATACTTAGAGGTTTGTTAGACGTCCGTTGTGTTTTATAGTTATGCTTCCGCTGTTATCCTCTATTGTATATGTCCTGTGAGTTTTGCAGGTTGGTTCGTCAAGCAAGTCATGTAAGTAATGATTAAGTCGTCCAAGATTCACTCTAACTCCTAGGGTGGGTTTTGGGTCGCGACAGGACATGCCCGCCAAAATACATAAATCTAACTCTCATCTCACCCACAGCTAATCCACTCAGAATCTAATCACCACCTACTGATAACCCTCTACGGGAGGTTCCTCCAAAGGCTCCTCGACGTACTCCTCTTCCACCCATGGACCAGGAGCACAAACATCAAATGGAGCAGCAGCTCCCTCAGAACCTGCCGACATAAGAAGTACGGCTGAGCATGGAATACTCAGCGGGTACTAAATACTAACCAATACTCATAGCAAAACCATAGCAGTATAGGAAGCAGGAAGCATTTCACATATATAAAGCAGGAAACAATTCAAGCATATAAAGCAGGAATAATTCATATCATGACAATAAAGTAAAGGAGTATATAATCATGCTTGAATTCATAAAAGCCGATAAAACCCTTGAAAACACCGTGCACTTGACTTGACTGAAAATACCATTTCCTTGCTTGAAAACTTGTCATGTTTGTCTTATCTTATCGTATCATGCATGTCATGCCATGTCTTGTCATGCTTGCTTGGAAAGTAAACTACTTGTGAGGGAAGGGAGACCCTTCATCCTAATTGCCCATGCTTGTCATGCCGTGCCATGTCATACTTGTATCATGCTTGGAAAAATAAACTACTTGTGAGGGAAGGGAGACCCTTCTTTCTAAATGCTCATGTCATGTCCTTTCACTTGTGAGATGTTCTTGTGAGATGTACTTGCGAGGGAAGGGAGGCCCTTCTTATGTTATGTATGCACTTGCGAGGGAAGGGAGGCCCTTCTTATGAAAATGCATGATTGTCTTGTCCTTGCCAAAAGCGAGGTAAAACATATTGTACGATATGCCCCACCTCTAAATCCCATTCTTGAAAACCTCGGTAAATCATGTCATGTATGCGTGCTCGTGAGGTCGTGTGCATACTTGCATTTGGAATTAAATATGGCATTTGAGTAATTCATAACACATAACATCAATGATTTGGGCAATTTAATATTGATATCATTTAAGGAAAGCGAACAATCACACTATCATAACCCTAGCAATTTCCATAAACCTTAAACATGCATTTTCTTAATTTATCATTCATTTTATTCACCTTGGCATTTCATCAAACATGGTACATTCATTATTTATTAACCCTACAACATGCTTTTCTAGGTGGGTTATACTCACATCACACTTGTATGTTTATTATTAGTACAATGCCCTTCCCCATTCATTCATTACATCATCCACACGGCATCCATTCGCCAACATCCATCTCCATTTACCATACATACCACCCATCTCATAGTATATATATATATGTGAAGGAAAACAAGAAGAAATAAGGAAAGGAGAGGCTATAACTAGGAGGGTAGTAAAAAGTACCGACCTTGATCAAGTGGGGAAGAAATCCCCCTTTCCAAAACGACCGTGAGTTGCTGCCCTAGCTTGGAACACGAGCTCCACACGAGCTTGAGCCGAGATCTTGAAGGAAAACGTGCTTGAGGATGATCTAGGGTCTCAAACCCCTTTGATTCCTCTTCAGAATGGAAACCCTAGATTTAGGAACCCTTTCTCCTCTCTTCTAATCTCCCAAATCTTCTAAGGGTTGAGAATGAGCCCTAAAGACTCGGGCAATCCTATATAAGAAAGGGTATAACACCCGAATGCCGAAAATGCCCTTAGTGAAAATTCTGCAAAAACGCGAGTACCGAGCGATCGGTGTTAATGACCGATCGATCGGTTGCCTACCGATCGATCGGTTTCATAACCGAGCGATCGGTTAAAATTTCACTCTCTGGAAAATTTCTCCATACAAAAATCTTGACCAGTCGATAGCCTCCGAGCGATCGGTTTTGGACCGATCGATCGCTCCATGGACCGAGCGATCGGTGGTCTGCAGGTCCAAACTGTTTTGGCCATAACTTTTGACTCGTTCGTCCGATTTTGACGATTCAACTTGCGTTGGGTTCGTACTTCGAAAACGAATATTTCTGACGTTTCAGAATTTCCAATTTCTTCCTTATTTATTAATTGCATTACTTTAAAGGAAAAATGGCTACGAAGGGTCATGCATAAATGTGAAAAGGTCCGGGGCTCTACATGTCCGCACTTTCGTATGGATTGCTTTTGTATAAACTTGGATTTGCGTATGTATATACATAGAGGTTTGGTAGTCTTCCGCTGTGCTATGTTAGAGTATGTTTCCGCTGTTTATATCCTCTATTGTATATGCTCTGTGGGTTTTGCAGGTTAGTTGTCAAGCAAGTCATGATTAGTCGTCCAAAGTTCACTCTAACTCCTAGGGTGGGTTTTGGGTCGCGACAGGATTGTCCGTGCGGACCCCTAAAATACTAGAAAAAGGTAAAAAGATCTCTTTTCTTCTCATTTTTCCCTTTTATCGCTATATTTTGGCATGGTTTGAATGTGTGGATGGATGAAAGGGTCTGAGACCCTGAAATGATCTATAGATGTGTTTGGATTATTGTGGGAAGGGATTAAATGGGTCTGAGAACCTAAAAAATGATGTGTGGATGAATGTGGGAAGAGATTTGATCAGAGTAGAGGGATATAGCCCTGGTTTTGGATTGTCCGCAGTCCAAAATTTAGACTGTATAATTTTTTGGTGTGGTGTGAAATGTCGTGGAAAAAAAAGGGGTCCAAGTCCCTGCATGTGATGAGCGACCGATCGTCCCTGACAGAAATTTTTTTTTGAGGCAATGGTGGGCTTCCCTATGTGCTTGGTGATCATCCTTGGATGACAAATGATATGTGTTGTATTTTTTTAGGCAATCGAAGTGTCAATTGGCCTGGGTGCACTCCCTATTGGAGTGGTGTACTTGTGGATTTGGTATATGGGTGTGATGCTCAAGTGTGTCGGTTATCCAAGCAGGGTTTGGGATAATTGGGGTTGTTCATGGTTAGGAAACCTAACTTGTGGTTATGTGGGGCCATGATTCCTCCTTGTCTAGGTCCAAGATGGCATTGGATGTCATGGGTTCCCTGGGACTGATAGACGGGAGATGTTGGCCTGTTTGTCTAGGTCGTCTGTGGTTCCTCTTGGACTAGGTCAGGAGTGGCAGCATTAGATGTCGTGGTTCATCCGGGATGGTAGTTAAGAGATGTCGGAGTCCTAGGGAATCAGTGGTTGAGCATCCGATGGTGTATAGTCTGGGGGTTCCTCTCTGGATGGGTCAGAAGAGGGCGACAGCTAGGTTTATCGGGGTTACCTTCGTGGTGGGACGTCTAGGAGTGGTGGCATTGGATGTTATGGTTCCTCCGTAAGACTAGCTAGAAGAGGCTGGTTGGCTACGGGTTCCTTCTAGATGGATATCGAGCTGAGATGGCGGCGAATACACGAATGTGGCCGGCCAGTGGATTTGAGGAGTTTGTTCTTGTTAGGCAGGTGCTCGTGTGGTATGAAATCTTCGGCTTCGGAATTTGTTGAATCGGAGTGCTCATGTGTTGAAACAGTTGGTCGAGCCGGAGTGCTCAGGTTGGTACTGAATCTTTGGATTTAGGGTTGTACGAGCAGGTGTGCTCAAAGTTGTAGTGAATCTTCAAATTCTAAGTTGGTATTTGAGGTAGAGTACCCAAAGTTCGGTCTTGATCGGGTATATATTACCTGAGATTGTGTAAATGAGTCTAAAGGACTCAAGCGATGATTGATGATTGGATAAGGGTCCAAGTATGTATAGTGCAAATAAAATTATGCATGGGCCTGTGGCCAGTTAATAGAGTCGAAGGAATCGAAGAATAACCTGATTGTTGTGTGGAAATGTTAAAATGAAGTCATAACTGGATATCTTCGAGATTGGGAATCTCGTGTTGGGTAAAATAGCCCTGTGTGGCCGTGTGTCACATTATAACTTGGATATATTATTATACTGTATCATAACACTGGATCTGTACTATTATGTTGTTATTGATGCATGTTAATTCATTGAAAATAGTATGGAAAGACTGTGGTTTTATTGGGCTTCATAGCTCACTGACGTTTTATGTCAACAGATACAGGAATTGCTGAGCAGTAGGTGTGGATCTCATACCTTGGACCTTTTTGGATTTGGATAGGGACTACCCGGCGCATTAGTGGTGCCTACGTTTTGTAAACAGACATAAATGTTTAATACAGGTATTTGTTTTGTGGTGATGGCTATTGTGATGACCAGTGACGATCTGCCTCATTGGGGGCAAAGTTTAAAAATTCTCGTAATTTTTACTGGCAAAGTCTTTCGCTGCATTGGTATGAATGACCAGGCAGGTGTCTCGGAACACGATTCCCTAAGACGCCGGTTCAGGGCGTCACACTAATTTTCAGTCTAACCAAGAGAGTATGAAGGTGATATATCCTCAATTAGTAATAAACTCATGTTCAACCCTAGATAAGTATAGGAATAAAGATCACACAAGGAATGCAGATCATGCAAGTCAAACAAGGGCAACATGACAAAAATATTTTTGGATTTTACAGTTTTTCAATGTTTTTGAATTTTTCAAAATAAAGAAAATATAAAAACAAACCAAAACAGAAAAGAAAAAAAATAAAACTACTAGAATACACAAGCAGCATAGCACTAGCACAAGATATAACAAACAAAGCACACCCTAGGCTATGATAGGCAAGGGCTAAGTGAAGCCCTTTAGGTCTTTCTTTCTCACCCAAACAGTTTTAGCAGCTTCATTGACCCTTTGGTCTCTAACCGTTTCAGTAGAGGTAGGTATGACCTTTTACCTTTTCCTCCTATACCTCCTTTTCTAGGATTGAGTCCTAGAATTATGGTGGGCATTATAGTTCTCCCTATTACCTCCTTTATATCTAGCATGAGGAGTGTCATGACCATGCCACTATCTAGAGTTGTGAGCAATTTTCATTACATCTCCACACAAACTCCTAGACTTCTCCACTGGGACCTCAACTCTCTTTTGAAGATTCCCATTAAAATTATTTTGGTTCTTAAAACCATGATTGGACATTCTTAGAAGTTTAGGACATCGAGGCTTAATATGACCTTTCTCTCCACATTTATGACATGTAGGAATGAAATTTTGAGCAGAGGGGTCTTTTATATTTTCAGGAGGGTGCCTCTTATCACTATGCTCAATGTTCGAGGTAGATGGAGTTTCCTTCACATCTCCACATCTTTGATTTTGCTCAAGATCAGTCAACTTGATTTCAAGACTTATCTTTTTATCAAGACAAACATGCAAATTAGATTCAAGAAGTTGAGTCTTGACAAGGAAGGAAGTCTTCTCTTTCTCAAGCTGTGACACAAGAACTTTCAACCTTAAAGCCACTTGGTCTAAGGCATCTCTTTCAATTTCAATAGATTTGACATTTTTGGTCATAGAAAATTGAACCTTTTCAGCTTTAGGCATTCCTGAAATAGCTCATCATAGGTTGCGCCGAGGTCTCCCTTAGAATCTGAGTCATTCTGACTCTCATCATCCTCACCATCACTACGGTGTTGGTCACTCACAACATTTGAAGAAGATTCTTCAACCCCAAATAAAGATGCAGTAAAGGCCATATAACCGCTAATCTTCTCATAATAAGAACTATCTGATTCCTCAGATTCAGATTCACTGTCATCCCTTACCTTGCCCTTAAATATTTTCTTATTAGAGCACTCAGCAACAATATGGCCATAGTCTTGACATTCATAGCATTGAACACCTTGAGATTTACTGTCAGCACTTTTAAGATGTTTCTTGTTTTCAAGGTGATTAGACATAGGCTTCCCAAAAGATTTTTGTCCTTTTGGATTAAATCTCTTATTAAATTTCAGAAATTTTCTTAATGTCTTTACAAATAAAGCTAACTCTTCTTCAACTTCCCCAGAGTCATTATTTGAACCATCTATGGATTCCTTGACGGATTTCAAGGCAATAGATTTTGGTTTATTAGATGAGTTCAGATTTAACTCATAGGTTTGGAGAGAACCAACCAATTCTTCGATTTTGAGAGCATCAACATTTTTGCTCTCTTCAATGGCGGTAACCTTCGATCTAAATCTCTCAGGTAGAGATCTCAAAATTTTTCTAACAATTTTGGAAATTGACTCAGGTATACTTTCTCCTAGGTTAAAACAAGAATTAACAATGTCACTCAGACCAGTATAAAAACCATCAAAAGTTTCATTATCATTCATTCTCAGATTTTCAAATTTAGAAGTAAGCATTTGAAGTTTGGAGATCTTAACTGTTGTAGTCCCTCGGTAATTTTAAGAATGTCCCATGCCTCCTTCGAAGTGTCACATTTAGAAATATGCCGAAATTTTTCCGGTGTGATAGCATTTAGACCCTTACTGTTCCATCTACAACTTTCAAGATCTATATTGGTCCATTCAGAAGAAGGTTTAGGGATGATCTAGTTATCTATGGTCTTTGTTGGATGGGTCTAACCTTGTTCAACAGAGATCCATATTCTCTTATCCAAAGATTTTAGAAAGGCTCTTATACAAGCTTTCCAATAGGAATAATTATTCCCATCAAATAATGGGGGACAAGAGATGGATCCTCCCTCTCTAATGGAATTCATATTCACCGAAAATATTAGACAAGATCACACTAATAAATTAGTGAACCTGCTTTGATACCAACTTTTTTTTACAAAAAAAACCACTGAAAAGGAGTGGGGGGTTTGGTAGACCCCTACCGGTTTATTAATAAAAATATAAAAAGGGGGGGGGGGGCATAAAACCTTACCCCTACAAAAATCGGAGGATGGGGCATAAAACCTTACTCTTAATAAGACTCAAAAAGAGGTGGGGACATAAAACCTTACCCCTTACAAAGATACCAATTGAAAAAATCCGGTGAACCTCAAATCTAATGTTTGAGTTGAGAACTCACAAATTCAAAGGGATGGTTAGGTCTCCTTATGAGTCTATCTATCCTCTTTAAGATTTTGCAATCAAGTTATTAATTAAGGGATGATGAAATTTAAAGTGCGGAATAAAGGAAACAAGCAAACCACAACACAATGATCTTAGGTTCCATCCCCTAGAATTTGTGAGTTCAAGGGGACCTAGTCCAGCAATGAGAATCCACTAAGACAAAGTACCAGATACTTACAGATTCGAACCTCACTGTCACGCCCCAAAATCCCCCCTAGGAGCTAGGTGAGACTTTAGGTGTGACTATACATAACCTGGTAAATCATCCTGAAATGAATAAGGCAATAAGATAGTATAATGAAGACACTACATAGAGTGTAGAAGTTAAAACAATGCGGAAACGTCAACCAAAATTTTATTTTCGTTTCTATCAATAGCCTGTATTCCAAGTTCATATGCAAAACATATCAAGTAAAGGTGGACATGCCCACCTATCAAAATACAAAAATCATAACACACACACACACTCTCTCTCTCTCAATATTCGCTCGAAAAGGGCCAGCTATCTAGTTCTCTTGCCTCCATCTGAGGCTCTACCATTGGGTCCACGTGAGGCTCCTCCTCGCCATAATCCTCCTTGATCCAAGGACCCGGAGCACATATGTCAAACCGTGTACCTACCAACATCAATATGTACGACTGAGTATGGAATACTCAATGAGTACAAACTACTAGCTAACAATGGTAATAACATAATATAATCACATGAGAGTGATTAGCAGAATACGATTTATAAATCATTCCTAAAGATCAACATACACTATCATTCGTCAATCTTAACTCTCGTGGAAAACAACACCATCTATAACTCTTATGAGTCCTTGTGAGTTCTTATAAGCCTTGTGAGTTCTTATGAGCCTTGAGAGTTCTTGTGAGTTCTTATAAGCCTTATGAGTTCTTGTGAGTTCTTATGAGCCTTGTGAGTTCTTATAAGCCTTGTGAGTTCTTATGAATTCTTGGGAGTTCTTATGAGTTCTTGTGAGACTTCATTTCAAGATTCTTATGAGCAAGAGATCGATACCCTTACAGCCTGGGCTACCAATCTCCTTGACCATCTATTCAAACTTGTGAGAATTTCTTGTGAGCAAGAGGTTAGTACCCTTAACTTGTGTTACCAACCTCCTTGACAGTCCAATTACTTGTGAGCAAGAGGTTAGTACCCTTAACCTAGGCTACCAACCTCCTTGACATTCCACCATAATTATACGTATGAGATCGTACTTGTAATTCTTTATGAGTTCCAATTATTTATTTCAATTCTTAGTGCTTATGAGAAAACCTCGGTTCATACATGCATGCGTGCTCGTGCATAATAGGAGGTGACATTGTGGTGACATGAAACTAGAACATCACATAACATTTTAACAATTCTATAAGCGTGTGAGAATTTAAAGGAACATATGGAGCATTTTCTCAACATTACTAACTTAGGGAAAATCCCCTAAATCATCAATTTCATAGCCTTGAGTTTAATTTCCACATATGCATTTCATCAATCACATGACATTCAACATTTCTATAGTCTTTTAAATTCATGGTTTCCTCTTTCAAACATTTCATCAAACACCTTGTGTGCATTCATTATGAGTACATTGCCCTTCCCCCTTTTCCATCACACTACAACATCACATCTTACATGACATGCAATCGCCTCAACTACTCATCCATTCCACACATCCCTTACCATTTACTTTAATTTTCACATTTTAGGGAGAGTGATGCATTTCAAGAAGAAGGGGCATACAAAATCAATCCACTATCATACTTGAGGAAAACCCTAGGTTATTACTAAAGCCAACTAGGAGGGTGTACTAACCTTGAGGATTTACTCCTAATCTTGAAGAAGAACCCTTTAGAAGAAACCCCCAAGCTTGATGGAGGAGGATCTAACCTTGAGGATGAAGATCCTTGCTTGATGTGGAGATCCAAGCTTGAGTTGAGCTCATCTTGACCTTCAATCCAAACCTTCTTTAGAAATCCCCAAATTTCTCCCTTCTCCTTTACAAAATCTCCTCTAGGTTTTTGGTAAGCCAAAAACTCCCAAATGAATCCCCTATTTATAGGCAAAGGGGGGTTAAAACCCTTATTTCCGCATGTTTAAGAAAAAAAAGAGTCACGTGATGACGATCGATCGTCAGGCTTGGGACGATCGATTGTCCAAATTCTAGTAAGCTGTCCAGATTTCTGGGTTTTGGATGTCACGACCCAAAATACCCCCTAGGAGTTAGGGATACTTTGACTCGTGACCACCGTATCATACCTCCAATATGATACATAAGGCACACATGGAAACCTGTCAGAGTATATAGACAACATAGCAGAAACAATATACAATGCATAGCCGAAATAAAATACACTAACTATAGCGGAAGCAAAGTAATTACTCCTATAACTGGGTCCACACGTGAACCAACACAATACAATTGTATGAGTATCCAAAAAGGTGGAGTGGACAAGTCCTAGTCTCACTTAACAAAACATAGTATCAAATCTAAGTAGATCAACAAAAGTCGAAGTCCCGACACCTATCTAATGAACCATCGTCCTAGTAGTGATCCATGGAAGGCTCCAGGTTGAAGTACTCCTCCTCTACCCAAGGTTCCATGCCACATAGATCAATGGGAACCCGAGCACCTGCCGATGATAACAAATATCGGCTGAGCATGGAATACTCAACGTATACAAACTACTAACAATAAAGCAATAGTAACATAGAGCATATGAATCATAGAGACTGAAATCCTTAAAGCATATCAAGTGGAGAAACCATGTGTAGCATATGTGATGAAATCCGAAATTCAAAACCAAAACCATAACTGTGTGAGTCAAGCAATAATCATAACCTTGTGAGTTCTTGTGAGTTCATAGAGTTCGTAGAGTTTCCAATTATGATCCGTAGAGACATAGAGATACCATAGAGCATATTCATGGAGCCAATACCATAGAGATCTTAGAGCATTTCGTTTATGATCCTTAGAGCTTGTGAGACGTTCTTAGAGATATCATGGAGTTCTTGTGAGTATGTATCATGATCCTTAGAGCTGATGAACCGATCTTAGATAAATCATGGAGTTGCTTAGAATCGTTCTTTACAAGTCATTGGTTTGAAAACCCTTTTCGTAGTATTGAGGAAATCCATAGAAAACATCGACTCAAGCGAGACATGCGAGCATATGAGCATACAAGAGTACTAGCGAATTTTGACACACAAAAACTCTTAGAGGCATTACATCAAACACTTAGAGTGCATCATAGTAATATCTTACATTCAAGCATATGGACCACCCTTCATACCAACAATAAATCAAGAGATATACATATGGAATAAGAAGAACATCACAAGGTAACTAGTAGTATTACAAAATTGGTAGTAGAGTGTATCTACCTTGATGAAATCAATGATTTTGATTCCAAAGGCTTGAACAAGCAAGAACCTTGAGTTCTTGGTTGAGAAACACCAAAAGAAAGGAAGGATCTTGATCTTCCCTCAAGCTTGAGCAACACCTAGTTCTTCTTCTTCTTTCCCTCTCAAAATCCTCCAAAACAATGCACAAAGGGTTTCTGAAACCCTAAGGCAGGAACCCAACCCTTATATAGGCAAAGGGTAGTGGCTAAAGTCTTAAACACCCTTAATGAAGAAAATCTGCGTATGATCGATCGATCGGTGGTACAGACCGAGCGATCGGTGGCTTACCGATCGATCGGTGGTTTCAACCGAGAGATCGGTTGAAAACACCATCTCTGAAACTTTTCCTCATACAAATAAGTTAACCAGTCGATAGCTACCGATTGATCGGTAGTGGACCGGTCGATCGGAGGTTATCACTGAGCAATCGGTGGTCCCCTGCTTTCTGCCAAACCCGGTTTTCACTACTTGAATCTTCTCCAAACCAATTCTAACACCCTCTTATGCTTCAAACACAATTCTTAAGAATATGTGGACCTATTAAAACATGCACGCCATAAATCCAAATACGTATACTAACATAAGGCCCATTAGTGTACAAAACCACACTTGAGCACTATACACATACTATTCACTACTTAGTGAAATGCGGATTCGGGGTTCTACAATGGATAATAGATCGTCCAAATTCCAATGAGTTGCCCAAGTTTCTGGGTTCATGATGATCGATCACACACCTGCGACGATCGATCGTAAGTGAACCTGAAAGTTTGTCCTGATTTTGCTCAGATGACGATCGATCGCCGCTATACTGCGACCGATCGTCAATCCCAATTTTTTTTTTAAAACTCCAGACCCCTTTGGGGTTGTTTTAAATCTTGTTTTCATCTCCCTCAGGGCAATAACCCCTTTCATATTTCACACTTAGGTTGTTATTAACCATTTCACATAAATTACTAGTTCAAATGCGTGAAAGGCCCTTTGGCCATGAAGGTATACTTCACTAACCATGTTCAAAAGTTCTGGGGTTCTACATCCTCCTCCCTTTACAAAAATTTCATCCTCGAAATTTGGACGGTACAAGAAGCTACAAGAAAACCAATACATACATAACATCTGAAACTAAGCAAACAAATGAGGGTATTTCTCTTTCACTTTGGCCTCACGTTCCCAAGTAGCCTCTTCTTTTGAATGGTGCTGCCATCTTACAAGGACCAATGGAATGGTCTTGTTGCGTAGAACTTGATCTCACCTGTCCAAGATCTGAACTGGTTGCTACACTAGCGTGAGATTCTCCCACACCTCTAATGGTTCAAGTTTGATGACATAGGACGGATCCGGGATATATTTCCGGAGCATGGAAATGTGAAACACATTATGGACCGCCGCTATATGAGCAGGCAAGGCAACCCGGTAAGGCACCTCATGAACCCTGGTGATGATCTCGAACAGACCCACATACCTAAGGCTTAGCTTTCCTCTTTTGCCAAATCTCATAACACGTTTTGTTGGCGAGATCTTGACGAATACAAAATCTCCAACAAGAAATTCAAGATTCCTCCTACGGGTATCGGCATAGCTCTTTTGTCGATCCTATGCAGCCTTCAATCTTTCCCTGATAACCTTGACCCTGTCTGTGGTCTGCTCTGTCAACTCAGGACCCAACACCTTCCTTTCACCAACTTCATCCCTATACAGAGAAGACTTGCAACTTCTCCCACACAAGGCCTCGAAAGGTGCCATTTGGATGCTCGTCTGATAACTGTTGTTGTAGTCGAACTCAACCAAAGGTAAATGATCTTCCCAACTGCCCTTGATGTAGGGGGATCCAGATAAAATTTATACAGAAACTGGATCTCCTAGATCTTAACACCATAGAAAGCATCAAAATTATCTAAGAGTTTTAGTCATATCACCTCGGTGAATGCTTTTCACCGGTGAAGCTCAAATCCACTCGAATCGTCAGAACTCTTTGTAGAGATTTCTTCGAAAAAATACTAGAAGCTCAATCCTTGTTCTTCGCTATCCCCACGAAGTTTTAGAATCTCCTTTGGAATTATATAAGCAAGATGAAGAAGATAGAGTAATGGTGTAGACCTTCTATCACCAAAAGTACTAGAGTTCAAAACCCTAGATTTGTAAAACTCAACTATGACCACCAATATAGCTCACAAAAATCCCTAGGGGTCTCCCTAGGGTCCCAAGGTTTGGAGAGAGAGAGGAGAGAAGAGAAAAAAATATGGAGAAAAGTGCTTAATGGTCTAGGGTGTTGGGGTATTTATAGACTAGGATCCTATCCTAATCCTACTCCAACTTGATCTTATCTCTTAAGGAATTATTTAACAATAATAACTCTTATTATTTAATAAATAATTTCCTAGTTTAGCAATAACTACTCTAGTTATAGAAGACCTTCTAATTAAGGAGTCCTTCTAATAAAAGGGTTCTGTCGCGCCCCAAAATACCCCCTAGGAGTTAAGGGATAATTTAGGTGTGACCATACTTAACCTGGCAAACCATCCTGTTAAAATACACAAGGCAATATATAATGGAAGCATAAAGAAATACGGAAGCTTAATCATGTGCGGAAGCGTAACCCAAAAATCTCTTTTCTATACAAAATCTGTATTCGAAGTTCTATACAAAATATATCAGATAAAGGTGGACATGCCCACCTATCAAAATACAAAATAAACCTCACAGTCCCTCTCTCTCTCTAACAGTAGTCCAAATAGGGCCACACGTCTGGATCTCTATCCGCCTGCGACTGCATCGGGATAGGAGATTCCTTCTCTTCCTCGTATTCTTCTTCAACCCATGGCTCCGGGTTGGGGATGGCGAACCGACTTGCCGACATGAGATGTACGGCTGAGCATGGAATACTCAGCGTATACCTACTACTAGCTAACAATGTTATATCACAATAATATCACATGCGAGTACTTTTAAAAGAATTCAGTTCATAGTTCATGCTTAAAACAACATAGGCATTCATTTGTCAAATCTTATCTTTCGTAGAAAATAAAACACTTTTCATAGTTCTTGTAAGTTCTTGTAAGTTCTGATGAGTCCTTATGAGCTTACGATTTCTTATTAGTTCTTTATGAGACGTATGAAGTCTTGTGAGGTTCCTTGTGAGCGTATGAGTTCTCGTGAGTTTCTTGTGAGCTTATGAGTTCTTGTGAGTATCTTGTGAGCAAGAGGTTAGCACCCGCACAACCCTGGGCTACCAACCTCCTTGACATTCCATGTACTTGTGAGCTTTCTTATGAGATATTCTTGTGAGCCAGAGGTTAGCACCCGCATTACCCTGGGCTACCAACCTCCTTGACATTCCCTTTACTTGTGAGCTTTCTTATGAGATATTCTTGTGAGCCAGAGGTTAGCACCCGCATTACCCTGGGCTACCAACCTCCTTGACATTCCCTTTACTTGTGAGAGTTCTTCTGAGTACTTATGGATGCTTCGTAGCTTATGAGTTCTTATGAATTCGTAATAGTTTATGAGTTCTTATGAGTTCTTAGTAGCTTATGAGTTCTTATGAATTATTGGTAGCTTGTAAAAATCTCGTCATGTAAAGCATAGAGTGCGTGGAGTGCTTGTGAGCATCATCATGTATATAGGGAAAGCCTTAACAATTCATATGATCTCATACAAAACATGTTTTCATTATAGCGTACTTGAAGAATTCTAGAAACATAGCATATGTTCACTCATTGCATTGCATCATCAAAACCATGGCTTTTAAGCCTATTCCATCATATTACAATTTAAAATCATGGTTTATTTAAAGGTAATGTCATTTACTTGCAAGCATAGCCACATTCATCCCTCTTTTTGAAAACCCCCCAAATTATAACCCTTGTTTACCCAAAATCATCTATCTCCCATTTGCATCATAACATGGTGGAGTAATAGATTCCAATCATGATTTCATTCTCATTTCAATATTTAGATCATAGCAAAGTTAGATGGTAGAGGTACTTACCTGTAAATCACTTCCTAGGTTGGAGAAAAACCCTTGAGTTGGATCCCCACTTGATTGAGGAAGGACCCAAGCTTTGATTTGGGGAAGATCAAACCCTTGATTTATGCTCTTCTTGATGCAAATCCAAAAACCCCCTTGATAATCTCAAAGAGATTCTCCTCCTCTTTCTAAGAACTCCTTTTTGGTTTAGGGTAAACCAAAACCCTCTAATTGATCTCATATTTATAGGCAAAGGGGTGAAAACCCCCAAAAATCGCATTAAGGAAAGTAAAATCGCGTATCTACGATCGTTCGTAGCGATTTACGATCGATCGTAGCTTTCTACGATCGATCGTAGTTTCACCCGAGAGTTTCCAGCATTTCTGGGGCTTTACGATCGATTGTAGCAATTCTACGATCGTTCGTAGCGCCTCTACGATCGTTCGTAGGGTCCCTACGATCGATCGCAACTTTTGCAGAAAGTTTCAGCATTTTTGCATTTTCGTAATTCGGCCATAACTGTTGACTCGCTTGTCTGATTTTGACGATTCAACTTGCGTTGGATTCATCTTTCGAAGGAGAACAACTCTCATGTTTTTCATAACTTCCAATTCTTCTTTTTTCTTAGACAATTTTGCTCCTAAACCTGACTGATCCGAAATTGGGTTTCGTCAGTCCAGATTTTAAACCGACCCGACTTCAAAAATTGGTCTTTTAACTTGACACCAACTCAAAACCAAGAAAAGTGATCAACATGAACCCCGAAGAGGGTTCAATTATCTTTCCAAAAATCTAAGAATCGCTTGATTCCGACGAGCGGTGTGAACGCTAGGGCAATTTAAAGTCGAGGGTATGCCAAGGCATAACCCTTGTCAATACTCAAGAGTATTCCATACTCTTGCCTACTTCATTCCATACACCCATATCCCATAAATACATTCTTAAATGCTTTTATACCTGATATCATTCATCGTACATGGCCATCAAGATCCGGGGTTCTACAGGTTCCTTAATTAAAGGGATAAGTCAACATCCTACACTATGAGGAAACCTAGTCAAACTAGGAGACCATCTCCAAGGGGGAGCATGAGCTTCTATGGGGCATGCGTTTTGAGGAGTTAAAACTCTTTTTTGTAATCCAATTACAATTCCATCTTAATCCTAATTGCAATCCAACTGTTGGATTTAAATTCCATAATCCAAGGAATTAGTTTTCAACAATTACTCAATTAAACAAATCCTAATCCAATTAGGATTCCTCAAGTGGGCACCCCACCCTAGGGTTTAAACCCATGGGCTTTGGCCCATATTAAAGGTCCATATGAATGGGTTTATGGATATGGGTCAAACCCATTTCCCCTTTAATTATGTTAATTAAATAATTGCTAAAATAATCCATAAGTTTAAATTAACAATTAATTTAAACAATAGATTAACTTTTAATCTATTTAATTAAATGATTAACTTTTAATCACTTAAAATAATTGATTAACTTTTAATCAATTATTGAGCTTGTATTTCTTATGTGAGCACCTCCACAGATTGCTCTGCGACATTCTTACCCTAGCTTATCCAATATTATCACATTGACCCTAAATGGGAATTACATCGGAATTGCAAGTGACATGAGATATCCATGTTACAATTGAGTCCCAGTGTATGAACATTAACCATTACGGATCCTGGCACATGAACTTTTAAATTCGATTTATCCTTCCAAATACATTATCCCTAATGGGTCTTCGAGATTGACATACTATCTAACCCATAACCCATTGCAAATCATCTGGGTTTCCAAGACTTATGAGTAAGCCATGAGAAATAATTTCTCATGAAAAATATTTTGAGAAAATCCTTTTATAAGTATAATACCTTTTAATAAAAGTATATTTCAAAACTTATTTTGTTTTCAAAATCACCTGCACAAGATTTGAACTTAATCAACTGTCTTACTCGGAACTTGGATAATCTCTCAAATTAATGAGTATGGATTTCTTGTTTGAAATTCATCATGACTCGAACAACTTTTTGACTATCAAATTGTCACTGTATTGTATTTCCTAAGTTAAAAAATACGTTGGTGGAATCAAAACAGTTAGATCACCGCTTAGTCATTGATGAACTCATCAGATTTAAGGATCATCGAAACCGTTCAATGTGAATGAGAGACCAACTATGTGATAGTATATTTATGTAAGAGGTCTCTCATTGAATGCAATCAGTCAGTGTACATTTAAGCACCCATATGGTGATGTGTAGTCTCCACTACAATAGTTCGAGATAGAACTACATCTCAACTATTGAGAACATCTTAGCATTCTGGCAGCCATATAAATGAAGTGCCCAGCTTCACCCAGAGCTATGACTATATAAGGTATAAGGAACCGGAAAGTTATATTTGTTTGTGATAATCTAACCACATAACTTTCTTACAATATATCCTATAGACCTTTATCGATATCTCATATCATATAGATCATCTCATGATCATGGTCAATTACCCATAATGGATACACAATAGATTAAGAAGAAGTCATTATTAATCGAATTAATAAGAGTCTAACAATCTAAATGACTTTTCTGGGCATCATGTCTAACACTTGAAGTCTAGCATGCATGCCCAGAGCATGTCCTCTATCACCCGATTCACCCTCTCGGTTTGCCCATCAGTTTGTGGATGAAAGGCTGTGCTTAAGTCCAAACGGGAACCCATGGTGCTTTAGAAGCTCTTCCAGAACCTGGAAGTGAATCTAGGGTCCTGGTCTGAAACAATGCTCACTGGCACTCCGTGCAATTAGACTATTTCCTTGATGTACAGTAAAACTAGTTGGTTCAAGTTGAATGTAGTCCGATATGGCAATAAATGGGCAGATTTCGTCAGTCTGTCAACTATTACCCAAATGGCATCGGAGTTCTTAGAAGTCCGTGGCAGCCCAACAATAAAATATGTTGGACATATATGCCCTCGAAAGCCAATAAAAGACTTTTATATGTTGATTAGACAAGCATCATATTCACACAACCAACTATAATGGGTATTTATATTAATTACTGTCTCATATGATGAAGACATAAAGTTCTATAGGTAACATTGTAAGAAAATCATGCAAAGGTTGCGAGGAGATATGATTTTCCGGTTCCTTGTAAACCTAATATTGTTCGAAGCCTCTAGAGTACTGGTTGGGCGCCGTACTTCATCATGGCTTGCACATGTGTAGTTCTATGAGATAGTGTGATGAATCTCATTCACAGAGAGTGGTGACTCTTGACTAACATGTGAGTATATGTAGCAAGTACATAATACTGAACGGGGTCACTAGTGGATACCCTATGGAATACACTGTCAGATTGTATTAGGGTTATCCATTTGACAAATTGTCCTTAGACCTGAGAGGTTAACATCTTCTCTGACATTTGTCTATATGGCTTTGATGTGCCAATCGGCAATGTCCAATACACAGGACTAACTCCGGGTACGTTGGGTCATGTACACAATGTTTGGAGAAGTGTGTAAACACTCAATAAGGAATCCAGAACTCCTTAATTGGAGATAATGATATCGAGGTGATACTTTGTAGCACCCCGGACTTTTTCATCCTTAATGAATAGCACCTTCAAAGCTAATTGGCCGTTTTCATAGTTTTCGTAGTCTAATTAATAAATAAGGGAGAAATCGGAAATTCCGAAACGTCAAAAATGTTCGTTTTCGAAAGACGGATCCAACGCAAGTTGAATCGTCGAAATCCGACGAGCGAGTAAAAAGATATGGTCAAAACAGTCCAGACATAACAGAGCACCGATCGCTCGGTCATTACCTGCGATCGATCGGTCCACTACCGATCGCTCGATGGCTGTCGCACGGTTAACTTTTTTGTATGGGGAAAAATTCCAGAGAGTGTGTTTTTGACCGATCTCTCGGTCATAACACCGATCGACCGGTAAGCCACCGATCGCTCGGGCCATACCACCGATCGATCGGTCATACGCAATTTTTCATCATTAAGGGTGTTTAAGACTTTAAACACAACCCCTTGCCTATAAATAGGCTGAGTTCGTGCCTTAGGGTTTCAGAAACCCTCTGTGCCCTATCTTAGGAGATTTTGAGAGAGAGAAGAAGGAGAGGAACTACTTGTTGATCAAGCTTGTGGAAGATCAAGGTTCTTCCACTTCCCTTGGTGATTCTCAACCAAGAACACAAGGTTATTGCTTGTTCAAGCCTTTGGGAATCAAAGTCTTTGATTTCACCAAGGTAGATACACTCTACTACAATCTTGCAATCCTACTAGTTACTAGATATGATTCTTCTTATATATGCCCTATCTATATGTATTGATTCTATGTATGAAAAGGTGTGATTATATACTTGGATGAAGGTTACTATTATGATGCACTCTAAGTGTTTGATAAAATACCTCTAAGGGATTCTATGCTTAAATATGATGATTTCTCTTATTAAGTGCATATGCTCGCATGTCTCGCATAAACCGATGGTTTCCATGGATTTCTCCAAGTACAAACAAAGGTTTTTCACGAAAAGACGAATAATGAATGATTCTAAGTAACTCTATGATTTCTCTAAGATCGTTTCACAAGCTCTAAGGATCATACCATGCTCACAAGTAAACTCTATGATAATGCTCTAAGATCGTCTCACAAGCTCCACGGATCTCAATGAAATGCTCTAAGATCTCTAAGGTTATGCTCTATGGAAATGCTCTACGGTATTGCTCTATGCTCTATGTCTCTACGGATCATAATGACTCTAAGTAACTCCATGAACTCACAAGAACTCATAAGGCTAGGATTATCGATTGACTCACACAGTTACAGTTTTGGTTTCGAATATTATCTCATATATGCTTTCACGGTTTCCATGCTTTAAGGATTTTACGGATTTCATTCTCCATGTCTTGTATGCTCTATGCCTAACCGCTTTATTGCTATTAGTTTGTATACACTGAGTATTCCATGCTCAGTCGATATTGTTATGATCGGCAGGTGCTCGGGTTCCATTCGATTTGTGTGGCGACAAACCTTGGGTCGAGGAAGAGTACCGTGACCCGGAGCCTTCCATGGATCACTATCATGACGATGGTGCTCTAGATAGGAGTCGTGACTTCGATTTCTGTTGATCGACCGACCGACTTAGAACTTGTGTCATTTTGTTATGTGAGTGTGGGGTTTGTCCACTCCACTTTTGGGTTTCTCACACATGTATACTTGTTGGTTCTTACTTGAGCCAAGCTATAGGAGTATTCATTTTGCTTCCGCTATGTTTAGTATTTTATTTTCCGCTGTGCATTGTATTTCGTTTCCGCTATGTATATTCAGGTACTCGGACAGGTTTCCACGTGTGCCTTATGTATCATACTGGAGGTATGATACGGCGGTCACGAGTCAAAGTATCCCTAACTCCTAGGGGGTATTTTGGGTCGCGACAGACTTGGTATCAGAGCTAGTTATGTCTAATGACAGACTTAGTTAGGTCACTCAGGCTTGGCCTAAGCGGAAGTAATTCCTATGAGTTGAACTTAGAACTCAGAAGGACTCAGTTGTCTTAGGCTTGTTACCACGACATAACCGGTATCAAGTGAATCCTTAGGTCAGTATAGGATCCGAGATTGATGTGGCCCTATGCGAGGTTCTAGTATAGGCTCTAAAGTATAATTATATGATGATATATATATACCTCGATGTATACTATGTGCGGTATAGCATTTCATGATTATTGAATTGCTACATGATATGTGAGGTTGGTATCCAAGTTAGACTCATGTTTTGCCAAATTGATCTCAGGATTTGATATCATGAGACGTGTCAATCGGGGTCGAGGTTACCGTACTCGGAGGGCCGAGAGTGAAGTTCCGAGAGAAGAGGAACCGTTGTATTTCACGAATGCTATGGACTCCATAGCCGAGACTTTGGCATTGTTGGCAGCGAGGCCTATGCCTACCCCACCGTCCACGCCTGTGCCTACACCGGTGCATCACACCGCGGGGCTCGAAGCTTTTAGGAGACTGCGGCCTCCTACATTCTATGGCACTCTGGACCCCATGGTGGCCGAGTCTTGGATTATGCAGCTGGAGAAGACCTTCCGGGCTCTCCGTTGTACCGATGAGCAAAGGGTAGAATGGGCTTCCTTCGTGATGGAAGGTGAAGCCGAACACTGGTGGAGAGCTGCCCAAAGGCAGAGAGATGTTGCTAAGGCAGGTGTGCCCTGGACTTGGGCGGAGTTCTTAGAGACTTTCAGGGAACAGTACTTTCCCAGGTTTATTCGGGAACAAAAGGCGAGAGAGTTTATGCTTTTGGAGCAAGGGTCGATGAGCGTAGCCGAGTATGAGGCTAAGTTCACCGAGTTGTCTAGGTTTGCTCCGCACTTGGTGGCTACTGAAGACCTACAGGTCAGGAAGTTTGAGATGGGCTTGAAGGCTTTCATCCGAGATCGGGTGTCCATTCTCCAGGTAGAGTCTTGGAGAGAGATAGTAGGGAAGGCAAAGATCGCCGAAAAGAATGCGGAAGACTTCGTGAGAAGAAGAGACAGTGGCTTCGGGAAGAGCATGTCTCGGGGTCAGACGAGTAGTTCTTCAGAGAAGAGGACTAGGACTGCACCGTACCAGTTCTCCCAGCCGATTTCGGCTCAGAGACCTTCTTTTGCGCCTCAGGCACCGCGTCCCACAGCATCGCAAGCTACGAGGGTTATGCCTCCGGCTTCCTCCGCATCGCAGACATTTGAGGAGTGCGCCGCATGTGGTCGTCGGCATAAGACTGGAGATTGCCGAAGAATGTCAGGTGGATGCTTCCATTGTGGCGAGATGGGCCATATGATTCGAGATTGCCCGCGCAAGCAGTCACAGTCTGGATCACAGGGAGTTCGGCCTCCAGGCAGGCAGAATTCACTTCAGGGGTCTTCATCTCAGGCCTCTAGATCCTTGCAGCCTACCCAGCAGCCTCGTCAGGCAAACCAGGGCAGAGTCTTTGCCATGACTGATAGAGACGCACAGGCATCTGATGATGTTGTGCAAGGTACGCGCGAACTAGTCTTTGTCGAAGTTCTAATATTGCCATGATATGTTCGTATCTATATATATCCTATGTGGTGTTTTGCGATGTTTGTATCTATATGTACAGTCGTGTTATAACTGGGATGATTCAAATTCTCAGGTTCGTTGCTCGTAAATGAATGTTTGGCAAGAGTGTTGATAGACACAGGATCCACTCACTCGTTCGTTTCACCAAGCTTTGCCAAAGGCTTTACGTCCGAGCCAAGCAAGCTACCTAGGGAGTTGTCCATTTCAACTCCATTGGGAAAATCTATTGAGACAGATAAAGTGTATCCGGATAGTGTTGTACAAGTCATGCAGCACGAGTTGCCAGTCGACTTGATCCTTCTGGGAATTCAGGATTGGGATTTCGATGTCATCCTAGGTATGGATTGGCTCTCATCTCACCATGGACACGTGGCGTGTTTCGAGAAGGTGGTGCATTTTAAACCCGTGGGGTTAAAGCCGTTTCATTTCAGGGGACTTCAGAGAAGAGACATTGCCCGCTTTGCAACTCTTAGTCTCGAGGGTGTAGAAGTGCGAGACTCCACACCTATTCCGGTGGTATGTGAGTATATGGATGTTTTTCCGGAAACCTTGCCGGGATTGCCTCCCGATCGTGCAATCGAGTTTGCGATTGAGCTAGCTCCAGGCACAGTTCCGATTTCGAGAGCTCCGTATAGGATGGCCCCTATTGAGCTTAAGGAGTTAAAAGAGCAGTTAGAAGAATTGCAAGGCCTTGGTTTTATCCGGCCAAGTGTTTCACCTTGGGGAGCTCCGGTTCTCTTCGTGAAGAAGAAGGATGGATCAATGCGTATGTGTATTGATTACAGGCAATTGAACAAGGTCACGATCAAGAATCGTTATCCATTGCCTCGGATAGACGACTTGTTTGACCAATTAAAGGGTGCGCAGTTTTTCTCCAAGATTGACCTTCGATCTGGTTATCATCAGTTGAAGATCAAGAAAGAGGACATTCCGAAGACAACATTCCGAACTCGATACGGTCATTACGAGTTTTTGGTCATGTCTTTTGGACTGACTAACGCGCCGGCAGCATTCATGGATTTGATGAATCGGGTGTTCAGATCGTCTCTCGATCAATGTGTGATCGTGTTCGTAGATGATATCCTTGTGTATTCACAGTCACAGGAGGATCACACGAGAGATCTCTGTCTGGTGTTGCAGACACTTCGAGAGCATAGTCTGTATGCTAAGTTGAGCAAGTGTGAGTTCTGGCTGAACAAGGTGTCTTTTCTTGGACACGTGGTATCTGCTGAAGGTATTTCAGTTGATCCTGCAAAGATTGAAGCGGTGATGAATTGGGAAAGACCGAAGAGTGTCACCGAGATTCGTAGTTTCCTTGGGTTGGCAGGATATTACAGAAGGTTTGTGGAAGGATTTTCAAGTTTAGCAGCTCCACTTACCTATCTCACACGGAAGAACACGAGGTTCACTTGGAGTGATAAGTGCGAGGCTAGTTTCTTGGAGTTGAGAAAGAAGCTTACTTCGGCTCCTGTTCTTACAGTTCCATCTGGGAGCGGTGGTTTCGAAGTCTATAGTGATGCTTCACTAGTGGGACTTGGATGTGTTTTGATGCAGCATAAAAAGGTGGTCGCCTATGCTTCTCGTCAGCTGAAGGAGCATGAGCAAAACTACCCCACACATGACTTAGAGCTCGCTGCAGTCATCTTTGCACTGAAACTTTGGCGTCACTACCTCTACGGAGAAGAATTCGTGGTGTTCACAGACCACAAGAGTTTGAAGTATCTTTTCCTCCAGAAGGAGTTGAATATGAGGCAGCGTCGTTGGATGGAGTTCATGAAGGACTACGACTGTTCCATCCAGTACCACCCGGGTAAGAGTTTCCCTAAGGTTAACAAAACCCTTGTTGAGGTTATGGATATTCTAAGTAATTTGTCATGCCATGTTATTATTCATAGTTGATGAATTGTTAATATATATTCTTGTTGAATGGTGGATGGGTTCCATGATCATGCCTTCTTCTTCTCTCTCTATTCTCTTCTCTTTCTTCTTATGAGTTGTACTCTCCTTGAGCACCCTATTTTGGGTGGTTTCTCAAGGTTTCTTATTTTGAATATGATGTAATCTTAGTATTAGGAGTTACTGATTTTTCTCTATAGAGAAATCATATTGAAGATCGAAGATTGAAATTTATCCAGATCAATGATCTCTAAGACCTAGAGGGGGGGTGAATAGGTCTATCTAATAATTTCTAACCAATTTTAATTTTTCAATTAATATGTTTAGAAATCAATGAACAATTCAATCAGACAATCCACACAAATCAAACACAGAAGATTTTTACGTGGAAAACCCTAACGGGAAAAAACCACGGGACCTTGTCCAGCAATAAACTTCACTATGAAAAGATATCAAGTACAAGACAAGACCTTACCAAAACAGAAACGACGTTCCTAGGTATAGATTCTTACTCTTGATTTCCACGAACCAGCAGGTTCGATCTCCGCCTTAGCAGCTTCGGTTCCACACCGACCAAATCTTTTCAAGCGACTTCAAAACCACGATCACACACGATCGATCTCCTTCCACGAAGGCTCCGGATCAAACACCGGACACACACACAAGGTGTAGAGTTGTGAATCAATTTAGTAAATTTCAAACCCTAGAGGGATCTCATACAGATTTGAGATCACACAATGCAAGATCAAAGGTTTAAATCTATACTTGCATTCTCTAGGATCAAAGAAAGAGGAGGGATCAACAAAGATCTAATAAAAGCAATAAGAAAAACCCTAGAAGAGTTTCTCAGACCTCTACTCTTTCAAAAATATCAAAGACGCGAATTAGGTCTCCCAAAAGTTGTTTATATAGGGTTTAAAAAAGAATCCGGAAAAAGAAAAATTCTTTTTACGGGGACCGATCGATCGGTGCTCACTACCGATCGCTCGGTTCAAAACGGATCGATCGGTTCTAATGACCGATCGCTCGGGTATAAATCATCTCTATGGAAAATTTCCCCATACAAAAATTTGGTCCAGTCGATAGCCACCGATCGCTCGCTAGGCCACCGATCGATCGGTCCCAATACCGAGCGATCGGTTGAGACAGAATTTTGTTCAAACCATAAGTCTTTTCATGTTTATTTGATTCAACTAAGATCAAATAACTTTGTTAGGTTTAAAACTATCCTCCTAGGTATGTTTACAGTTATCTAAGCCAAAACCAACCTAGGTAGGGGTCTCTAAGTCCATTACCTGTCTAGATCTAGAGTCGAAGCTTTTTCTTCTCTTTTTTCAATCTTCTTTAAGCTTTAGCTCTTCTCTTCTGACAAGTTGAACATGACTCGACTCACATGACCTATCTAATGATCACGGAATTTGCCAACACCTATTTAGGGATTTACAATCTCCCCCTTTGGCAATTCTGGGACAAAACATGACCGACTCACATACTAGGTTCAAATTTTCCCAATTGATTCAAAAATGAAAGTTTGACCTTTACATGACTCAATAAAGAAAATTACATGACACTTTCAACTTGTCATGTTTCACCAATCGTAGAACCTGTTTGCCTGCACATGCTCAACTAAAGACCTGTGAAGCATGGAAAATAATATTCAAAGCAATAATCCATAATACCCATATCCATATCACAATAATAACAATGAAGTCCATGAAACCATCTTCTCCCCCTTTTTGACTCGAAATGCCAAAGGTGGAATATAAACAATAGAATTAGGGTAAAAGCAGGAGATAACATAAACTTAGAGTAATATTGCAAACATGCAGAAGTATCCATGTCAATAACATCCATATAAGGTTTGTACTATGTACAACCAAGACAAAATACAGCAAAAGTCACAAAATAAAACAAGGTCCACAATAACCTCCTAAATAAAAACATGAAACTTAAGGAGTATCCTAGTTCAACAGTCTGACTGTCACGCATTATCATCATCTGAAGTAAGTTGTGACTCATAATATGCTATGAAGTCATGAAGATCACGCTGAACACTCAGCACAGCTGCATCAAGCGAACCAAGACGACCTCTCATCTCTGTAGTGAACTCCTGGTAGGAGGAAACATGGGTCTTCAGGTCCATATGCATCGCTCTCATCATCCCAGCAAGATCATCAATCGAGACCGGAGGAGGACGAGATGACCCAGCACCAACTTCAGCTTCTTCATCAATATCTCGAAGTGAGGCATGTGAGAAACTCTGAGATAGGGTCTTTTTGTTGATTGGACCCTTAGGTACTCGTGTAGGAACACCAGGAGGTGCAAATACCCCTTGTGAACCAAGAAGCTTAGTGATAAGGGATCCAAACGGAAGAGCTCCAACTACAGTTTCAGTTCGATGAGCTTGGATCATCAAATCGATAATGTGTGCTGCAAGATCAATATCATGCCCACTAAGAAGACTGAACAGAAAACGAGCTCTATCTTCCCTGAGGTCAGCAGTATGAACCTTTGGGTGGATATTGGCACTCATTACTAGGTTTACAAGTCTTGCATCCCTAGTGAGTTTAGACACTTCAATGAGAGAACCAACCCAAAATGACGGAGTACCACTAAGAAAGGTAACAACAGTTTCCATGGTTTCTTTATCCTCATCAGTCTTATATCTATAAGGATAATAAGCATTTGGAACTCGAGGACAACCAAGAATTGTAGCAATCACATCAAGATTTATAACCACGGATTTTTCTAAAGCTCTAGATTTGAAAGACCAAGATTTTAAGTTGATATCAGAAAAATTGGAATAAAATTCCTGAACCAACTGAATAGAAGCAGGACATGATAAATTGAGAATACCTTCCCATTGACGATCGGCAATGAGCTTAGGAAGGTAATAATCATCAAAGTCTGAAATTTGAATTCCTCGCTCAACCATGATAGCCTTCTTGCTAAAATATTTAAGGTAAAGTTGAGCAGCCGAAGGATTAATGAAAGAAGATGACCGACTGGCATGAGAAGATGAGGCTTTACCCTTGTTTTTACGAGTTTTATCAGCCAAAGCCTTTTGGCGATTCTCAGCAGTAGAATCAATCATTCTACGGAGTGGTCTGTCCCCTATGGAAATCCCATGACTGATTGGAGTGAATGAGTATGGCTCATTGAGTTCCTCTTCCTCGAGAGGGTCCTCTTGGTTGTTGAGAATCAATTTACGGCGTTTAGAAACACTGGACATGAGGAAAGCAACAATAACCAGGGATATTGAAAAAACCATTGTGAATGATGATGCCCTAGTTGTGAAAATCAACCCAAAAGAGAAAAGGAAACAAGATTTACCTTTGTAAAGCTTGGGAAACTCTTAGAATCGAAAGGAATGACCTTATGGAGGATTTTGAGGAGTAGGAACCGAGGGATCGCTCTGGAGGTCGGAGAACAGGTGAAAAGAAAAAATGCGAAATGGGAGTTTTATAACCCTGTTCACGAAAGACCGATCGATCGGTCCATAACACCGAGCGATCGATGGTCTGAAAAATTTTTCATGAAATTTTAATATAAAACCATTTTTCTCCCCCTCAATCATAGAAAGTTTTAAACTGAATTTCACCTCAAAATAACCTAATTACCAATCATAGAAGCAAACATTGATTTCAACAAAATCATAACATATTGTCACTCAAGAATATCAACTTTAGAATAGTCATAAACAAGGATTATGTATACAACTACGAAGGTTTATCGGTGATCAATATTGGTTTCTGCATCAATTACTCATTTAGAGTCAAGAAACATGAAGAAGTAATGTGTGAGTGTAAGCAAAGGTCATTACTTGAATTTTTGAAGTGGTATCATCCTATATGTAGGATTTTGACATTATATCACATATGGGACTCTAAAAAGTTCAAAAACTAGATTAAAACCAAGAAACATCCATATAACTTATGATGACCAATTTTTACCCCAAATTTGACTAATTAAGAATTTTTTATTTTATAGTCAAATTGTACTCATTGTGAGAATTCTTTTTGGAGTACACATATATAGTTTATAGCACACTGGTGACTTTCACTCAAGTGAGAAGGTAGCTCTTTCTAATGACAGTAGAGGCTTTCACACTAGCAATCCATATAGATACCTACTGTTTGTCTAGGTAGCCATTACTCACTGTTTGCATTCACTAGTAGCTATCACACAAACTCACTGGTAGTCCTCTCCATGTCAATAATTTTTATAACAAGGGGGCTCACGTTAAGGAATTTTTTATGACTTTGGTTGTACTAGATTTGATTAATCTAGGGAACCATATGGTATAATATCAGAACCTTTAAATAGGAACTAATACCATCTCAAAAATCAGTTAGAGTGCATGTGTAATACATAACAACTTTGTTTACTCAACTCTAACTGAAATCATTGATTATGACCATTTTCAATCACATGATAGAACAAACAGTTGAACTGTCCTTATTTTCTCAATCCTAAATAAAATTTAACCTTGGAGTTAACAATCAATTATGATTTCAAGGAAACAAATTTATGCATAAAGATAGGAGAGAAAGTCATACAAACACATTATTTTTTGCAATATTTTTCAATTTTTTGAATGTTTTTGGATTTTTATCACTTAAAGAAAATAACAAAAAAAATAGCTCTATGACATAAATAGAACATGAAGAACACATAAGCTATGAAACAAGTACATCTTTACTCAACTCCGCACAAACCTATGGATTTCCTAAGGAGTTCAAACCTAAGGGAATCTAAGGGTTTTGTTAGAATGTCCGCAAATTGATTCTCTGTTTGGACATACTCTATAGACACAATCTTTTGCTCAACAAGATCACGGATGAAATGATGTCTTATGTCTATGTGTTTTGTGCGAGAATGTTGAACGGGATTTTTGGAAATATTGATAGCACTAGAATTATCACAATACACAGTCATAGTGCTCTGTTCAATCCCGTAATCATTCAACATCTGCTTCATCCACAGAAGTTGAGTACAACAACTGCCAGCTGCATGTACTCAGCTTCTGCAGTGGACAACGAAATTGAATTCTGCTTTTTGCTAAGCCAAGCAACTAAGCAATTTCCAATATAGAAACATCCTCCTGAGGTGCTTTTCCTATCATCAGCATTTCCGGCCCAATCGGCATCGGAATATCCCACTATCGTGGCATTTGTATCAAAAGAATACAAGAGGCCAAATGATAGAGTTCCACTCACATATCGAATGATACGCTTTACTGGCAGCAAGTGAGACTCTTTTGGGCTCGCTTGATAGCGGGCACAAGCACCAACACTAAAGGCTATGTCAGGTCTAGTAGCAGTTAGGTAGAGTAAACTACCAATCATGCTTCTATAAGAAGTTTGATCAACACCTTTGCCTGTAGCATCTTTACTAAGTTTTGTAGTAGAACTCATAGGAGTCCTTACATGCTTAGCAGAACTCATTCCAAATTTCTTCACTAGATTTTTTGCATATTTGATTTGAGATACTGAGATCCCAGAATCCAATTGCTTGATCTGAAGACCAAGGAAGAAACTTAGCTCACCAACCATGCTCATTTCAAATTCATTTTTCATTTGTTCAGCAAATGAATGAGCATGTAAGTCTAATGTGGAACCAAACACTATGTCATCAACATATATCTGGGCGATGACAATATCACCTTTCACATTCTTTATGAAAAGGGTTCTGTCTACTCCCCCTCTCGAAAATCCATTTTTCAAGAGATAAGTAGTCAGCCTCTCATACCAAGCTCTTGGAGCTTGCTTTAAACCATAGAGGGCCCTTTTCAGTCGATAGACTTGATCAAGATGATGTGGATCTTCAAACCCTTTTGGTTGTTCCACATAGACTTCTTCATGTAGAATGCCATTCAGAAATGCACTCTTAACATCCATTTGAAAAAGTTTGAATTTCATATGGCAAGCCACAGCTAGAAGAATTCTTATTGATTCTAGCCTGGCTACAGGTGCAAACGTTTCATCGAAGTCAATACCTTCAATTTGGGTGTATCCTTGTGCAACTAACCTAGCCTTATTTCTTATGATAGTACCTTTTTCATCAGATTTGTTCTTGAAAATCCATTTGGTTCCTATCACATTTGTATTGTTAGGCCTAGGTACTAAATACCAAACATCATTCCTAGTAAACTGAAGTAACTCTTCTTGCTTTGCATTTATCCAATTATCATCTGCAAGAGCTTCAGCTACATTCTTGGGTTCAAAAGATGAAGTATAGCAAATGTAGTTAACTTCATTTTCAATTTGTTTCCTCGTTCTCACTCCACTTTCAACATCACCAATTATATCAGTGGGGGTGTGAGGACTCATGACCCTAGGATGTGTAGGTTTTGATGGAGATGTTTGCTTATTAATAGGTGGAGTTGAAACAATTTCAACATTTTCATTTTCAGCACTTTCATCATCCTCACGTTGCACATTTTCAACACCGGAGTCATCCACAACTACATTTATGGACTCCATAATTGTAGAGGTTCTCAAGTTATACACTCGATAAGCTCTACTGTTGGTAGAATATCCAAGAAATATCCCTTCATTACTCCGGGATTCAAATTTGCCCAGTTGCTCTCTATCCTTAAGGATATAGCATTTACTTCCGAATTCTCGAAAGTACTTGACACTAGGTTTCTCGTTATTCCACAACTCATATGGGGTTTTCCTTATTCCAGGTCTTACAAAAACTCTATTAACTATATAGCAAGCAGTGTTAACTGCCTCAGCCCAGAAATGATAAGCTAGATTGTTGCTATGAAGCATAACTCTAGCCATCTCTTGGAGAACCCTGTTCTTCCTCTCTACTACACCATTCTGCTGAGGTGTAATAGGTGCAGAAAATTCATGTTTGATACCCGACTCATCACAAAAGTCGTTGTACTTAGAGTTTTCAAACTCCTTTCCATGATCACTTCGAATTCGAGTGATTGGGCATCTTTTCTCATTTTGAATTTTCAGGCAAATACTTTTGAAACTGTCAAAAGCATCGGATTTCTCTCTTATAAATGCCACCCATGACATTCTTGAGAAATCATCAACCATGACTAGGATGTATCGCTTTCCACCTAGACTTTCAGTTCTTGTAGGACCCATAAGATCCATATGAATTAATTCCAGTGGATATGAAGTAGCAATACTTGAAGTCTTCTTATGTGGGGTTCTAATTTGTTTACCAATTTGGCATGGCCCACACACAGCAGTAGAAGGCTTTCCTAGTTTGGGAACACCTCTCACAAGCTCTTGCTTAAAGATTTTACATAGGTCTTTGAAGTTCATGTGACCTAGTCTTCGGTGCCACAAATCAACCTCCTCAATTTTAGTCTTATAACAGACATTTGAGGGATTAGGACTGGGAGTTAAGCCGTAGCAATTGTCAGTGGTTCTCAATCCTTCTAGAACACACTTACCTTTACCATTAATGACTAAGCATTTATTTTGGGTAAAGTGTACAGCATGGTTATCATCACATAGTTGACTTATGCTAACTAAATTAGCTTTCAGTCCTTCAACAAACAAAGCATCTTTCAATTTAGGTATGCCTGGTGAATCGATGATACCCTTCCCTTTGACTAAAGACTTGCTTCCATCACCAAAAGTAACAGTCCCATCTGGACAGTCCTCAAATTGAATAAATAAAGACTTGTTACTTGTCATATGCCGAGAACACCCACTGTCGAAGTACCACATTTCTGTGTTTTGGGCTTTCAAGGCAGTATGAATGACAAAGCACTTAAGGTCTTCCTTTCTTACATACACAGTCTTTAAACTTTGTTTAGATCTTTGATCATTAATCTGTGTAGTAGAGACCTTTTTCCTTTTTGTCCTCCTTGATCTTTTTTTGTTTTGTTCAGTTCTAGTTTTTTGATAAGTCAAATTGTTTCCTCTTGAATAATCATATGTGGGTATGAATCTTGGGAGAGGAGGAGGATTTCTTCTAACAGGAATTTGATTCCTTAAAGCATTCACCTTAGGAGCTGTATTTCTAGGCTTTACAAAATTTGTATAAGCCTTAGTACTTGATGTAGAAGGTAAATTTTCTTTAGGATCAGAATGTATTGGCTCAAACACTACACTAGCCATTGTACCAACAGCTAAAGGACCAGCTGGTGTGTCAACATGTCCTATCCCAGATCTACTCGAATTTGATCCATACTTTCTAACTAATTCATCTAGGCAGCTAGTGTTACCAAACATTCTTACTTCTTTTTCAAGAGTATAGACCTTCTGAATCAAGTCAGTCTTGTCTTTAAGGGTAATTTGATGTTCTTTTTCAAGAAATTTCACCTTATCAACAAGAGAGTCTTTAAAAGTTTCCAGCTCCATTTGCAGAGTTCTTAACTCTTCAATTTCTTTCATGGAAGTGTCTCTTTCAACTTCTAATTTTCTGACCACATTAGTCAATGAGACATTCTCTTCCAAAAGACATTGAACTTTTATAACAAATGCTTCTTTTTCATTTTCCAACTGACTAACTAGTGCACTCTTCTCTTCTGCTACTAGTTTACAAATATCTCTTTCATTTTGAATGAGTTTGAGTTTTTTGCTCAAAGAGATTTTTGTTTTAGTCAGTTTCAAACTTTCAGCATACAACTTATCATAAGTTGTTTTCAAATCTTCATCACTTTTAGAGTCAGTTTGACTCTTCTGTAAGTCATCACTAGACTCAGTATGAATACTTTCATCACTTCTATCCTTTTCATCAACCGCAGAGGTAGTCTCAAGAATCCCAGAAAGGGAAACAGTGAAAGCCGTATGATTTCCAGTATCTTCACTTGAAGAGGAACTGTCCAATTCTTCATTCTCGGAATCACTGTCATCCCAACAGGCATTCATCACCTTGCCCTTACTCTTCTTCTTGTTAGGACAGTTAGGTGAAATATGACCGAAGCCATGGCATTCATAACATTGAATACCTTGGGAGGAATTTTTCTTGTTTTCCCAGGGCTTAGACTTTGACTTCTCAAAAGATTTTCCTCCCTGTTTGGGATTGAACCTCTTTTTCGTTCTAAAAAATTTTCAAAATTTTTTAACGAATAGAGCCATTTCTTCCTCATTCATTTCTCCATCACTGTCATCCTCATCCAAAGTTTCCTTGATGGTTTTCAAGGCTAAAGATTTATTCTTCTTGGATGGACGTAGATTGAGTTCATAGGTTTGGAGTGATCCAACCAATTCCTCAATCTTCAGAGAGTCAACATTTTTACTCTCTTCGATTGCAGTGACTTTGGGTTGAAATCTCTCTGGGAGAGATCTAAGGACTTTTCTAACTATTTTGGACTCAGATATTTTCTCACCTAAATTGAAACTAGCGTTGACAATGTCACTAAGTTTTGCATAGAATTCATCAAAAGTGTCATTGTCTTCCATGTTTAAATGTTCAAATTTGGTGGTTAACATTTGGAGTTTTGAGATTTTAACAGTGGTAGTACCCTCATGGGTAATTTCAAGAATGTCCCAAGCCTCCTTTGCTGTTTCACATGAAGAAATTCGTCTGAATTCCTCAGCAGTGACTGCAGTAAAGATAGCATTGAGACCTTTAGTGTTCCATCCACTTGAATCAAGCTCTTCTCTGGTCCATTCATCAGAATATTTGACGACAGTCAAATCACCTACAGTTTTTATGGGCGTAGTCCACCCATTCTGTATAGACATCCAAATTCTCTCGTCAATAGATTTGAGAAAGGCTCTCATTCTAGCTTTCCAGTATGCATAATTATTTCCATCAAAAAGTGGGGGACGAGAGACGGATCCTCCTTCTCTTAGAGTACTCATGATCACGGATAATATAGGATCACACATATATGATGAATTCTTAGTATATATATATATATATATTCTTGTTGAATGGTGGATGGGTTCCATGATCATGCCTTCTTCTCTCTCTCTATTCTCTTCTCTTTCTTCTTAGGGTTATACTCCCATTGAGCACCCTATTTTGGGTGGTTTCTTATTTTGAATATGATGTAATCTTAGTATTAGGAGTTACTGATTTTTCTATGGAGAAATCGTATTGAAGATAGAAAA
Source organism: Tetracentron sinense (assembly GCA_015143295.1). Taxonomy (NCBI): domain Eukaryota; kingdom Viridiplantae; phylum Streptophyta; class Magnoliopsida; order Trochodendrales; family Trochodendraceae; genus Tetracentron; species Tetracentron sinense. Next base: position 10,043,188 of record CM026555.1, on the reverse strand, counting down.
TGATGGTGATCGTATGGAGAATAAATTTTGGAAAACATTCTACAAGAGTAGTTGTAGGATTTCTAAGATAGAATGATCAAGTGTACCCATTGTGTGACTATATTATGTATTTCATTTGATTAATTATTTAAGCTTTTAGTTGCTTAGAAAAGTCCATAACCCTTGTGATAATATGATTATCGTTTTTGTGCAAATTTTGGATAATTGGATCAAACTCCATAATATGTGTTTTGTTGAAACATAAAAAGTTTGTGTTTAAATAAAACACATTATTATAGCCATTTTGGACGTGATGCATGTAGTCCATGTTGAAATTTTTACGTGGAATATGTTGCATGATTATAAGATAATTGTGCCTTAATTGACATAGATGTAAGCTAACAATATTCACGATTATGGGAAGTACTTGAATGACACTTATAGACCCTAGTAGAGGTCTTAGAGAGTTGTTTAAAGACTCCCATAATTTTTTTTAGACTTGAGGTTGGTGAACCCTAATGTGCTAAAAATAATTCGTAGAGAATTAAAGGGTAATATAGTCCATTTTTACTTATGGACTTTAGTGATGCACATGGACACTTTATAATTGTTAGTTTGGGCCCATGATGCTTGGTATGACCAATGGTCCATCATATGGATGAATGAACCATCTAAAGCCCACCGATGTTAAAATGACCTTTGTACCATTGGATTAGATCCATTAAGATTTCTGGGGCTAGTGGGAGTTCATTGGAATTAGTTTGATCTAAGTAAATGAAATTTGATTTATTATCTTGTGATGATTTTGTATATTGTTTTATACATGTGGTACAATGATATATATTGTGAAGGCTTTTGATATATGCATTAAATGTATAATTTGTTCATAATATTCTGTTTTCCCTCAAGAAAAATATTAAGTGAATTAAATGGGCTAATTTATCATTCGGGATAATATGCCCTATGACCTTCCATTATCAATAAGACTAGGAATTAATTAGTCTGAGTCTTGTCTCTCTGTCAGGAATCAGACATAATTTAGTCTAAATTAATCTCCTAGTGCTTTATTTCTATAGTATATGGGAATCTGTATGGCCTGATAGGGAGTGTCAACTAGCATGGGGGCATATTCCTACTTGATCATATGATAACCGAAAATAATGGGTTTCACTTAACCAAGGACCATGACGGCTGACAGGTGACAGCCATGTTATCCTTGGAGGTCACAAGAATATTGGGAATCACTGATTAACATAAGGAGGTATGCATGAGATGTTCAGATGATGGATAGTTACTATCCACCTTGTGGTGCATGTGTAATACTATCCTAGCATGGAAGATTGCATGTGTATTATAAGGCACCCAATGCTCATTAGAAATATGAAGTAGCATATTTCCTAATTTTATAGATTGAAGGGTCTATGAAATTTGATTGAATGATGAGCAATATCATCAAAGATTAAAAGCCCTAATCTAATGATATTATAATGTGTGATAATATGATGTATGCTTATTGTCATGTCATTCTATAACCACTTTCCAAGACTTTAATGAGAATCTCTTGACCAATTCAAAGTATTTGCAATGAAAAAGGAATCTCAAGTTTGTGCTTACTATCTAAAGAATTGCCCAAGTTATCACTACTAATGTAAAATCTCATTTGAGATGTTTACAGAATACAATAGAGCTGCTAGGCAGCTTACTATATAAAAGGACAAGTGGACACCAAGTTGACTAGGGAGACCTAGTCACAAAGAATATGATAGAGATCATGGGATTCATAAATCCCAATTCTTGGTGCTGAGATAAATTGATGGGATCAGAGGATATGATCCTCAACTAACTCCCGGAGTCCTTTAATATGGTTTTGTTGAACAAGTAAGAAATCAGATTATCTGAAATCCTACATGTTGCATATGGCTAAGATCCTTTGAAGAGTTCAATGCTATTTGCAATGATGTTCAAAATAGTTGGATTCTCTAAATTCCGAGCATTTATGCAAAGGAAAAAAATCCAAGATTTTCCATTGGAAATATATTCTGCTAGTATGGACAAGGGCTCTTCTAAGAAGAAAGGAAAGTATAAGGACTGTGCTTCATAGTGAAGCAATTGGTCATTGGATACATGACAAACCTTTGGAAGGATTGTCTAGCTTGTATACTCATCAAGTCCAACTTAATTGTTGGAACCTCCAGCTCCTAATGTTCGGTATGACCTTGCATAAGTGCAATAGTTGCATGTTTGTTAAGGAGAAGGAGAAATCCGAGAAGATAAAACTTCTACTTGGGAATAAGACAAAAGTTGGATGATCATAATCATATGAATCTTCCATTAAGAGGTAGCTATTTATTTCATCTTTTTTGAAAAGTTCAAGGAATTTTGCATTGAAATAAAGAAACAGCTAGGTAAGTCTTCAATGATTGAGAAGAGTACCTCTTAATAGAAATTTTATAAGTTACTCTCATTACATCTTGTCTTAGATAATTCTTATAACAAACCATAGAATGATGGTGTTGTTAAAATCGAACAATATTGGATATGATTCGATAGAATATGAGCTAGGGATTCGCATTAGAGATACTTAGTCTCTATTCCTAGATAACAAAAGATATTTGTAAACAGGAATGTAAGTTTCCTAGAAGAGAAACTAAATCTAGAATTGTTCTAGAAGCGGAAGCCCAATAGACTGATAAGTATGAGAATTGATAGAGATCAATTCTCTATTCTCACTATACCTAAATAGTACACTAGAACCCACAGGTCCCAGAATCTATAGTTGGACTAACTTTTATTCTGATGAAGTAATCAAACTGTTTGATTTTTATCTAAGAATTAAAGTATCCTTTGTATGCAAATTGGTTAGTGGGAGCATAATTGTTTTCCTGGCTCTATGCAAAGATAATATTCTTTTAATTGTAAATGAAGTATGAATATTATTCTTCTCTTAGATTTGATCTAGCAATTTTACAATGAAGGACCAAAACTTTGACAACATGTTTTCTTAGTCCTAAATGGTTTAGAGACAAAAGGAAAATGATATTGTTATCTCCAAATAACAATCATGTTTTTGTGCAAGTAAGATTCCAAGAAAAGGGTTTCTACCTTTGAGGAATGAAATCTGTTTCTCTTAGATATGTGATATCATGAGACAGAATACTTGTACTAGACCGGATTTTTATCACATGTTGATGTGATAAGATATTGGTTAGATTAGTTCGAAGCATTGTACAGTGGTAAAGCACAAGCATGTTAACTTCTGAAAATGACTATTGGACAATATCATTTTTGTTTAGTCTTTTAAAACAGTGGTTATTGATAATAGATTTGCAATAGTTACAAGTATTATTGCATCACTATAATAGTTATGGTAAAGCAGACATGACGGACCCATGTATAATAAGTTATGCTTCAACTGGTGTTTGAGAAACATTACTAAGAAGATGGGCATTACATCTAATTGGCTTAGAGTGCAAGTGAGAGATTGTTGGACATATATGCCCTCGAAAACCAATAAGAGACTTTTCAATGTTGATTAGACAAGCATCATATTCACACAACTAACTATAAATGATATTTATATTAATTACTGTCTCATTTGATGATGACATAAAGTTCCATAGGTAACATCGTAGGAAAATCATGCAAAGGTTGCAAGGAGATATGATTTTCTAGTTCCTTGTAAACCTAATATTGTTCAAAGCCTCTAGAGTATTGGTTGGGCACCGTACTTCATCATGGCTTGGACATGTGTAATTCTATAAGATAGTGTGATGAATCTCATTCACAGAGTGTTGACTCTTGACTAACATGTGGGTATATGTAGCAAGTACATAATACTGAACGGGATCACTAGTGGATACCCTATGGAATACACTATCAGATTGTAATAAGGTTATCCATTTGACAAATTGTCCTTAGACCTGAGAGGTTAACATCTTCTCAAACATCTGTCTATATGGCTTTGATGTGCCAATCGGCAATGTCCAATACACGGACTAACTCTGGGTACATTGGGTCATGTACACAATGTTTGGAGAAGTGTGTAAACACTCAATAAGAAATCCACTACTCCTTAATTAGAGATAATGATATCAAGGTGATACTTGTTGAACTGAACTATTAAATCAAGTACTGGTGCTTTTCGGTAAAATGGTGTTTATCGAAGTTGATATTTTCAATATGGAAAAGTATATATATATATATATATGTTAGTTCTTTTCTAATGCTTCTTCAGAAGTGTTTTGGAGGTTCAGTTCAATGAAAAAGTATTCATAAGAAAGAGTTCTATTTATAAGTTTGGGACTAGACAGTGGAATTGTTCCAATCCCGGAAGCTTACAAGTGATATCAGAATTTGGAAGGATTTATTTGTAAATAAATTGTGAGATAGTACTTATAAGTAATTCTCTAATTTTTGGAGGTTAGTCACATTGTGTTAGTGGAAATTATTGTAATTGGTGGAAGTCTAGGGACATATATAAAATTCTATGATCCTAATGGAGTTTTAGGAAAGTGTTTCCTAGCAACAATGCTTCAACCAAAAAGGCTAAGCACTTGGTCCCACAACCGGAAATAGGAGATCCCTTTAGATCCCACACACTAGGACCTTCTTAAAGCTTTTAATTTAATTATTAATTAAATAAATTAATTTATCTAAGTAATCACTATATGGTATAATGAAGCTCTAAAAGGTAAAATCACATTGGATGTGATAAACCAAATGGGGAGGACCCATTGGGGATTTTGATAAAATATCAAAGAATGACCTAAAGGGTTTTGGAAACCCTAAGGGCCGTGTAGAAGTGGGGCCCACCTAGGGTGGGATGCCCACTTCAAGGAGGAAATCTTATTTTAATTAGTTCCTAATTAATTAACTCCTTATTGGATAAGGTTAGTTGGTTACTAATTAAAGATTCCCTAATTGTTAGAGATTCCATTAGTTAGTTACTAATTCAAGATTCCTTATTGGATAAGGATAAGATTAGTTAGTTACTAATGGATAAGGTTAGTTTCTTTTAAGATTAATCCTAATTGGATTAGGAGAATAATCATTAAAGAAACAATTGAGGAATCCTAATTGGATTAGGATAAGGTTGATGTGTTGTAATTGGATTACAATTCAAGCAACCAAGAGGGAACCCTATATATAGGTGGACGCCCAACCTTGTGAGAAATATTTCATTCACCAGATTTTCTCCTCTCTCTCCTCTTCTCTAATCTCACGCCCACCTCTCTCCTCTCCTTGGATTGTGTACGGTCACACCTCCCCTTTCTCTTCTCTCTTGTTTTCTAGTTTGATAATCAAGAAGAAGAAGAACCATTCTTGTTCATCAAGAAATGATCTTTAGTTCAAGATCCTAGAGCTGGGAATTTGGAAGGGCCATTAGCTTCCATTGGAGAAAGCTTTAAAGGAAAAAGAAGGTTCGTGTGGATCTCAAAGGAGACTTGACACTTGTGAAGTTTTGTGAGTATTGTTCTAACGTGGATTTGACTTAACAATTTCAAAGTCGTAAAGGTGATTGTTATTCCAACATTCATTGAATAAAATCAATTAGAATCTTAGTCAGATCTTGTGATTCGATGTATGCCCCCCAAGAACTGTTGTTCTAAAATTAAAAAGAGGTATACTTTCAGAACTTCGCTCACCTCAACTGGTCAAAAAATTCATCTTTCCGAGGTAATGGGTAATGATTCTTGATCACGACCTTACCAAAACAGAAACGACGTTCCTAGGTATAGACTCTTACTCTTGATTTCCACAAACCAGCAGGTTCGATTTCCGCCTTAGCAGCTTCGGTTCCACACCGACCAAATCTTTTCAAGCGACTTCAAAACCACGATCACACACGATCGATCTCCTTCCACGAAGGCTCCGGATCAAACACCGGGCACACACACAAGGTGTAGGGTTGTGAATCAATTTAGTAAATTTCAAACCCTAGAGGGATCTCATACAGATTTGAGATCACACAATGCAAGATCAAAGGTTTAAATCTATACTTGCATTCTCTAGGATCAAAGAAAGAGGAGGGATCAACAAAGATCTAATAAAAGCAATAAGAAAAACCCTAGAAGAGTTTCTCAGACCTCTACTCTTTCAAAAATATCAAAGACGCGAATTAGGTCTCCCAAAAGTTGTTTATATAGGGTTTAAAAAAGAATCCAGAAAAAGAAAATTCTTTTTACGGGGACCAATCGATCGGTGCTCACTACCAATCGCTCGGTTCAAAACGGATCGATCGGTTCTAATGACCGATCGCTCGGGTATAAATCATCTCTCTGGAAAATTTCCCCATACAAAAATTTGGTCCAGTCGATAGCCACCGATCGCTCGATAGGCCACCGATCGATTGGTCCCAATACCGAGCGATCGGTTGAGACAGAATTTTGTTCAAACCATAAGTCTTTTCATGTTTATTTGATTCAACTAAGATCAAATAACTTTGTTAGGTTTAAAACTATCCTCCTAGGTATGTTTAGAGTTATCTAAGCCAAAACCAACCTAGGTAGGGGTCTCTAAGTCCATTACCTGTCTAGATCTAGAGTCGAAGCTTTTTCTTCTCTTTCTTCAATCTTCTTTAAGCTTTAGCTCTTCTCTTCTGACAAGTTGAACATGACTCGACTCCCATGACCTATCTAATGATCACGGAATTTGCCAACACCTATTTAGGGATTTACAAAGATGATGGTGATCGCATGGAGAATAAATCTGAGAAGGCGTTCTACAAGAGTAGTTGTAGGATTTCTAAGATAGCATGATCATGTGGACCCATTGTGCGGCTATATTATGTATTTCATGTGATGATTTGTTATAGTTTTTAGTTGCTTAGAAAAGTCCATAACCCTTGTGATAATGTGATTATCGTTTTTTGTGTAAATTTTGGATAATTGGATCAAACCCCACAATATGTGTCTTGTTGAAACATAAAAAGTTTCTATTTAAATAAAACACATTATTATAGCCCTTTTGGACGTGATGCATGTAGTCCATGTTGAAATTTTTACGTGGAATATGTTACTTGCATGATTATAAGATAATTATGCCTTAATTGGCATAGATGTAAGCTAACAATATTCACGATTATGGGAAGTGCTTGAGTGACACTTATATACCCTAGTAGAGGTCTTAGAGAGTTGTTTAAAGACTCCCATAATTTTTTTTAGACTTAGGGTTGGTGAACCCTAATGTGCTGAAATTAATTCGTAGAGAATTAAAGGATAATATAGTCCATTTTGACTTATGGGCTTTAGTGATGCACATGGACACTTTATAATTGTTATTTTGGGCCCATGGTGCTTGGTATGACCAATGGTCCATCATATGGATGTATGAACCATTTAAAGTCCACTGATGTTAAAAATGACCTTTGTACCCTTGGATTAGATCCATTAAGATTTCTGGGGTTAGTGGGAGTTCATTGGAATTAGTTTGATCTAATTAAACAGAAATTTGATTTATTATCATGTGATGATTTTGTATATTGTTCTATACATGTGATACAATGATAAATATTGTGAATGCTTTTAATAAATGCATTAGATGTATAATTTGTTCATAATATTCTGTTTTTCCTCAAGAAAAATATTAAGTGAATTAAATGGGCTAATTTATCCTACGGACAGTATTGCCCTATGACCTTCCATTATCAATAAGACTAGGAATTAATTAGCCTGAGTCTTGTCTTGCCAAAAGATATTGACATAATTCAGTCTGAGTTAAACTCCTAGAGCCTTATTTCTATAGTAGATAGGTTTGTGTATGGCCTGATAGGGAGTGTCAACTAAAATGGGGGCACAGCCCTACCTGATCATATGACGAACCAGAATGATGGGTTTCACTTAACCAAGGAACATGGCGGCTGAAACAGTGACAGTCATGTTGTCCTTGGAGGTCGCAAGAAATTGGGAATCACTGATTTACATAAGGAGTTATGCATGAGATGCTCAGTGATGGATAGTTACTATCCACCTTGTAGTGCATGTGTGGTACTATGCTAAAATGGAAGATTGCATCTGTATTATAAGGCACCCAATGCTCATCAGAAATATGACATAGCATATTTCCTAATTTTATAGATTGAGGGGTCTATGAAATTTGATTGAATGATGAGCAATATCATCAAAGATCAAAAGCCCTGATCTAATGATATTATAATGTGTGAAATTATGATATAAGTTTTAATTGTCATGTCATTCTATAACCACCTTATCAAGACTTTAATGAGAATCTCTTGACCAATTCAAAGTGTTTGGAATGGAAAAGGAATCTCAAGTTTATGCTTACTATCTAAAGAATTATCCAAGTTCTTACTACTAATGGTAAATGTCATTTGAGATGTTTACAGAATACAATAGGGCTGCTAGGCAGCTTACTATATAAAAGGACAAGTAGACACCAAGTTGACTAGGGAAACCCAGTCATAAAAAAAAAATAAAAATGATAGAGATCATTAGATTCATAAATCCTAATTCTTGGTGCTGAGATAAATTGATGGGATAAGAGGATATGATTCTCGATAAACTCCCAGAGTCCTTTAATATAGTTATGTTGAACAAGTAGGAAATCAGATTGTCTGAAATCTCACATGTTGCATATGGCTAAGAACCTTTGAAGAGTTCAATGCTCTTTACAAAGATGTTCAAAAGAGTTGGATTTTCTAAATCCCGAGCATTTATGCAAAGGAAAGAAATCCAAGATTTTCCATTGGAAAGGTATTCTGGTAGTTTGGACAAGGGCTCTTCTGAGAAGAAAGGAAAGTATAAGGATTGTGCTTCATAGTGAAGCAATTGGTCATTGGATACAAGACAAACCTTTGGAAGGTTTGTCTAGTTTGTATACTCATCAAGTCCAACTTAATTGTTGGAACCTCTAGCTCTTAATGCTTGGTATGATCTTGTATAAATGCAATAGTTGCATGTTTGTTAAGGAGAAGGAGAAATCTGAGTGGATAAAACTTCTACTTGAGAATTGGACAAAAGTTTGATGATCGTAACCATATGAATCTTCCATTAAGAGGTGGCTAATTTTATTTCACCTTCTTTGAAAAGTTCAAGGAATTCCGCACTGAAATAAAGAAACAGCTAGGTAAGTCTTCCATGATTGAGAAGAGTACCTTTTAATAGAAATTTCATAATTTACTCTCATTACATCTTGTCTCAGATAATTTCCAGAACAAACCATAGCATGATGGTGTTGTTAAATCAAATTATATTGGATATGATTTGATAGAAGATGAGCTTGGGATTCGCATTAGAGACATTTAGTCCCTATTACTGGATAACAAAAGATATTTGTAAACAGGAATACAAGTTTTCTAGTAGAGAAACTGAATCTAGAATTGTTCTAGAAGCGGAAGCCCAATAGACCAATAACTATGAGAATTGATAGAGATCAACTCTCTACTCTCACTATACCTAAATAGTACACTAGAACCCACAGGTCCTAGAATCTATAGATGGACTATGTAGAGCCCCGGACCTTTTCACAGTTAATGCATGACACTTTCGTTGTCATTTTGCCTTTTTAAGAGGTATAATTAATAAATAAGGAAGAAATTGGAAATTTCGAAATGTCAGAAATGTTCCTTTTCGAAGTACGAACACAACGCAAGTTGAATCGTCAAAATCGGACGAGCGAGTCAAAAGATATAGCCAAAACAGTCTGAACCTGTAGGCAAAACGTTGCTCGGTTATGCACTAAGGACGTAGCTCGGAAGGCGCTAAGGACGTAGCTCGGAAGGCACTAAGGACGTAGCTCGGAAGGCACTAAGGATGTGCTCTGACGACGTACTCTGATAACGTAGCACAGACAACGTATACAGTGTGCATCCGTTGTACAGCTCACAACGGGTACGTTGTACAACTCACAACGGGTACGTTGTACAGCACAACGGGCACGTTGTACATAAGACAACAGACTACAAGCTCAGCACTATGCACGACACAATGTGACAACGGGTTCGGCACCCATTCACAATGGACAACGTGTTTGGTACTATTCACAACGGACAACGTGTTTGACACTATTCACAGCACAACAAGTTAGCGCTATTCACAGCACAACGAGTTGGCACTATTCACAACACAACGAGTTGGCGCTATTCACAGCACAACGAGTTGGCACTGTTCACAGCACAATGTGTTCAGCACTGTTCACAGCACAACGTGTTTGGCACTGTTCACAGCACAACGTGTTCAGCACTATTCACGGTCCTCGCGTCTTTGCAGAAATTTCAGTAAGGGTATTATGGTCTTTTGGTCTATTCACTCTTACCTTAAGAGTTTAACCCGAGCCTTTAGGGCATCATTCGACACTTAGAGAGTTTGAGAGAATAGGAGAAAGGGGAGAAGGCAATTCCAACCTAGGGTTTCCATTTTGGAGAAGAATCAAAGGGGTTTGAGACCCTAGATCACTTCAAGCTCGGCTCTTCTCCAAGATCTCGGCTTAAGCACTCGTGGAGAGCGTTCTCCAAGCTAGGGCAGCAGCTACACAGTCGTTTTGGAAAGGGGATTTCTTCCTCACTTGATCAAGGTCGGTACTTCTTACTACCCTCCTAGTTATAGTTCCTCTTTTCCCTTCTTTTCTCTTTATTTTTCTTTATTTACACATGTGCTATGAGATGGATGGATGTGAATGGTGAATGGAGATGGAATGGGCGATTGGATGCCAATGGTTGTGTGGTGCTGATGAAAATGGGGAGGACATTGTTCCAATAATGAACATACATGTATGATTTGAGTAAACCCATCTAGAAAAGCATGTTGTAGGGTAAATCCATAATGAACACACCATGTTTGATGAAATGCCAAGGTGAATAAAGTGAGTTGTAAATTAGGAAATGCATGCCTAATAAATTATGAATGTTGCTAGGGACTATGATAGTGTATTTCTTGCTTTCCCCAAACGATATGAATATTACATTACTCAATCATTGATGTTATATGTGTTGTGAAATTACCCAAATGTCATATTTGAATTTAAATGCAAGTATGTACACGGTTCCCACGAGCACGGCATGCATGACATGATTTATCGAGGTTTTCAAGAACATGGTTAGAGGTGGGACATATCCTACGATATGTTTTTACCTCGCTTTTCACAAGAAGACAAGAACCAACATTTCACGAGGGGTCTCCCCTCACTCACAAGTACATATCATGAAGAAGGGCCTCCCTTCCCTCACAAGTACATACATATCATGATGAAGGATCTCCCTTCCCTCGCAAGTGCATTGCATAAAGAAGGGTCTCCCTTCCCTCTCAAATGCATCTCACAAGGAGATCTCACAAGTGTATCTCACAAGTTACATGATCACAAGCAAGCACGCATGACATGCATGACATGACACGACATACAAGAATCAAGCAAGATAGACAAGACGAGTTTTCAAGCACGAAAAGGGTACTTTAAGTCAAGTCAAGCGCACGGTGTTTTCAAGAGTTTATCGGCTTTTATGAATGCAACATGATGAATTATATTGCTTTACTTCCTGGTATGATATGAATTCTTTCCGTCTAACATATATGAATTGCTCCTGATTTATGTATTGCCGTTTTTATGCTATGACTATTGGTTAGTATTTAGTACCCGCTGAGTATTCCATGCTCAGCCGTACTTCTTATGTCGGCAGGTTCTGAGGGAGCTGCTGCTCCATTTGATGTTTGTGCTCCTGGTCCAAGGGTGGAAGAGGAGTACGTCGAGGAGCCTTTGGAGGAACCTCCAGTAGAGGGTTACCAATAGGTGGTTGTAGATTCTGAGTGGATTAGCTGTGGGTGAGATGAGAGTTAGATTTATGTATTTTGGCGGGCATGTCCGCACTTTCTTTTGGTTGCTTTTTGTATAAACTTGGTTATGCGTATGTACATACATAGAGGTTTGTTAGTCTTCCGCTGTGCTATGTTAGAGTATGTTTCCGCTGTTTATATCCTCTATTGTATATGCTCTGTGGTTTTTGCAGGTTGGTTGTCAAGCAAGTCATGATTAGTTGTCCAAAGTTCACTCTAACTCCTAGGGTGGGTTTTGGGTCGCGACTGACTAACTTTTATTCTGATGAAGTAATCAAACTGTTTGATTTTTATCTAAGAATAAAAGTATCATTTGTGTGCAAATTGGTTAGTGGGAGCATAATTACTTTCCTGGCTCTATGCAAAGATAATATTCTTTTCATTGTGAATGAAATATGAATATTATTCTTCTCTTAGATTTGATCTAGCAATTTTACAATGAAGGACAAAAACTTTGACATCATGTTTTCTTAGTCCTAAATAGTTTAGAGACAAAAAGGAAAATGATATTGTTATCCTCCCAATAACTATCATGTTTTAGTGCAAATAAGATTTCAAGAAAAGAGTTTCTACCTTTATAGGATGGAATCTGTTTCTCTTAGATATATGATATCATGAGAAAGTATACTTGTACTAGATCGGATATTTATCACATGTTGATGTGATAAGATATTGGTCAGATTAGTCCGGAGCATTGTACAATGGTAAAGCACAAGCATGTTAACTTCTGAAAATGACTGTTGGACAGTATCATTTTTGTTTAGTATTTTGAGACAGTGGTTTTTGATAATAAATTTGCAAGAGTTGCAAGTGTTATTGCATCACTACAATTGTTGTGGTAAAGCAGACATGACAGACCCATACATATTAAGTTATGTCTCAATTGGTGTTTGAGAAACATCACTGAGAAGATGAGTATTACATTTAATTGGCTTAGAGTGCAAGTGGGAGATTGTTAGACATATATGCCATCGAAAGCCAATAAAAGACTTTTATATGTTGATTAGATAAGCATCATATTCACACAACTAACTATAATGGTTATTTATATTAATTGCTGTCTCATATGATGAAGACATAAAGTTCCATAGGTAACATTGTAGGAAAATCATGCAAAGGTTGCGAGGAGATATGATTTTCCGGTTCCTTGTAAACCTAATATTGTTCGAAGCCTCTAGAGTACTTGTTGGGCGCCGTACTTCATCATGGCTTGCACATGTATAGTTATATGAGATAGTGTGATGAATCTTATTCACAGAGAGTGGTAACTCTTGACTAACATGTGAGTATATGTAGCAAGTACACGATGTTTGGAGAAGTGTGTAAACACTCAATGAGGAATCCAAAACTCCTTAATTGGAGATAATGATATCAAGGTAATACTTGTTGAACTGAACTGTTAAATCCAGTACTGGTGCTTTTCGGTAAAATGGTTTTTATCGAAGTTGATTTTTTTAATATGGAAAAGTATATATAAATATATATGTCAATTCTTTTCTAATGTTTCTTCAAAAGTGTTTTGGAGGTTCAGTTCAATGAAAAGTAATCATGAGAAAGAGTTCTATTCATAAGCTTGGGACTAAGACAGTGGAACTGTTCCAATCCCGGAAGCTTACAAGTGATATTGGAATGTGAAAGGATTTATTTGTAAATATATTGTGAGATGGTACTTACAAGCAATTCTCTATTTTCTGGAGGTTAATCACATTGTGTTAATAGAGATTAATTGTGATTGGTGGAAGTCCAGGGATATAGATAAAATTCTATAATCCTAATGGAGTGTAGGAAAGGTGTTTCCTAGTAACAATGCTTTAACCAAAAGGTTGAGTACTTGGTCCCACAACCGGAAATAGGAGATCCCTTTAGATCCCACACACAAGGACCTTCTTAAAATATTTAATTTAATTATTAATTAAATTAATTAATTTCTCTAAGTAATCACTATATGGTATAGTGAAGCTCTAAAGGTGGAAGCACATTGGATGTAAAAAACCAAATGGGTAGGACCCATTGGGAATTATTATAAAAGAATAATTAAAGTGACCAAGAGGGTTTTGGAAACCCTTTAAGCGTGTGGAGTGGGACCCACCTAGGGTGGGACACCCACTTCAAGGAGGAATAATAATTGTTATTATTTTAATTAGTTTCTAATAACTAATATCCTTATTAGATAAGGTTAGTTAGTTAGTTAGTTACTAATTAAAGATTCACTAATTGTTAGGGATTCCATTAGTTAGTTACTAATTCAAGATTCCTTATTGGATAAGGATAAGATTAGTTACTAATGGATAAGGTTAGTTTCTTTTAAGATTAATCCTGATTGGATTAGGAGAATAATCAATAAAGGAAACTATTGAGGAATCCTAATTGGATTAGGATAAGGTTAATGAATTATAATTGGATTACAATTCCAGCAACCAAGAGGGAACTTATATAAAGGATTGGATACCCAGCCCTTTAAATAATATATATAATTCTCCAGAATTTTTTCTTCTCTCCCTCTCCTCAAGTTTACGCCCAGCCCTCTCCCCCTTTGAGGGTGTACGGTCACCCTTCCCCTTCTTCCTTTTTGTTTGGTTTTTAATCTTGATGATCAAGAACAAGTTCTTTGAAGATCAAGATTGGATCTTGTTTGATCAAGAAAGGTTCTTGGATCAAAGATAGGAAGAAAAGATAAAAGAGCATGAAATTTGGAAGGGCCATTAGCTTCCATTAGAGAAAGCTTTAGAGAAAAAAGAAGGTTCGTGTGAATCGATAGGAGACTTGACACTTGTGAAGTTTTGCGAGTACTATTCTTATGTGAATTTGACTTAACAATTTCAAAGTCGTAAAGGTGAATGTTAATCTAACCTTCATTGAATAAAATCAATTAGAATCTTAGTCAAGATCTTGGGATTCGATGTATGCCCCCCAAGAACTGTGTTTCTAAAATTAAAAAGAGGCATACTTTCAAAATCCATATAAATATTCTCCTATTTCCATTCGGGAATAGGGAGGGGCCAAAAAAGACCTACCGGCCTCATGTGCTTAGTTTTAACCTGCTGGCAGACCAAGCATCGGGACACGTACTCCGCTACTTCCCTCTTCATGTTCCACCACCAGAAATGCCCCTTGAGGTTCCGATACATCTTTGTACCCCCAGGGTGAATAGTATTATTAGATGAGTGTGCCTCGTTCAAGATTTCTCTTCTCAGTTCCTCATCGTTTGGAACATATTCTCCCCTTGAATGTGATACTCTCATCATCCTTCAAGGCGAAGTCCTCCTACCACTACTAATCATCTTGTCTCGATAAGCAAGTAGCTCGGTATCCGACCCTTGTAACTCTCAGATCTTGGCCAATATGTAAGGCCTAACGGTGACATTAGCCATAATCGGCCCAAAAGTAGGGAGACTGAAACTGATGTCGAGGTTAGATGCATCCTCCAATAACTTATACTCTTGCACCATCATGTGAGCCAAGAGTCCAGGAGGCTTCCTACTAAGTGCATCGACCACCACATTTTCCTTGCCTGGATGGTATTGAATGGAGCATTCATAGTTTTTCAAAAACTCCATCCATCGCCGCTGCCTCAAGTTCAACTCCTTTTAGGAAAATAGATACTTCAGAATTTTATGATCTGTGAACACGTTAAACTATTCCCCATAGAGATAGCGTCGCCATATCTTTAATGTAAACACCACTGTGGCAAGCTCTAAGTCGTGTGTAGGGTAGTTCTTCTTATGATTCTTTAATTGTCGGGATGCATAAGCAATAACCTTCTTATTTTGCATCAGAACACACCCTAACCCGACATGCGAGACATCACTATAAATGAAAAAACAGCCACTCTTGGATGACACTGTGAGGATGGGAGCTGTAGTGAGCTGCTTCTTCAACTCCTGGAAGCTGATCTCGTATCTGTCACTCCATACAAATTTAGCATTCTTCCAAGTAAGATATGTGAGTGGTGTGGCTAAATTGGAGAATCCCTCTACAAATCTACGGTAGTAGCCTGCCAACCCAAGGAAGCTATGTATCTCTGTAACACTCTTGGGTTTCTCCCAGCTCATCATTGCCTCTATTTTTGCAGGATCGACCGAGATACCCTCCGTGGACACTACGTGGCCAAGGAATGCCACTTTCTCCAACCAAAATTCGTACTTGCTTAATTTGGCGTATAGTTTATGCTTCTGTAGAGTCTCAAGAATAAGGCGAAGGTCTTGATCATGATCTTCCCGTGTTGAAGAATACACTAAGATGTCGTCAACAAACACCACGAGACATTGATTGAGACAAAGTTTGAACACCTGGTTCATCAAGTCCATGAACGCCGCCGGTGCATTCATCAAACAAAAAGGCAAGACAAGAAACTCATAGTGCCTGTATCGAGTCCCGAAAGTAGTCTTGGGAACATCTTCTGCCAGATCTTCAACTGATGGTACCCCGATCTAAGATCAATTTTGGAGAAAAATCTTGCTCCCTTCAGTTGGTCAAACAAGTCGTCTATCTGTGGTAAAGGATAACGATTTTTGATTTTGACCTTGTTCAACTATCTGTAATCGATGCACATCCTCATCGACCCATCCTTCTTCTTTACAAAGAGTATTGGAGCTCCCCACGGTGACACACTTGGTCAGATGAAGCCAATTTTTTACAACTCTTCAATCTATTCCTTTAATTCTTTAAGCTCTATTAGGGCCATCTTATACGATGCTCTTAAAATCAGAGCTGTGCCAGGAGAAAGATCTATTGCGAACTCGATCTCCCGATCCAGAGGCAATCTAGGTAATTCCTCGAGAAACATATCTAAGTACTCGCTCATAACTGGAATGGTTGAGGATTTTTGTGGCTCTGAATTCTCTAAGCTTAGAGCTGTGAAATGAGCAATGTCTCTCCTCTGCAACTCCCGAAAATGAAATGGCTTAACTCCTTCCGGCTTGAAATTCACCATCTTCTCGAAACATGCCACATGTCTGTGGTGAGTCGATAGCCAATCCATCCCAAGAATGACATCGAAATCCAAGTCTTGGAAATCCAGGATGATGAGGTCAGCCAATAACTCATTCTGCCCCAATTGAACTACACAATCCTTGTATATCCGGTCCATATCAACTGACTTGCCAAGTGGAGTCGAAATGGTTAACTCATGCTAGACATTCGTTCACTAATAAAGCACCTATGTCGATCAACACTCGTGCTAGACATTCGTTCACTAATAAAGCGCTTGTGTAATTACATAACTAACATCAATAGATCTCAAGCAAGAATACACATCATACATAGTTAATCCATTGTATAACTGAACAAACATATCACATAATAATAAGCATTCACAATTTGAAGATCTTATCATTCTAGCATACCTTGCACAACATCATCAGATGCACGTGCATCTCTCTCTAATAAGACAAAGACCCGACCTTGATTTTCCTTACGAGATAGTAGTGTGGGCCATGTGGGTCTAGATGCAGAAGCCTGTGAAGATCCCTGCTGAGAAGTCTATCGAACTAGGGGCCTGCTCCCCTGGGGCTGGGCGGACTACAACTACCTACGAGGGTAATCCGTGATCATGTGGTTCACATCCCCACAATGAAGACACCTACCCAAAATTTTGTGACACTCTCCAGTCTTGTGTCTCTGGCCACAATAAGGGCATTCCTCAAATGATGATGAGGATGTAGGTGGCACATATCGCCTGTGAAAAAGCAGGGCGAGGTATCTGTGTAGTAGTCGGGTGAGATGCTTGTGTTACTAAAGGAGGCCTCTGTGACTGCATCGACATGACTGCCTGATATGGGGCTATCCTAGCCCTCTTCTCCGATGGCCCCGAACTACTAGGCTGGCGTCGAGTCATCTCTCTCCTCTTGAAGAATTCTTCTGAATTCTTCTTAGCAAGCTTCGCCTTGCTCACAACTTGTCCCCAGGTTCCCACCTAGAACATTGAGACCCTGTATCTAATGGAGGGCTTTAATCCTCACTCAAACTTCCTAACTTGCATGAGTTCGGATGTAATTAGGCGAGGTGCGAATCTCTATAATTCTACAAAAGTAGCCTCATAGTCGGCCACACTCAACTCTCCCCACTCAAGAGTCATGAACTCAATCTTCTTCTATTATCTGACAGCAGCTGAAAAATACTGCTTGTAGAAGACATCTATAAACTCTGGCCATGTCCACGGTTCCCCTGACCTAGTGGACTCCCTCTATCTTTGAGCAGCTCTCCATCAATGTTTGGCCGCACCTTCTATCACGAAGGTGGCCCAGTCAACTGTCTACTCATCTGTACAGTGGAGTGCTCTAAAAATCTTTTCCAATTGCATCACCCATGCTTCTGTGACCATGGGTTCCGTAGTACCAAAGAAAGTAGAGGACGCAATCTCCTAAATGCCTCCAATCCTGAAGTATGATGTATCAGAGGAGGCGTAGCGGGAGTAACAGCAACAGGCCTAGTAGCTAGCATAGCCAAAGTCTTGGCTATAGATGCAAAAACTTGAGCAAGGTCGGATTGCTCATCAAGTATCCACGACCCCGTGCACCGCGTCTCATGATTAAATCTTGAGAACGACCGCACAACATGAGTCTAACTTGGATATACCTTCCATAATCATTCCAATATTCACTTAATATTCACTATGTATACAATAACACACCAAGGCATATATAACACGTGATAGGCCTACGATTCGTGTTTCTTGCGTATAACACTAAGTTCGGTTGGGTTTCAACCAGTTTTGACTTAGACTAAATCCTTAGTCTATGCTTGGAATATAGCTCTACTCTTTGACCTAAGGCCTTGTTCAATCATGGCATCAGTTTTAAGTGACCCTAAGGACTCTAATGCCTTGGCTTTGATACCACTTCTATCGCGCCCCAAAATCCCTCCTAGGAGTTAAGTGAGACTTTAGGTGTGACTACACATAACCTGGCAAATCATCCTGAAATGAACCAGATAATAACATAGTATAATGAAGACATAGCACAGAGTGCGGAAGTTAAAAAAGTGCGGAAATGCAACCAAAATTTTCTTTTCATTTCTACCAATGGTCCATATTCCAATTTCATTTACAAAACATATCAAGTAAAGGTGGACATGCTTATCTATCAAAATACAAAAATCATAACACTCTCTCTCTCAATATTCGACCAAAAAGGGCCAGCTATCTAGGTCTCTTGCCTCCATCTGAGGCTCTACCATTGGTTCCACGTGAGGCTCCTCGTCGTAATCCTCCTCGATCCAAGGACCCAGAGTGCATATGTCAAACTGTGTACCTACCGACATCAATATGTACGGCTGAGTATGGAATACTCAACGAGTACAAGCTACTAGCTAACAACGGTAATAACATAATATAATCACATGAGAGTGCTTAACAGAATACGGTTTATAAATCATTCCTAAAGACCAACATGCACTATCATTCGTCAATCTTAACTCTCGTGGAAAACAACACCATCTGTAACTCTTATGAGTCCTTATGAGTTCTTATAAGCCTTGTGAGTTCTTATGAGCCTTGAGAGTTCTTGTGAGTTCTTATAAGCCTTGTGAGTTCTTATGAATTCTTGGGAGTTCTTATGAGTTCTTGTGAGACTTCCTTTTGAGATTCTTGTGAGCAAGAGATCAGTACCCTTACAACCAGGGCTACCAATCTCCTTGACCATCCATTCAAACTTGTGAGAATTTCTTGTGAGCAAGAGGTTAGTACCTTTAACTTGGGCTACCAACCTCCTTGACAATCCAGTTTCTTGTGAGCAAGAGGTTAGTACCCTTAACCTGGGTTACCAACCTCTTTGACAATCCAATTACTTGTGAGCAAGAGGTTAGTTCCCTTAACCTAGGCTACCAACCGCCTTGAAATTCCACCATAATTATGCGTATGAGATCATACTTTTAATTCTTTATGAGTTCCACTTATTTATTTCAATTCTTAGTCCTTATGAGAAAACCTCGGTTCATACATGGTGCGTGCTCATGCATAACAAGAGGTGACATCGTGGTGACATGAAACTAGAACATCACATAACATTTCAACAATTCTATAAGCATGTGAGAATTTAAAGGAACATATAGAGCATTTTCTCGACATTACCAACTTGGGGAAAAACCCCTAAATCATAAATTTCATAGCCTTGAGTTTAATTTCCACACATGCATTTCATCAATCACAAGACATTCAAAATTTTTATAGTCTTTTAAATTCATGGTTTCCTCTTCCAAACATTTCATCAAACACCTTGTGTGCGTTCATTATGAGTACATTGCCCTTCCCCCTTTTCCATCACAACACAACATTCACATCCTACATGGCATCCAATCGCCTCAACTATTCATCCATTCCACACATCCCTTACCATTTACTTTAATTTTCACATTTTAGGGAGTGATGCATTTCAAGAAGAAGGAGCATACAAAATCAATCCACTATCATACTTGAGGAAAAACCTAGGTTATTACTAAAGCCAACTAGGAGGGTGTACTAACCTTGAGGATTTACTCCTAATCTTGAAGAAAAATCCGTGAGAAAAACCCCCAAGCTTGATGGAGGAGGACCCAACCTTGAGGATGAGGATCCTTGCTTGATGTGGAGATCCAAGCTTGAGTTGAGCTCCTCTTAACCTTCAATCCAAACCTTCTTTAGAAATCCCCAAATTTCTCCCTTCTCCTTTACAAAATCTCCTCTAGGTTTTTGGTTAACCAAAAACCCCCAAATGGATCTCCTATTTATAGGCAAAGGGGGGTTAAAACCCTTATTTCCACATGTTTTTTTTTAAAAAAATAGAGTCACACGATGACGATCGATCGTCAGGCTTGGGACGATCGGTCCTCCAAATCCAGTAAGTTGTCTAGATTTCTGGGTTTCGAGCGATCGATCGTCTGGTTTGGGATTATCGATCGTCCAAATTCCAGTGAGTTGCCCAAGTTTCTGGGTTCATGACTATCGATCACACACATGCGACAATCGATCATAAGTGAACCTGAAGGTTGGTCTTAATTTTCTTCAAATGACGATTGATCGCCACCATACTGCGATCGATCGTCAATCCTAGTTTTTTTTTTTTAACCTGCAGACCCCTTTGGGGTGGTTTTAAATCTTGTTTTCATCTCCCTTAGGGAAATAACCGCTTTCATATTTCACATTTAGGTTGTTATTAACCATTTCACATAAATTACGAGTTCAAACCACCGCCATTTGAGTGGTAGAGGTACCTGATAAGCGACCTCACCAACTCTAGTGAAGATCTCAAATGATATACCTCGGGCAGAGCTTGCCCCTCTTGCCCAACCTCATAAGCCCCTTGCCAAGAGAAATCCTCACGAAGACTTGATCCCCAACCTAGAATTTTAAGTCTCTACGGTGAGTGTCTACATAGCTCTTCGGACTATCTTGGTCAGTCTTCAATCGCTCCTTGATGATCTTGACCCAATCAGTGGTCTGGTTAATTAACTCGATGAAGGGGGATCCGGATAAAAAATTATGCGAAAACTGGATTACTTAAAACTTTACACCATAGAATGCATAAAATTTATCTAAAAGTTTTAGTCATATCAACTCGGTGAAAGATGTTCACCGGTGAAGCTTAAATCCACTCGAACCATCAGATTTCTTTGTAGAGATTTCTTGAAGAAATACTCGAAGCTCAATCCTTGTTCTTCGCTATCCCCACGAAGCTTTAGAATCTCTCTTTGGAATTGAAGAAGAAAGAATAAGATGATGGAGTAATGGTGTAGACTTTCTATCACCCAAAACCCTAGGGTTCAAAACCCTTAAGTTGCAAAACCCAACTTGAAGAACACCTTGTAGCTCACAAAAATCTCTAGGGATACTCCCTAGGAGCTCACAGTTTGGAGAGAGAGGAGAGAGTGAGATAAAATTCTGGAGAATATTACTTTATGGTCAAGTGGTGTTGGGGGTATTTATAGGATTTAGATAATATCCTAATCCTAATCCAATTTCACCTTATCCCTTAGGAATTATTAATTAATAATAACTCTTAATATTAATTAATTAAAACTCCTAGTTTATCTATAACTACTTTAGTTATAGTAATCCTTCTAATTAAAGAGTCCTTTTCCAAAAGGGATTCCTTAAATAAAGGGATTAGTCAACAACCAACATAAGAGAGGAATCCTAGTCAAACTAGGAGACCACAACCAAAGGGGGCGTGAGCTATGGGGAGTTAAAACTCCTAGTTGTAATCCAATTACAACTTCATCTTAATCCTTCTTGTATTCCAACTATTGAAATTTAATTCCATAATTGAAAGAATTATTATTCAATAATTATTCAAGTAACCAAGTCCTAATCCAATTAGGATTACTAAAGTGGGCGCCCCACCCTAGGGTTTAAACCAATGGGTTTGGGCCCACATTAAAGGTCCATTCTTAAAGGGTTTATGGATATGGGTCAAACCTATTTCCCCCTTTAATTATGTTAATTAAATAATTACTAAAATAATCCTTTAATTTAAATTAACAATTAATTTAAACAAAATAATAACACCGAATGGAAGTTTTGATTTTTGCTCTGGAGGTGCATGTTACCATTTTCTAATTTTAGGTGCAAGTTAGCAGAGTTTCTTCATGAAATTAGGGTTCATGGCAGCCCTTGCGGTTGCCTCCACCATAGGTGGAGGCTCTCCCACTTGGCCTCTTGATCCTAATCACTCCTTTGCCTTTGTTCTTGAACACAGCCATGCTAATCTGAATCAAAGAAAACCTAATGGAGATTTGATTCTGCATTCCTAGAATATTAAGGAGGGATCTAGCTTTCAAGGAGGATCAGCCCTTTATTTTTCATCTCAAGAACTTGAAAGATCAGCATCTCCTCTCAGTTATGCCCTTATTACAAAATGCTCCTATGGAAGACCAAAGTGAAATGATCTTCAAGCCTTCATAAAAGAATCTTTTCATATCCAGCAGAACTTCTCGGTGGGTGTCATGGATCTCGACATATTTTGATCAGATTTCAGAATGAATATGACTACCTAGCCGTGTGGATGAAGGACTACTATTTTGTTACAGGTAAGATGATTAGATTTTTTAAATGGTCGCCTCATTTTAGATCTGGTCAAGAGACCTCCCTAGTTCTGGTTTGGATCAACCTTCCAGGGTTGCCATTGAACTTCTTTAATCCTAATGACCTCTCTTCAGTAGGAAGTTTGATAGGGAGAGTTTTACTTGTTGATGGTCCAACTCGAAATCTTAGCAGACCTAGCTTGGCTAGGATCTGTGTGGAGGTGGATGTTAGTAAGGAGAAACTTCATAGATTCTGGTTAGGTATTGTTAGCCTCAGGGTTACAACCATGAGTACCCCTAATAATTTTGATAATAACATAACAATGAAATGAAAATATTTGGTACTAATGAAACCATTTAAGTGCGTGAACATTTCAGATTACATAAGTTGATAGTACTCCAATCACGAAAAATGATGGAAATTATCTAAGAGAAAATTCAACTCAATACAAGATGAAGATTCAAGAAGAGACCTTAGTCCAAGTCAAGACCATTGAAGACAAAATGAAAAATCACAAGACCCAAGTCAAGCCAAGATTATCTCTCATTTTTCAAAATGTATTATTCTGAGAATGTATAGGACTTATGTAAAAAGTCCTCAAAAGAAAGGCGAAGTGAATAAGCTCAAGAACCATAGATTGACCATAGGAGCCTAGGACATCCTTTGAAATCAATTTAAGGCCATAATGAATCATAAAAATATGATAAAAAGATAGCTAATTGACCTAGGAAATCAATCAAATCCCTTCGGTCTGATCCTAGACTGAATTCAGAGTTTTTACTCTGAATTCGTCGACGAATTATCTGGGTAGATTGAATTCGGCGATGAAGTCATGACAGAATTTTTAAAACTCTATTTTGTCTCATGAATTCGTCGATGAAATCTTTGGTTGGGTTAAGATTCGGCGATGAAGTCGTTTCAGGATTTTTTGCAATCCAATTCTGTCTTTTGAATTCGGCGACGAACTCAAGTGGGAACTCCACTTCGTCGACGAAATCATGTCTGAAACAGAAAATTTTCTATAACGGACCTAAAAGCATTTAATGCTTCCCCAATGACACTATTGGATCAAATGCTATAAAAGGAGTTCATTTATGAACATATAATAACTCTTGATCACTGCAATAACTCCTATTGATCCCTCATTCATTGCTATTGATTTTCACTCACTCTCACACTTAGAAAATCCCCAAAAAGTTTCTCTTGAGCTCATTCAAGTCTACTTTCTTTGAGAGACTTTATTAGAGTTTGTATTTCACTCTTATCCAGCTCATTTAAGGAGCCTTCTATTCGAATTTCAATCCAAAACCTATTTATTGAGAGTAGTCAAGAATCTAGGATTCTTGCACTGAAGTTGTTGCTTCAGTAATATCAAGAGAGGGTTGTACTCTTGAAAGGTTTCAGCTTGGCCTAAAGGAGAGCTTGAAAGGTGATATCTCGACCTGTAAAGAGAGATTGTAAGGGTTTGGACTCCACCTGTAAAGGAGCCTGTATGATTAAGGAATCGTGGTGAATCCTCTAGCTGGAAGCTGAGGCGGGGAGTAGGCTGGTTTGCTGAACCTCGAGAACAAATCTTGAGTTTGCACTCTTCTTATCTCTTCTCTCTCTTTTAATATTCCATTGTTTTATCTTGTTGCATATTATACTCTATT
The DNA here is from genome assembly GCA_015143295.1 of Tetracentron sinense. NCBI lineage: Eukaryota > Viridiplantae > Streptophyta > Magnoliopsida > Trochodendrales > Trochodendraceae > Tetracentron > Tetracentron sinense. The sequence goes on along the minus strand of CM026555.1, from coordinate 10,018,778 downwards.
CCACTCTTTGAATTTGTAGTTCATACTTTTAATTTTTTAAAATCTGCCTTAGACCCTATTCACCCCCCTTTAGGGTCATTACCTGGCCAACAATTGGTATCAGAGCCTAATACTCTAATTAGATCTAAACAATCTGAGTAATCGATTTTATTATGGCAAACAATGTATGTGCAACAAGCCTAGGAGAAGGACAGTCCACCACTAGACCACCATTGTTTAATGGAGAAAATTATAAATATTGGAAAACTAGGATGATGTATTACATTCAAGCTCTAAATTATGAGTGTTGGAGAGTAATAGTCAATGGCCCTCATCTTCCCACAAAAACTGTGGATGATGTCAGAATTCCTAAGGTAGAGGAAGAATAGAATGAAGCTGACATTAAGCTCATTCAAATCAATGCTAAAGCTATTAGCAACCTCTACTGTGTTTTGAGTCCCCAAGAATTTAACAGAGTGTCTGGATGTGACTCTGCTAAAGAAATATGGGATAAACTGAAAGTCACCTATGAAGGGACTAATCAGGTTAAAGAAGAAAAGATTAGCATGCTTGTTCACAAGTATGAATATTTAAAATGGAAAAAGAAGAATCTATCGGTGATATGTTCACCAGATTTACTAACATTTTAAATGGTTTTAAATCTTTGGGTAAAGTGTATTCTAATGCAGAAAATGTGAGAAAGATTTTAAGATCATTGCCCAAGGATTGGACTCCAAAAGTAACAACAATCCAAGAAGCTAAGGACCTCACCAAACTGCCTATGGATGAGCTGCTAGGATCTCTTATGACTCATGAAGTAATAATGAATGATCAAATGCCTGATGAACTTAGAACCAAGAAAGGGTTGGCTCTCAAGTCTACTCAAGTTGAAATTAGTGATGAGGAAACCAGCAGTGATGATGAAGATATAGCCTTGATGGCAAGAAGGTTCAAAAGGTTCCTCAAGCATAAGAACTTCAAAAAGAGACCATACAAGAAGGAGTTCTCAAAAGAAGTGAACAAAGCTGAATCTAGCAAGAAGGAACCTCTCACCTGTTATGAATGTAAGAAGCCAGGCCACATAAGGACTGACAGCCCTCAACTCAAGAAAAGCCAAAAGCACAAGAAGAAGGCTATGATGGCAACTTGGGATGACTCAGAGGGAAGCAAGTCGGAAGATTCAAGTGATGAAGAAGTAGCAAATCTATGCCTCATGGCAAATGAGGATGAGGTAACTCCTTCCCCAAATGATTCTCTTTCATATGATGAAATAAGAGAAGCATTTGATGAACTTTATACTGAATTTGGTAGAATAGCTAAATTAAACAAATCATTTAAAAAGGAAATCCACACTCTCTCACAATCATGTGAAACTCTACAAAAAGAGAAGAGTATGTTAGCCATTGAGAATGAGGAATTGAGTAAGAAATTAAATGATATTGAAAATGTTCCTCATAACTCACCATGTGAATGTGATAAGCTAAAAGATAAAGTCAAGGACTTGACTAATACTGTCCTCACATTCACAAATGGTCAAAAGAACCTAGAAAGACTTTTAGGACAGCAAAGATGTGTTTTTAACAAGGCTGGACTTGGTTATAATACTTTTTCAAAACAAAAAGATTATCAAAACTTCTTTACAAAACTAAGTAGTCACCAAACTCTACCATCTACCTCATTTTATAATGGTAAAATAATTAGAAAAGTTTGGGTTCCAAAAGGAACATCTTCTATTTCAAAAACTAACCATAAATGACCAAGAATGATATGGGTTCCCAAGGGAACTAATCCTCCCAAACCACAACCCAAATCACTTTTGGTGCCATCCAAAACTGTTTGGGTATCAGGGGGAAAGTATCTTGGAGTTACTTGAATTGGATGTGTAGGTATGCCTCAAATCAAGAACTTCCAAGACAACATGGTTCTTGGACAGTGGATGCTTAAGGCATAGGACCGGGAACAAGGAACTATTTGCATCAATCACTCCAAAGGATGGCGGTCATGTGACATTTGGAGACAATGCCAAAGAGAAGATCATCGACATAGGTAACATTGGTAAGAATAAATCTGTCTTTATAGAGAATGTACTACTCGTTGATGGTCTTAAGCATAATCTCATAAGTATTAGTCAACTTTGTGATAAGGGATTGAATGTTTCATTTAAGTCAAATATCTGTATGATTAAGGATAAAAATAATCTAAATACTTTGTGAAATGGAAATTACCAGGAAGGACACGTGTCAGTCGCAGCCACTCACACTCTGGTTTACTGGTAGAAGGTGGGAGTTGAAGGGTGTGATACCCTGACCTGTACTCCGATGATAAAGTAAGTAGGTGGAGAAGATGATGAACAGTAACATGCACAAAAGTTAGAGATAGAGAGCAAATATTTCTTGGTCTCGATTGATTCTTAAGCACTGAAAAATATATATCTCTCTCTCTCCTAAGCACTGAAATTCTCAGGGTATTTATAGGTTAACCTTGGTATGGCCATAGATGACCATGGATTCCCATACCACGAGCTCTGCACTCATTACCAAATATGTCAGTAAGATCTCCCACCTGTTGCATCACACGTGAGAGCCTACTATGAGTTCAGTCGGTTGGGTCTGACAGCACGCAAAAGTGACCAACATTAAATGCCAAGACAATGCTTTCGACCTCCTTGTCAGAATAAACGATCGCCTCCTGATCACTTCCTCCTGCGAGTCGGTCTCGTTGTTGACTCAAGCTCGGGTACGTTGTATATGTCTTAAAATAAGGTCTGGATATCGTTATTTGAGTTACAACGGGCTCGTTGTTCATGTGACAACGGAAACGTTGTCGAGGGTATAACGTTTACGTTGTGCATAAGACAACGGACATGTTGTCAAGCCACAACGAAAACATTGTTCACAAGACCACAGATACGTCATGATTTGTATAACGTGAACGTTGTGCATTAGACAACATTTTATCCTTCTATTTTAAGCACGTGACCCAAACGTATGTCCACGTGTCACTTTCGTGAACAAAACAACAAAAGCTAGCTCGTTCCCCAACGCTCAATTAGTTTTACGAATTTTGTCCCTTACAATTTGCCCCTTTATGAGGCTTGGAACGTAGTTCAAAGTGTCATAAACGGACAAAAAGAGCAGCAGATCATACCTGGCTCTACTCCCGGAATCTGTATCGTTGCGTGATTGAAACGCTGAGAAGATCAAACGCTCATGCCAGCTGGTTTACGCGTGCGAACCATCACGCCTCATTAATGCAAGACAGACTGTCATCATTACCATTTCGGAATTCAAAACGCTTTATGTCTCTGACGGTTACTCTCTTTGTGTAAAAAGGACGATCCTGCCATTACTCTTTCCAGCTTTGACATAGGTGTACGGCTCTGATGGAGGGCATTATTGTCTTTTCGTATATCTGAGATATCTATAAAAATCTCTCTTGGTTGCTTCGTTTCACTTATCTCGCCATTGAAGTATTGTTACTCTGCCAAATTTACGTCTCAAGGGAAAGTTCAAGCTCTCTTCAGGCTCTCTAGTGTCCCTTGCTCGTGGTACGCCCTTACTCCTTTGTTTATTTTCTTTACTGATTCTTCCTCTCTTTCTCTTCTTCTCTAGTTCTGTTTCTTCTTCTTCTCTGTCTGCCTGTCAAGCCTGTCCATACCTTTCCCCTTTTCTTGTCCACTGTTCTTCTCTGTTCTTCCCAAATCATGGCTGCCGAGGCTCCCGTAGAACCCTTTAGAGTAGAAGAGGTTAGAGGTCAAACCGAGGATGAGGCTAGTTGCACAGGTAGCGCACCGTATGGTGCCTACATAGAAAAATCTTCTGCCCTTCGCCAACAACAGTTAGAATATCTGAACCATCTTAGGAAACGTTTCGATTTCCCTTCCCACATCAATCTTCATTTCAAAAGAGATGACACTCACATCGATAAACGATCCGCCTGTATCGTTGTCTACCTCTCCCAACTAGAAGCTGGTCTTCGATTCCATCTTCATCCCATCCTGGACGAAGTCCTCTCTACTCTGCATCTCGCTCCGGGTCAGATGCACCCCAATTTCTACAAATACATGTCCATGATGATTAAATTCATCAAGGACGGATTCCCCATAGAAGCCAGACACCTCTTCCATTTCTGCCACGCCGTCAGATGCCGAGGTTCTGATGATGGCCCTCACAACTACTACTCTTGGAATAAAAAACCGTTGTACCCAGACCTTGTCTCCGGCATACTGGACAGAGAAAGAGGGTGGAAGGCAACTCCATTTGTTGTCTCTGGGGGTTGGAAGGCAGAGACTTCCACTGTACCCAATGTCTTCAAAGAGAAATCAGGTAACAAAATACCGTTGTCCATTGTCCGTTGTGCACTAGTTTTTCTATCTCTATATCCCGGCGTCCGTTGTCTGTTACCTTTGTTCGCCCTACTTACTACCGTTGTCTCATACTATTTTCTCTTTTACAGTTGAAGGGAAGAAAATCCCATTCAAAAAACTCGCACCGGAAGAAGAAGGCTTACTCACTAATATCAAGCGAGTTCGAGGTGGAGAGTACATCAGGTGGACACCGCGGGCACCTGACACTTGGAGTTCCTTCAGCATCCTGAACCCCACTTCGCACAAGCAACAAGGCACCTCCTCTTCTTCACCTACAGTTGAGCCGAGCTCAGAAGAGGAAATGACCAGCACAAACCCTCCACCGCTGAACAGAAAGCCAAGGACCGCTCGTCCTGCAACTGCACTGCCTCCTCTTCCACCTCCACCGAAGAAAATTCCTCCCACAACGGGAGCGGCGCCTTCCGAGCCGAAACGGAAGATTCTCACTCAGGCCGAGTTTGAGGCCAGAAAGAAGAGAAAGGAAGAAATGCGTCTTGAGAAAGACAACGCACTTGCTGCCGCTCCTTCTTCCTCTGCTCCTACAACCCACCAAGGAGCTGACGCTACAACGGGAATGCCAGCAGTCAGCACGATACCTACTGCTACTCAAGCCGTGGCTGCCCTAACCGCTTCGAGCTCCGCTGTGGTTACTCTTGCTGCAACGGAGATGACTACAATGCGTCTGCCAGTTGGTGCACCGCCGTCAGAGGTCAGGGATTGGTCACCTGACTTCACCCAGTTCAGAAGGCCCACTGTAAATGACTCGGTTCAGACATCGGACAAGGTTGCCCGGGCATTGACCCATGCCATGAGGCTTCCCCAGGACATCGCTGATGCTGGCAAGATGTCCCTGCCTGAGGTGTCCTATGCTGCCTGCCAGTCCATGGCCTCGGTATGATTTTCTGCTCCCTCTTTCATATCTGTAGTTCAATTCTCGTTGTGGCGTACTGATATTTCTGATATTTCTTCTTACAGCTGAACGTCCTTCTCCACGAGTTGAGTGATCGTAGTACCTACCACTACAATCATCTCAGAGACTCAATCAACTACTGGCAAGGAAAGGCTGAGAAACTGGAGAGAACTCTCGCCGAGGATAGACTCAAGATCGAGTTTGACCTGTCTTAGGCCCGAGCTGAGGTGGTGCGGGTGGAGGAGAAATTCATCGCTGCCTTCAAGGGACAAAAGAAGGTAGAAGGGGAAGCTTGAGCAGCGAAGGAGGGAGAAAAGAAAGCCAAACAGGACGTGGAGAACGCCGTTCTTCGAATCAGTGAGCTGGAGCTCGTCTCCCAGGCTCTGAGCAGGCAACTGGAGGAAGCTGAGGCAGCAAGAGCTGCACTGACTGAAGAGCTTGAGGAAGCCAAGAAGGCTGAAGGGGCCATCGAGAAGGCGGTGACCACGAGACTGCAACAGCACTATCAGTCTCAGTTGAACACTCTCCTGGATGAGGATCGGGCAGAGACTGAGAAGGAGGTGATCAACATGCTCCGCCAACAAGGTCGACTGAAGGAGGACAACAAGGAGGACGTGACTACCTTCTTTGAGCTCCAGAGCAAGGATGTCATCGACCTTGACAACGAGGCCGAAGTCTAAGGAGTTGAAAAGCCACATCCCTTCGAAGGTCCTGCGCCCCTTCCAGTTAAACCATATTCTGAACCAGCTACCCATGATGCCCCTGCTGCTGCTGAAGTTCCTCCTGCTAAAGCTACTGATGCTGATGCTGCCGATGCTACTGTCTCTCCTCCTACTCCTGCTACTGCTGCTACCGAAACTTGATTTCTTCTTTTTTCTTTTTACTGAAACTTTTGTAATGCATTCTCTTTCTCCCCATGTGATGAGGTTTATTTGTACTTAATTCAGCAATGGGTTTCTATATTGAATGAATGAACCACTTTATTTTCTTCCATTTGCATCTTTCTCCAATCTCGTAATGTAACTGGAGTTGTGGAACTCGCACAACGTATGCACACAAGAAAAAATATAACATAAGTACCTGAATATTTTTCACAGATCATAGAACAGATGTGAACATAATAACTCACAACGTATGCACTTGAGTGTATATATATGAAGATCATACTTAATGATTGATGCACACGCCGAACAAAGCACTTTGAATCATATGCACAACGGAAAGGAGAAATTAGCCCAGATACATCGTTATGTAGTTCACTGTGAATGTAATCTGACAAATAAAATTTCATAAGATGAACATAATGTAACTCAGTTTCTAGACACTTGCTCAGAGGATGTCATTAGGATAAGCCACTGGATTTGCTTAGATGACATCCTTAGGATAAGCCACTAGTGTCTCATTGTGAGTATGTTGTTCAAGCGAAATTTTATTCGAATTTGCAAAACATTTACAATATTACACTGATGTTCCAGACAACGAATTGGCACAAAACTCCATAACATTTCAATTTAAATGTTCATGTAAAAGCACTGAAACTCACTAGCACAACAACTCATTTATACGCCACAGATTCTATTGAAAGAATTACCTCAGGTTCATAATGTTCCAAGATTTTTGGATGAGATTACCTTGTAGATTTTTCAAGTAGCAGACACCAGGACTCCCCAACCGTTCTACAATATAAGGCCCTTCCCAGTTAGGTCCCAACTTGCCACTGTTAATCTCCCTTGTATTCTGGAACACTTTTCGGAGAACGAGATCTCCGACCTGAAGGACCCTCCGTTGTACCTTTTGGTTGTATGCCTTCCTCAATTGTTGCTGATATCTTCTCATCTGAATGCTGACATCTTCTCACTTCTCTTCTAACAAGTCAAGGTGAATGGCCATGAGCTCAACGTTCTTGTCTTTCTCTCCGTCCTTCTTCTTGCTATGCCAAGAATGTATTGTGGGCAAACTAATCTCAGTAGGAATGACAGCTTCCATGCCATAAGCTAAAGAGAAAGGTGTTTCGTTTGTAGAACTCCTCGGCATTGTTCTATACCCCGACAGCACGTTGTGCAGCTCGGTGGTCCACTTCCCCTTCGAATCTTCCAATCTTCTCTTCAAGGCATTCAATATATTTTTATTAGCTGCTTCAGTCAATCCATTCCCCTGAGGATATATGCTTGATCTTTAGCTCGCTACAAAATTCTGCAATGATACGTCCTGAGAACTATTTCCCGTTGTCAGTGATAATGGACTGCGGTATGCCGAACCTGCAGATGATATGCTCCCACATGAACTTCTTCACTTCTTGCTCTCTGATACGAGCAAAGGGAATTGCTTCAATCCAACGAGAGAAGTAATCAGTTGCCACTAGGAGAAAGATTAAATTCCTTGGAGCCTTAGGGAAAGGTCCCACAATATCAAGTCCCCATCGTGCAAATGGCCAAGGCTGGGAGATAGTGTTAAGCTCTTGAGCTGGAGCATGGATTAAACGAGCATATGGTTGACACTGGCTGCACTTCTTCACATACTTCTGAGCATCAGCTTGCATGTAAGGCCAGAAGTAACCTTGCCACAGAGCTCGATGAGCTATTGTTCTCCCTCCTGAATGTATGCCACAAATACCTTCATGAAGCTCAGCAAGAATCCTCTCCACATCCACAGGATGAACACACTTCAGCAAAGGTCCCCCAAAAGACTTCTTATATAACTCTTCCTGTACCAGGACATAATGAGGTGCCTTGAACTGGATACGCCTTGACTCCTTTGCAATGATAGGAAGAACTCCATCTTTCAAGTAGGCCGTCAACCCTGTCATCCAACTTAGAACTGGATTAACAAAACATATCTCCCGCTGTGGTTGGAATGCTATCGAAGGATATTCTTTGTATTCCATAAGAATAACCTTAGGTTCGTCAGACCGCATCATGAAAGCAAGGTAAGCCAAAGCATCAGCATGCCTATTCTCATCTCTTCGAGTATGCTTGATCTCCACAACGGTGAACGCTTCACACTGCAAACGAATGAGTTCAACATACTGTTTCATTCGATCGTCCTTACATTCGTAGACTCCATTCACCTGATTCACTACGAGTTGTGAATCACAAAAAACTCTCAATCTAGAGACCTACAGCTCATGCGTACTCTGTAAGCGAAGCAGTAATGCTTCGTACTCAGCTTCGTTGTTGGAGGCAGTAAACCCAAGACGTGACATCTTCTGCACTTTTATGTTCTCCGAACTAATGAGCACAGCACCAAGTCCTGAACCACTTGAGTTAGAAGATCCATCCACGTACAATAGCCAATCAACCCACTCTGATGATTTATCTCCATCTACAATGATATCTCCGTTGTCAACCTCATCTGGAAGTTCACGGAGATCAGCAATCACCTCCTCTGCCTCCTCCTCCAAAGGGAAGTCAGAAAGGAATCCCGCCATAGCTTGCCCCTTCTTTGAACTTCTTGGCCGATATTGGATATCGAACTCACTCAGAGCCACAGCCCACTTTGACATCCTCCCCGCCAACTCAGGTCGTCCCAACACGACTTTCAAAGGATACATTGTGATGACAAAGATAGTATAAGCATGAAAGTAAAGATGAAACTTTTCAGCAGAAAAGACAAGAGCAAGACACACCTTCTCGAGCTTGCTGTAATTACACTCTGCCTTGAGAAAAGTTTTGCTAATAAAATAAACAGGCTTCTCAACGCCACCACAATTCCTGACCAGGACGGAGCCAATGGCCTGCTCTGAGACAGAAAGATAAAGATACAAGATTTCACCTGGCTCAGGGATGGAAAGAATAGGGGCTGAGCCTAAATACTCTTTCAAAGCAATGAAAGCTTGAGAACACTCTGACGTCCACGCAAAAATAGAATCCTTCCTCAGCAGCTCAAAGAGGGGTTTACAACGATCAGAAGACTTAAAGATAAACCGATTGAGTGCAGCAATACGCCCTGTTAACTTTTGGATCTCCTTCTTTGACTTAAGCTCCGGCATGTCCAGTAGAGCACGGATCTGAGCTAGATTAGCTTCAATACCCCGCTGACTCACAAGATAACCCAAGAATTTGCCAGAGGTAACCCCGAAGGTGCACTTCTCTGGGTTTATCTTCAGATTGAAAGCTCTCGGAATAGAGAAAGGCTCAGCAAGGTCCATCACAAGGGTATTCCGTAGTCGGCTCTTCACAACGATGTCGTCGATGTAAACTTCAACCGTTTTGCTGAGGATTGGCCCAAACATGAGATTCATTAAACGTTGATACATGGCACCAGCATTCTTCAGACCAAAAGGCATAACACGATAACAGAATAAGCCACACTCTGTAATGAAGGTGATCTTCTCTTGATCTTCTTCTGCCAGGAGGATTTGGTTATAGCCCGAATAACCATCCATAAATGATAACATTTTATGGCCAGCTGTGGCATTGATGAGCCTATCAATCCTTGGCATAGGAAAAAAGTCTTTGGGACATGCTTTATTGACACCAGTGAAGTCAATACAAACTCTCACTTTCCCATTCTTCTTGGATACAGCTACAACATTAGCTATCCAATCAGGATACTGTACTTCTTGGATGAACCTAAACTGGATTAGCTTGTCTATCTCTTCATTCACTGCATCATGATAGGCTGGGGCAAGTCTCCGAGGTTTTTGCTTCACCGGAGGGACAGCAGGATCAACATTGAGGTGATGGTAAATAATGCTCGGATTGATGCCTGTCATATCTTTGTGCGACCATGCAAAGACATCAAGGTTCTTTTTAAGAAATTCCAGCAACTCGACCTCCTCATTTGTTGTCAAGCTCGTCCCGATTTGCAACACCTTTGGCTCTTCTTCCGTTCCCAGATTGACTGCCTTCGTGGGTTCAACGGAAGGTCTGCACAACATGGCTTTCGAGCTCTCTTCCACAACGGAACCGACCTGTAATTGCTATTTGGGCACAACGGAAGGAGGGAAATCACACTTCTGCGACACCAATTGATCCCCTTTGATCTCCTGGGGTCCGTCCTGTGTCGGGTATTTCAACACCTGATAATACGAGGAGGGAACAACCTTCATCTCATGGGTCCACCATCGACCTAAGATTGCGTTGTAAGGCGATGGCGCATCCAGAACGGAGAATCTGGTTTGTAGGACAACGGGTCTTGCCACAACGGGTAAGACGACGTCGCCTATTGGTTTCATCGAACTGCCATCAAACCCGAACAACGGGGTCTGAGCAGAGATAAGAACGGACAGATCCAACTTCATCTGAGTAAAAGCATGAAGATACAAGATGTCTGCCCCACTCCCGGAATCTACGAGCACCCTCTTGATGTCGAAATCTCCTATTCTCATGGTGAGAACAAGAGCATCATAATGAGGCCAGATTACCGTTGCCATATCATGATCGGTGAAAGTAAGCACCTGCTCCATGCTTCTTGCAGACACCTGTACCTGACATACTTCAGCTTCATGAGACATCTTCCTTGTCTTTGCTCTGAAGTCTCTCTCCACATCCTCCTCCGGTGGTCGCACACGACAGATGACGTTGATAGTGCCCAAAGGGGCTCCTCGTCGTCCTCCTCCACTGGTACTTGGATTATTGGCAGGCTCTCCTGTACGAGGTTGGGATAACGGTTCTCTGGTGCGCATTGTGCCACCGTTACCAGAACTGAGATATTCTCCCAAGTACCCTTCCTAGACCAGCCTCTCCAAATACTCCCTCAAGATGCGACATCGGTTCGTAAGATGACCACGACACTTATGATAATGGCAATACTCATGTGCCCGTGGTCCCGACGTAACATCTTGCACAGCTCTAGCAGGCCACTCGAAATACGCCTGGCCCTCCATCAACTTCATGATGGTCGCTGGGCTAGTAGTAAAATTGATGGGATCCGTCCGAGCTGTAAAAGGTCGCCTCTCACTTGGCTCAACACCTCTCTCTCGCTGTACTTGTGGCTACTCCTGGCGAGGCTGATAATGCTGCCTCACTTGCTGCTGAAGATTCGGGTTAAGACGTCTCTCCGTCCTACCCTGCTGCTGGGATTGATTGTAATTTCCTTCATACGGGCGTCGAACCGGTTGATCCCGCTGAGTCACGTACACTACCTTCTCCTTCTGCTTCCTAGGTGGTGAGTCCTCAGATGATGAAGACTTATACCTCTACCTCTTCTCCTTCCTCTTAGATGACTGGCGTGCTCTCTCTATCACATCCACCCCTCTCGTCCTTGGCTTCGGCACAACGGAAACATCGTCTTCATATCTTCCGTACTTGGTCGCACGAACCATCATCTCGTCCATCTTGACAGGATAGTCAAGAGCCAAGGATTTATAGAGCTCGGAATGCCTGGGGATAGCATTCTTAAAAGCAGCAATACAGCTTCCTTCATCGACTTTATCGATGTTGTGGACTTCGTCAGTGAAGCGTGAAATAAAGTCTCTTAAGGATTCTGTTGGAAGTCATCCAAGTCTTCTGAGCGACCGCTCCCTCGGCAGCACCTCTCCAATCTTCTCGTCCTGCTTCTTCTCGTAAATCAATATGATGAGAAGGAGTTCTCTGCTCTGCACGAACCTGAGGTTGTCTTGCATCCCCTTCAGTAGGAAGAAGCACAAACCTGGTGTCACGGTTCTCTTGTGCCGATGGGGAAGAGGAGAAGTCAAGCTGACGTCTCACTGAAGGTCTCTAAGATGGCCCATCATCTACTTCGAGCCTGCTATCCTCGAACGCATCAAGCCTTTCTTGCATCATCTGCTGGTGTCTGGTGATCTGATCCAGAGCAGACTGCTGTCTTTGCAACATCATCAAAATATGATCAGAGACAGAAGGCTCAATAGGGGGCATGGTTCTCTCTGGCTGCTCAGACGATGGACTGATCCCAGGAATGAAAGTCTGCACGATAGAAGGTGTGAATGGAGTGGCCTGAGGGAGATGGACTGATCCCAGGAGTGAAAGTTTGATCAGTCATGATCACAAAGAGCTAAGGGAGGTTCATTTATAATTTCCCACAGACGGCGCCAATTTTGAAAGGGAAAATTACCGGGAAGGACACGCGTCAGTCGCAGCTACTCACACTCTGGTTTACAGGTAGAAGGTGGGAGTTGAAGGGTGTGATACCCTGACCTGTACTCCGATGATAAAGTAAGTAGGTGGAGAAGATGATGAACAGTAACACACACAAAAGTTAGAGATAGAGAGCAAATATTTCTTGGTCTTAATTGATTCTTAAGCACTGAAAAATATATATATCTCTCTCTCCTAAGCACTGAAATTCTCAGGGTATTTATAGGTTAACCTTGGTATGGCCATAGATGACCATGGATGCCCATACCACGAGCTCTGCACTCATTACCAAATATGTCAGTAAGATCTGCCACCTGTTGCATCACATGTTAGAGCCTACTATGAGTTCAGTCGGTTGGGTCTGACAGCACGCAGAAGTGACCAGCATTAAATGCCAAGACAATGCTTTCGGCCTGCTTGTCAGAATAAACGATCGCCTCCTGATCACTTCCTCCTGCGAGTCGGTCTCATTGTTGACTCGAGCTCGGGTACATTGTATATGTCTTAAAATAAGGTCTGGACATCGTTATTTGAGTTACAACGGGCTCATTGTTCATGTGACAACGGAAACGTTGTCGAGAGTACAACGTTTACGTTGTGCATAAGACAACGGACACGTTTTCAAGCCACAACGAAAACGTTGTTTACAAGACCACAGATACGTCGTGATTTGTATAACGTGAACGTTGTGCATTAGACAACGTTTTATCCTTCTATTTTAAGCACGTGACCCAAACGCATGTCCACGTGTCACTTTCGTGAACAAAACAACAAAAGTTAGCTCGTTCCCCAACGCTCAATTAGTTTTACGAATTTTATCCCTTACACTTTGAGAAGGAAATCAAAGGGGGTTTAAGAACCATAGCTCACCCCAACTCGAGTTGCTTCAAAATCGAGGCTCAAGCTCGTGTGTGAACCATTCTCCAAGCTAGGGCAGCAACCCAAACACGTTTTTGAAGGGAGTTTCTTCCCCAACTCAAGTCTCCTTCAAGCAAAGGTGTTCTTCTTTCAAGTTGGAGCTTCAATCAAGGTTTCTACCAAGGATCAAGCCTTGATCTAAGGTTAGTACACCCTACTAACTTACCCTAGTAATAAATCTAGGTTTTCCTTATGAAATGTGATTTATGCTATTATGTTTGCCTCCCATATGAAATGTATCATCTCCAATGAACCTAAATAAGATAAGAAAAAGGTATGGATGTGTGTGGGTGTTGATGTGGCGATTGGATGCCGAGATGTATGTTGGGTGATGTGTGTGACGGAAATGGTGGATGGGTACTTTACCAATAATGAACATACCTTGATTTTTGGATGGAAAGTAGGCACTAAAAAGAAGAAGATGAACCATTAAGGAACCTTGCATGCTATGTGTTTGACAAAATGCCTAAACTAGGAATAAATGACATAAATGAAGAAAATGAAAGTAGACCTTATGCATGTGTTCTTATGAATGATGAACTATTCAAATGCCACGTAGATTACTCAAATTCCTATATGGTTATACTGTGGATTGAATTGCTATACACTACTCTTCATGTCATATTGTCATCATGATATTACAAGTGCTACACACACCACACATGCATGCATGAAACCGGGTTTTCCAAGATTGTAATTGTATATGATGAATCAAGAACATGACAAGGAGGTTGGTAGCCCAAGGAAGGGTGCTAGCCTCTGGCTCACAAGTGAAATGAATCAAGAACATGACAAGGAGGTTGGTAGCCCAAGGAAGGGTGCTAGCCTCTGGCTCACAAGAGAAATGGAACAAGAACATGACAAGGAGGTTGGTAGCCTAAGGAAGGGTGCTAGCCTCTGGCTCACAAGTATACAAGTCAAGAAAAAATCAAGACATGAAATAGAAGAGGCTCACAAGTATACAAGTCAAGAACAAATCAAGACATGAAATACAAGACAAGACACGACACACATACATGATTTGACCGAGACACGAAAAAGGTTTCCGAGACATGAGTTTTACCGAGGTTTTTGCATTCATACACGCATGTCAAGATATGGCTATGTATCTTATGCTTTCACTATTGCTTTAAATTAATATCTTGTATTGCTCACTGTTGTTATGCTTTCGCTATTGTTATGGTTAGCTAGTAGTTTGTACTCGTTGAGTATTCCATGCTCAGCCGTACTTTTATGTCGGCAGGTACTGTGGATGTCCTCGACCCCGAGCCTTGGGTCGAGGAGGAGTATGTAGAGGAGAGGGAGCCACCTATCCCATGGCAGTCTCAGGAGGATAGGGACTTGGATGTGTGGCCATACCTCGACTACTGTTGAGAGGAGAGAGTTAGAGAGTTCCTTTTTGTATTTTGATAGGTGGGCATGTCCACCTTTACTTTGATTGTATTTGGTATATGTTAACTTGGAATACTATTTGGAGTTATAGAAGAAAAGAAAAAGTTGGCTTATACTTCCGCACTTATGTTTAGTTTCCGCGCTCTGATTATCATTGTATTATATTATGTTTAGCCTCTTGCATTACAGGATGGTTTGACAGGTACACGTAGTCACCCCTAAAGTATCCCTTAACTCCTAGGGGGTATTTTGGGGCGCGACAATAATGACCAAAAATGATGATATGCTAATAATTCAAATCTATGTAGATGACATCATATTTGGATTAACAAATGAATCTCTCTGTAGAATGTTTGCTAAAATAATGCAAAAAGAATTTGAAATGAGTATGATGGGTGAATTAACATTTTTCTTAGGACTTCAAATCAAACAAACCAAACAAGGAACTTTCGTTAATCAAGCCAAATATACTAAAGAACTACTTAAAAAGTTTGGAATGGAAAACTCTAAAATAATGGATACTCCTATGAGTCCATCAACCAAACTTGATAAGGATGAAAAAGGGAAAAGTATTGATGAAAAACTGTATAGAGGCATAATTGGAAGCCTGTTGTATCTCACTGCAAGCAGACCTGACAATATGTTAAGTGTTTGCATTTGTATAAGATTCCAATCCTGTCCAAAAGAATCTCACTTAACTGCTGTAAAAAGAATCTTTAGATACTTACTTGGAACAATTGATTTAGGCTTATGGTATCCAAATGATACAAACTTAGATCTAATAAGCTATTCAGATGCAGACTTTGCTGGATGCAAAGTAGATAGAAAAAGTACTAGTGGAACTTGTCACTTTTTAGGACATTCTCTTGTTTCATGGTTTAGTAAGAAACAAAATTCAGTAGCCTTATCCACAGCTGAGGCTGAGTACATGGCAGCTGGACTTTGTTACGCTCAAACTCTCTACATGAAACAATAACTAGAAGATTTTAAGCTTATCTATACTAAAATTCCTATTAAGTGTGATAACACAAGTCTATTTGTATGACTAAGAATCCTATTCAACACTCAAGGACTAAACACATAGAAATAAGATATCACTTTATTAGAGATCATGTGCAAAATGGAAATGTTATCTTGGAATTTGTTGATACTATTAATCAGCTTACTGATATTTTTACCAAACCTCTACAATCTGACAAGTTCATTGCTTTGAGAAGAGAATTGGGAATGACTAGTCTAAATGATCTAACTTAATCAAGATCAAAAGTAATCAAAAATTGAAATCTTTGATTTGATCTGCCTATAACTTGCTTGATTGTTTAATAGATTGATTTGAATACGTTATGATAATTTTTGATGTCTTGATGAATCTTTGACTTAAAGGAAAACAGGTAGAAAACTAAAGAGAAATCAATTCTTCATATTCAGAACTGAATTCGACGACGAATTTAATCTAGAATATGATTTTGGCGACGAATCTTTGGGAAATATAGAAAACAGAATGTTTTCTGTACCTTTCGGCGACGAACCTGGATGAGTCATCCATTTCGTCGACGAAGTCAATCCGAAATTAAAAACATTAGGGATCCTAACTCAATTTCGGCGACGAATTTAGGGACGAAACCCATCTCGGCGACAAATTGAGTTGTGTGTATAAATAGTAACCCCCTAAATCCAAACTTTTTCAAACCTAATCCTTCCCTCCAAAGTCCCTATTCCATTGCTCAAACACCCTTCTTTGTTAAAAGATCTAGCAAATCTCTCAGAAAATGCCTCCTAGAATGAAGAATGCATCTGTGGAGCCACCAAAGAAGAAATCACGAACCGACAAAGGAAAAGAACCGGCCTCAAGTTCAACTCCAGTCACAGTAAAGTTCAAGGAAGCAGAGTTCGAGAAATTATTCAAAGAAAAATTCCTATCTCGTTCCCCTCTGTACGGTAAAGTCTTTAATTTCATTAGTTTTGATGCCTATGGGCTCGAACCCATAAAAACTCTCTTTTCTGCCCTAAAATGGGATAAATTTCTTGAATCTAATGAACCCATGTTTCTTGAGTTAGTCAAACTCTTTTACACTCACTTTCATTTCAATCAATCCGAATCTCTTATTACCTCATTTGTCTTAGGTAAAAATATTTCTTTTCATTTAAATCAATTGCACTCAATTTTAAAAATCCCTCAGTGTACCCTTTAAACTTTTGTGAATGGTTAATGGACCAGTCATGAAGGATTTGATGTGGTTGAAGCACTGAAAATGATGTGCATAAACCAAGATTTCACTTTCCTTTTCAACCTAAGGTTAAAGATCTTACCCTCACTGCTAGACTAATTCATCACATAATCACTTATAACCTAGTTCCCAGGGCTGGTGATAGGGAGTATCTCACCTACTTCGATGTATTCCTTATGTTGTGCATCCTTACCTCCACACCCATTGATCTCTCCTACATCATTGTCCATTGTATGGATGATGCATTTAAGAGAAAATCAGGGTGTCTCCCTTTTAGTCAGGCTCTGACTAAAATCTTTAAACACTTCAATGTTCCTTTAGCCTCTCAAATAGATATTGTCACCCCTGATGATTCATCCATTTATAGCAATGCAACCATTCAAAGAATGGGCTATATCTGGAATGACTCCTAGAAGGTTTGGACTCCCAAATCCTCTGCTTCTCAGTCCTCTTCCCTTCCTTCCAGTACTCCAGTTCCTATTCATACTCCATCTATACCTTTTTCTGCTCCCTCTTCATTTATTCCTTTCTCTTCATCTGCACCCACGGCAGAACTTTAGGCTGAGCAGCAGCAAGCATCAGTGCCAGAGGAGGAACCCCAGGCTGAGCAGCAGCCAGTACCAGAAGAGGATCCTACAGATGAGCTTCAGGGTGAGCAGCACCCCAGAGATGAGTTGCCTAACTGGTCTGATTTCGTGGATGCCGGAGAGATTCCCGAGAGTTCTTATAGACAGGTGTCTCCTTATTTTGAGGACCCTGGTCAGTTCTATGAGGTGCCCAGCAGGCCAGCAACTTCAGATGAGCAGCTGAACATCATGGCAGGGCAGATTACCTCCATGTCTTCCAGCTTGGAGCAGTTTCAGTTGGAAATGAGGATGAGCCAGCAAGCTTTTCAAGAGGAAATTAGAGCATCCCTACTCTCCTTCATGATAGAGTCAAGGGAAAAGTTTACAGCCATTCAAATCAAATCTAGAGAAAATCTTCAGAATCTTCATTCCTTTACTCTCTCTCGGTTTACAGCTCTTGAGTCTGAGATGAGCAAAATCCCCAAGGCAGTCCAGTCTTCTCTAGCCACGGTGCATAATGATCTTAGAGAGTGTGCCAATGCCACCTACTCTGTCTTAGGGACAGTTAACATGGATACCTCAGTCACCAAAGATAGAGTTGACTCTATGTCTTCATTTCTTCATAGATTGGGGGCAGAACAATCCGAAGAAAGTATCCGAATGGAGAAGGTGACAAAGACAATCCAAGGAATTGTAGAATCATCAGCTCTTCAGTTGAAGACTCAAGGCAAGCTTCTTTTGGATATGGTAGAGCATGACTCCATAGCTGCTTCAATTACCTTGCGGGCCATTGATGAGTCGAAGAAAATGAATCATTTTTTGGTGAGTCTGGCTAGTGGAGCCACTCCTTCTCAGCCTCTCTCTCAAGCTCCCTCTGCTTCCAAAGGCAAGAGACCAATGAAGGTAACCCCCTCCAAAAGGGGTCAAGCTACTGATTCCCCTATCATCTCCTTTCCTTCCGACTCAGATTCCACCTCCTCTTGCTCAGACTCCCATGATGACTCCGATCCAGCTGAGCCATCAGAAGATGTCCTCTCAAAGGTTGCAGACCTCATCAAAGAGCAGAAAGCAGATGGGCTGTAATTTTTTAATTTTTTTTTGATGTTGACATAGGGGGAGAAATATGAAATGTAATGAAAATTTAAATTCGATGATTGATGATTGATAAATGAAATGACATTTGAACCATTTGAATTATGATGTTTTTTTTTGCATCTTTGGCAGTACACACATAATATGTCTTTCGCTTATGCAATTTTATTCTTGTCTGGATCTAATATGTTGTGAAGAGAAATTAAAATTGAAACTTATCTTTGTGGAACTTTTCTTGGTACATAACCAGGGTGATATATCCTTTAACTCATCATAAATATGCATCTAAATTTTAATTGTGATTATTTCTACAAATGCATATGCATAGGGGAAGCTTACCTCAAAGTTTTTATGAAAAACATGTCGTGAGGGGGAGCTCAACCCAATTTCATTACATTGTTATGTCAATATAAAAAAGGGGAAGATTGTTAGCCTCAGGGTTACAACCATGAGTACCCCTAATAATTTTGATAATAACATAACAATGAAATGAAAATATTTGGTACTAATGAAACCATTTAAGTGCGTGAGCATTTCAGATTACATAAGTTGATAGTACTCCAATCATGAAAAAGGATGGAAATTATCCAAGAGGAAGTTCAACTCAATACAAGATGAAGATTCAAGAAGAGACCTTAATCCAAGTCAAGACCATTGAAGACAAAATGAAAAATCACGAGACCCAAGTCAAGCCAAGATTATCTCTCATTTTTCTAAATGTATTATTCTGAGAATGTATAGGACTTATGTAAAAAGTCCTCAAAAGAAAGGTGAAGTGAATAAGCTCAAGAACCATAGATTGACCATAGGAGCCTAGGACATCCTTTGAAATCAATTTAAGGCCCTAATGAATCATAAAAATATGATAAAAAGATAGCTAATTGACCTAGGAAATCAATCAAATCCCTTCGGTCTGATCCTAGACTGAATTCAGAGTTTTTACTCTGAATTCGTCGACGAATTATCTGGGTAGATTGAATTCGGCGACGAAGTCATGATAGAATTTTTAAAACTCTATTCTGTCTCATGAATTCGTCGACGAAATCTTTGGTTGGGTTAAGATTCGGCGACAAAGTCATTTCAGGATTTTTTGAAATTCAATTCTGTCTTCTGAATTCGGCGACGAACTCAAGTGGAAACTCTACTTCGTCGGCGAAATCATGTCTAAAACAGAAAATTTTCTGTAACGGCTAGTTTACAACGGACCTAAAAGCATTTAATGCTTCCCCAATGGCACTATTGGATCAAATGCTATAAAAGGAGTTCATTTATGAACATATAATAACTCTTGATCACTGCAATAACTCCTATTGATCCCTCATTCATTGCTATTGATTTTCACTCACTCTCACACTTAGAAAATCCCCAAAAAGTTTCTCTTGAGCTCATTCAAGTCTACTTTCTTTGAGAGACTTTATTAGAGTTTGTATTTCACTCTTATCCAGCTCATTTAAGGAGCCTTCTGTTCGAATTTCAATCCAAAACCTATTTATTGAGAGCAGTCAAGAATCTAGGATTCTTGCACTGAAGTTGTTGCTTCAGCAATATCAAGAGAGGGTTGTACTCTTGAAAGGTTTCAGCTTGGCCTAAAGGAGAGCTTGAAAGGTGATATCTCGACCTGTAAAGAGAGATTGTAAGGGTTTGGACTCCACCTGTGAAGGAGCCTGTATGATTAAGGAATCGTGATGAATCCTCAAGCTGGAAGCTGAGTCGGGAAGTAGGCTGGTTTGCTGAACCTCGAGAACAAATCTTGAGTTTGCACTCTTCTTATCTCTTCTCTCTCTTTTAATATTCCATTGTTTTATCTTGTTGCATATTATACTCTATTCCGCTCTTTGAACTTGTAGTTCATACTTTTAATTTTTAAAAATCTGCCTTAGACCCTATTCACCCCCCCTTTAGGGTCATTACCTGGCCAACAGGTATGGGGCATTCCAGTCGATGGCAGCGTATTATTTATGAAAAAGAAATTGAGTTTTTTAGCAGATGCCATAAACTTGAGCATGATGATAGCCAGTGTAAAACGCAACAGAAGATCCATTCTAAGGATCCATCAAACCACCATCGTGATCCAAAAGATTTCTCCAAGGGAATAAACTCGGAAGAGAACATGGAAGCTCTGAAAAAAAAACCTGCAGAACCGACTCATGTCTGGGTTGCCAAATCATTTGGAAAATTATTGCCAAATCAAGGAAGTAAAGCTGATGCGTTTAATGGAGCAACTCAGGATATTCACGAACTGGATTTAGAAATTTCTAATACCTTCCAAGCCTTAGAGAAAGAGAATATTATTGATAATAATACAGCAACTGCTATTTCAAAAGAATAGCAATTCAGATGAATAATTTGGAGGAGTCTTCTTTGATCCAACAAACTAATATAGCTTCTCCCGTGGGCAACACTACAGAGAAAAATAAAGCTTCAAATACAGACGTCTATGGGGAAAAATCTGATCAACAAAGACATCCAGATATCAGTTCTTCAATGGCTAAAATTAACGTTACAGCAGTGGAAGATTCGGATAGTTTTGCAGCAGAAGATGAGATTGATACTGAGAACATCATGAATGGTTTCTCTACTGATATACATCAAGATCTTATAGAGCAAAAAGTAGGAAAATCTTCTTTCAACAACCCTTCAAATGCTTGCTCTCGTCTATTAAAGGATGGTTGCTCTACAGTAAATCCTTCCGATCTCAGCCTAATGGAGATCAGTGTTCCTGATACTTCCAATCTCCAAATTCTTCTGCAACGGAATCAGGTTAACATTCGAAAAAATAAAAAATATGATTTTGATATTTTATGGCTAACTTCTTCTTTAGCAGAATTTCATGATGATCAAAGTCATCCTATGTTTGAGACAAAAAATTCTTTCATTGAAGACTCGAAAGGTTTTCTAGAGGGGCTTTCTAAATTAAATTTTTGTCTTGAACAAAAAGATGAAAGGGGAAGCATCAGAAAGACAAAAAAGGATATTCCCCCTTCATCTATAATCACAAGATCTAGAGCTGCTGCTCCAGTCGTGGAAGAAAACCCCTGAGGTTCCAATGTCTAGTTTCTTGTCTTGGAATATTTGAGGAAAAGGTATGTGGAAAAGGTATATCAATGTTTCTCTTATTGCTTCTTTAGACCAAGCCCTTAATGTGGATGTTAGTGTTGAGGGTTCTGTTATTATTCGTTGTATTTTTGTGTATGCTAAATGCCTTAGGGAGGAGAGACAGATTTTATGGAATGACCTTTCCATTATTCTTTCTTCATATGATGAGCCTATTCTTATAGCTGGAGATTTTAATGCCATTGCCTTTGCTGAGGAGAAAATGGGAGGTAGGGATGCTAATATTTGTTCTATAGAAGACTTTTGTTCATTTATCAATGAGCTTGCTCTTATTGATGCGGGTCACACAAGTAATAAATTCACTTGGTGTAACCACCAAAAGGGGAATAACAAAATCTATGCTAGATTAGATAGAATTATGTATAATGCTGCTTGGGATTTCAGGTTTCCGAATACTCAAGTCACTCATTTATCTTGGTTGAATTCTGATCATGCTCCTCTTTTGCTAAATTTTAGAAGGGAAGCTCTTCATCGTCCTTCTCAGTTCAGGTTTCAAAAGATGTGGATCTCTCATCCAGAGTTTAAAAGGTTAGTAGAGGATTCTTAGAATTTGCCAATTTCAGCTAACCCTATTTTATCTTTCTTTCCCAAACTTAAAAGACTCAAAGTTTCTCTCAAGGGTTGGAATAAAGAGGTTTTCGGGAATATTTTTTCCAAGATTAAAGATTTGGAGGAAAAAATTTGTGTTGCTGAGATAGCTCTTCAGGATCACTGGGATGAAGATCAGGAAAATATTCTATTAGCTCTCAAAGATGATCTTCAAAAAGTCCTTATTCAAGAAGAGATTTTTTGGAGACAAAAATCTTGCATTAAATGGCTGAAGGAAGGGGATAATAACACAAAATTTTTTCATGTTGTTGTCAACCAAAGAAGGAAAAGAAATAGCATCCAAAAAATAAAGAACTCCCAGGGTATTTGGATTGATGACTCTCAAGGTATTGTTTCAGAGGTGGTGGAGTACTTTCAGGACCTTCTGACTTCTGATATTTGTGTTATTGAGGATCATATTTTAAACAATATCCCTTCTCCGGTTTGGACAGAAGAAAATTTTTCTTTGATTGCTTCTCCCTCTTTGGAAGAGATTCAGAAAGTGATTTTTAACATGGATGCTGACAGTGCTCCAGGTCCGGATGGCTATGATGGGTATTTTTATCAAGAATGTTGGGATATTATTAAAGAAGACTTGTTGAATGTTGTGACTCAATTTTTTTTCTGACCCTCATATTCCTAAATCAATAAATGCTACAGCTATAGCATTAATTGCTAAATGTGAGAACCCTGCTACATTTGCTGATTACCGTCCTATAAGCCTTTGCAATTTTATTTATAAGATCTTTTCTAGAATTCTTGCTGATCGCCTTGGGGTTGTTCTCCCTAACATCATTTTAGAGGAACAAAGTGCTTTTGTTAAAGGGCGTAATATTACGGAAAACATCACAATTGCTCAAGAGATGGTCCATGAAATTGACAGGAAAAATTTTGGAGGAAATTTACTTATTAAACTGGATATGACTAAAGCATATGACCATATGGAATGGGGTTTTATTTTAGCAGTTCTTCAAAAGTTTGGATTTTGCAAAGATTTTATCAGACTCATTCAGGATTGCATTTCCACTCAATGCTTTTCTATTATTATCAATGGCACTTTGCATGGTTTCTTTTAGAGTTCGAGACGTTTTAGACATTGGGTAAAGTGGAAAAAATGCTCTCTGCCGTACTCTGAAGGTGGTTTGGGTATCAGAAAAATGTCAGAATTTTCTTTAGCTTTCAGAGTTAAATAGGATTGGAATATCTACACCTCAGCATATCTTTGGTCGCGGTTCTTTAAAGCTAAATATAGTGTTATCCATGTTTGGAAAGCTTTGCCTATCCGGGGAATGTCAAAATTATGGAAAGATATATGTAGTCTTTTTCTGTGTATGCTGTCCAACTCAACTGTGCTTATTGGGAAGGGATCTACATTCAACTTTTGGTTTGAACATTGGTGTGGAGAGGAAGCTCTTATTAATGAAGCCATATCCCTTCCTTCTATCAGCCCAAATATTGCTGACATCCTTGACTCAGTTGGTAACTGGGATTTAACATAGGTTAGCTCCTTTTTGCTGCCTTCATCTATTGATAATATTAAAGCTGGAGGTTTTTTTACCTCGAATGATAAAGATGTTACTATCTGGAACAAGAATCCAGATGGGAAATTTTCTGTTAAATCAACATGGCATTCTATAAGGGAGAAAAATCATGATCAGCCTTGGTATTCAGTTTTATGGCACCCTATTATCCCTACTAAAATTCAGATATTTTGCTGGAAACTTGTGAATAATGCTGTACCAATTGATTCGGCAATTCAAGGCTTGGGCATTCCTATGACTAGTAGATGTTACTGTTGTGAGAATATCAGGATGGAAGATGTCTATCACTTGTTTATCAGAAGTGATATAGCTATTAACCTCTGGAATTTTTTCTCCAATTGCTGCATCATTCTAGTCTTTTCTCGAGATAATATTCATTGTCGCATTAAGAGGTGGATCCGAGGCTTTTCTTCTAGAAAAAATGTGCTTTATTTGCTTATCCCAACTTTGATAGTTTGGGAAATCTGGACTGAAAGGTGCAGAAGAAAATATGACTCTAAGGCTAGAAGAGGTGGAACTTTGATAAATACAATAAAAAGAAAAATTTTGGACATTGGCTCTCTCTATATTAAGAATGATCTGAATTTAACTCCCATTGGTGGATTGGATCGACAGGTTCATTCGAATTTCAAGATGGTTTTTGTTAAGTGGATTTTTCCTCCCAGTGGGAGAATGAAACTTAATATTGATGGTGCCTCGAGAGGAAATCCAGGGATGTCAGGTGGAGGAGGTGTTATCAGAAATCATAATGGAGACATAGTAGCTGGTTTCTTTTCTTACTATAGTGTTTGTACCAATAACATGGCGGAGACGCAAGCTCTTATGGATGGTCTTTTGTTATGCCATCATCTAGATATTCGAAATGTTGATATAGAAACTGATTCTAAAATTTTGGTCGACACTTGGAATGGTAGGGGATCACATTCTTGGAAGAACTGGTATAAGGATATCAAGATCAAAGCTATGCTTTTGGATAGTTATTCTCTCAAGCATGTTTATAGAGAAGCCAACTGTGTAGCTGATGGATTAGCCAATATTCGATGCGATTTGAAGGTATCTAACTCTTTTTCTTCTGATAATATCAAGGCTGAGATAAATGCCTTAAGCCGTTTGGACAAAATGGGTATTGGTAATATCCGTGTTGTTAAGATTTGATTTAGGTTTTTTAGTTAGGATTAGGCGTCTTTTGTCCCCTTGTTTGTTTTGTAGGGGTAAGGTTTATGTCCCCCCCTTCTTTGTTGCACTTTTTATTGGTTTGGTTGTCAGGGTAAGGTTTATGTTCCCCCCCTTTTTTGCTATTATTCTCTCTGTTGATCTAGTTGTAGGGGTAAGGTTTATGTCCCCCCCCCCCCCCATTTCATTTTATTATTAATAAACCGATAGGGGTCCATGCCAAAAAATGATTAAACAATAGATTAACTTTTAATCATTTAATTAATGATTAACTTTTAATCACTTAAATAATTGATTAACATTTAATCAATTATTGAGCTTGTATTTCTTATGTGAGCATCTCCACAGATTGCTCTGGGACATTCTTACCCTGGCTTACCCAATGTTATCCCATTGACCCTAAACAGGAATTACATCCGAATTGCAAGTGACGTGAGATATACATGTTGCAATTGAATCCCAGTGTATGAACATTAACCAATACGGATCCCGCGACATGAACTTTTAAATTCGATTTATCCTTCCAAATAAATTATCCCTAATGTGTCTTCGAGATTGACATACTATCTAACTCATAGCCCATTGCACATCATCCGAGTTTCCAAGACTTCTGATTAAGCCATAAGAAACAATTTCTCATGAAAAACATTTTGAGAAAATCCTTTGATAAGTATAATATCTTTTAATAAAAGTATATTTTAAAACTTATTTTGATTTCAAAATCACTTGTGCGGGGATTTAAACTTAATCAACTGTCGTACCTGGAACTTGGATAATCTCTCAAATTAATGAGCATGGATTTCTTGTTTGAAATTCATCATGACTCGAACAACTTTTTGACTATCCAACTGTCACTGTATCATATTCCCTAATGTAGAAAATACTTTGGTGGAATCAAAACAGTCAGATCACTGCTCAGTCATAGATGAACTTATCAGATCTAAGGATCATCGAAACTGTTCAATGTGAATGAGAGACCAATTATCTGATAGTATGTTTATGCAAGAGGTCTCTCATTGCATGCATTCAGTCAGTGTAAATTTAAGCACCCATATGCTGATGTGTAGTCTCCACTACAATAGTTCGAGATAGAACTACATCTCAACTATTGAGAACATCTTAGCATTCTAGCAGCCATATAAGTGAAGTGCCCAGCTTCACCCACAAATTTGATTATATAAGGTATAAGGAACTGGAAAGCTATATCTGCTAGTGATAATCCCATCACATAGCTTTCTTACAATATATCCTATGGACCTTTATCGATATCTCATATCATATAGATCATCTCATGATCATGGTTAATTACCCATAATGAATACACAATAGATTAAGAAGAAGTCTTTATTAATCAAATTAATAAGAATCGAAAAATCTAAATGACTTTTCTGGGCATCATGTCTAACAATTGATGCCCAACACTTTTCTTTCCCCGACTTCATCATTGTATAAAGGAGACTTGCAACTTTTACCATACAGGGCCTCAAAAGGTGTCATTTGATGCTCGCCTGATAACTGTGGTTGTTGGCAAACTCAATCAATGGCAAGTGCTCCTCCCAACTGCCTTTGAAGTCCAACATGCAAGCTTGAAACATGTCCTCTATAATTTGGTTCACCCTTTCGGTCTTCCCATCAGTCTGTGGATGAAAAGAGGTGCTAAAATCCGGACGGGAGCTCATAGTGTTCTGAAAACTCTTCTAGAACCCGGAAGTAAACCTCGGAACCTGATCTAACACAATGCTGACTGGCACCCCATGCAACTGAACCACTTCTTTGATGTATAGTGTTGAAAGTTGGTTCGAGTTGAACGTAGTCTGATAAGGCAAGTAATGGGAGGACTTCATCAAATGGTGAACCACCACCCAAATGGCATTGGAGTTTTTCGCTATCCTTGGCAACCCAACAATGAAATCCATGAAGATATTCTCCTATTTCAACTTAGGAATCAGAAGGGATTGCAAAAGACCTGCAGGCCTCATATGCTCAGTCTTGATCTGCTGGCAAACCAAGCACTGAGACACATACTCCGCCACCTCCCTCTTCATATTCTTCCACCAAAAGTGCTTCTTCAAGTTTTGGTACATCTTCGTACCCTTAGGATGCAATGTATACTTGGATCGGTGAGCTTCGTCCAAGATTTCTCGTCTAAGCTCCTTATCGGCTAGAACAAATATCCTTCCCTTGAATGTGATGGTACCATCACCATTCAAGGCAAACTCTTCGAAGCCACTGCTAACAAACTTTTCTCGGTAAAATCCCACCTCGGAGTTAGGAGTGACTTTGTGTGTGATTATCCTAACTTGGCAAACCATCTTATAAAATATATAAGGTAGAAACATAGTGGAAGCGTAAACTAAAAATTTCTTTTATA
This sequence comes from Tetracentron sinense, assembly GCA_015143295.1. Classification (NCBI taxonomy): domain Eukaryota; kingdom Viridiplantae; phylum Streptophyta; class Magnoliopsida; order Trochodendrales; family Trochodendraceae; genus Tetracentron; species Tetracentron sinense. Next base: position 9,991,503 of record CM026555.1, on the reverse strand, counting down.
CACAAACAATATTGCAAGTTTGTGAAAAAGAAGAACATCACAAAAGTGAAGTGGACATGCCCACTTCAACAAAATACAAAAAGATATACAATCTCTCCCTCACTCTTGCTCAAAAGTAGTCAGGATAAGGCCAACTGTCAAGGTTCCTATCCTATTCTGGCCGAGTCTCTGTCGGTTCCTCCTCACCGTAGTCCTCCTCAACCCAAGGACTGGGATCACAGATGTCGAAGCTTTGACCTGCCAACATACCATGTACGGCTGAGCATGGAATACTGAGCATGTACATACTACTAGCTAATAATGCTATAACAACAATAATATCACATACGAGTACTTAAAAGAATACAATTCATAATTCGTGCTTAAAAACAAACATAGAAAATCATTCATCAAATCTTATCTTTCGTGGAAAACAAAACACCTCGTATAAGCCTTATGAGTTCATACGAGTTCCTATGAGCTTATAAGCCTTGTGAGATTTCTTATGAGACTTTCTTTCGAGATTTCTTATGAGCAAGTGGTTAGCATCCATAAAACCTTGGGTTGCCAACCTCCTTGACAAGATCCACCAATCATATGAAAATTTCTTAGAGCAAGAGGTTAGTACCCGTAAAACCCTGGGCTACCAACCTCCTTGACAATCCACCAAGCTTATGAGAATTTTTTAGAGCAAGAGGTTAGTACCCGCAAAACCTAGGGCTACCAACCTCCTTGACAATCCACCAAACTTTTGAGAATTTCTAGATCTTAGCTTATGAGCAAGATATTAGTACCCGAACTATCCTAGGCTACCAACATCCTTGACCAACTGTATTGGTATGATTAATGCATATGAGATCATACTTTTATTTCCTTATGAGTATCACTTATTAGTGTTCAATTCTTAGTACTTATGAGAAAACCTCGGTCATGTAAAACATAGAGTGCTTCTGATCATCATAATATACTTAGAAAACTTTAAACATTCTAAACATATTCATACAAGACATATTAACATCATAGTACACTAAGAAAAATTCTAAAAACATGGAACATCGTCATTCATGACATTAACATCACAACAATCTTGGTCATTAAGCTTATTTTATCAATATCATACCCACATCAAATTTTCCTTGAAGATAATAACCTAAAATAGATTTATCATTGACCTTAAGAACATTCCCCAATTTAAAAACCCTTATTTCTAGGTTGAATCATAGCAAGGTTAGAGAATAGGTGTATTTACCTGTGAAATTACAACAACTTAGTTAGTAGAGTATAGTTACCTTTAAGACAAAAACCTACTTTGGATGAAGCTTGAGAATTACCTTGGATGCACGATCCAAGCTTTAGAAGGCTTGAGGAAGAAGATCCAGGCCTTGAGAAAGCTTATCTAAGCTTTGTAAAGTAGATCTAAGCTTCTAGGGCAAGATTGAACTCTACTTTGATCTCACAATGAAAACCCTTTCGAAAACCTAGCACTCTCCATTTTCCTCTCAAAATATATTTCTCAAAGTGTTAAAACCCTTAATCCCACGAAAATTGGGTATTTATAGGATTAGGGTTGTCAAAATCACGTTTGTACCCTTTAAAATCTCCTTTTTCGCGATTCTTGTGCATGTTCTCATCGACGAGTAGGTTCAAGTCATCAATGAGTGGGTTATAATCATCGACGAGTGGGATTTTTGAGCATTCTATTCGTCTCACTCATCGATGAGTTCATGGCCCTTTGGTGCACTCGTCAACGAGTGGGTGCTTTGATTTGCTTGAGTTTTTCCCGCCTTAGTATTTCAACCATAAATTTTGACTCGTTTATCTGATTTTGACGATTTGACTTGCGTTAGCTTCGTCATTAAAAGTGAAACAATTTTGTGTCTAATGGGAAAATCCTAATTCTAAGTTCTTAATGGTCTAAATGGACTCTAAAGATGACTGGTTTGGGATGGATTACAGTAGACCAGAATTTCAGAAGACCAGACTTCGGAAATCCAACATTTAACCTAACTTTCACTAAAATTATGGAAAAATGAAAAACATGAAAATCAAAGAGGGTTTTGATATATTTCTAATGGCTTAAGAATCACTCAATTCCGATGATCGGTGACAAAACTAGAGCTTCTTAAAGTTGAGGGTATGGTAAGACATTCACCTTTTTAACACAGAGTATTTTATATTTTTGCTCCTTTATCCCAAACAACCATTGTAAGTGCAAAATTTATTCTTTGTTTAAAAAATTTCCTCAATTATTGTATGGAGTTTATTATTTTGTGTGGGGGACTATCCCTCCAATTTGAGTAAACTCAGACTGTTAATTACCTTCCCTATTTGGGAAGAATCTCTGATTAAGAAGAAAAATAATAAGAAGAACAAGATATATTAAATAATATATATTTATTTATTTAATAGGGTTGCACAGATCCCATATAGGCATTACAAGATACCTCATAGAGGTTTTAACATCAAAAATAAAAAAATCATCCTCATAGAGGTTCACCTGGTATTCTCCATATGGGGGAGATCCTACTTCTTCCTCCTTGGTTGTTTTTGCTTTTTTGCTTTTTCTCTTGTACGCTGTATGTTTATTTTTGCATTGGGAGTTTCTTGTAAGAAACTCCCTCTTTTATATCTTTTGGACAATCCTCTTTGGACTCCCCTTTGACTTCCTCTTTTTCAGAAAATCAAAAGAGGCCAACTCTCCTTAGAGAGTGCCATCTATCCAAGACAGCTGATTTATCTTATCTTTGAGAAATCATACGGATGAGAGTCCTTTCTGAAGGACTCCAAATTGGTTTCCTTTTCTGGGAAACCTGGAAGAATCAAACTTTTCCTCCAAAAAGAGGAAAAATTCTTCATCTTTCCAGAAAAGGGAAGAGATAACTTTTCCTTTCAGATAGGGTGTCGTATGACACTCTCTCACTAAAGAAAGAAAGGGAATCTCTGTCGCGAGCCAAAACCCACCCTAGGAGTTAGAGTGAATCTTGGACGACTAATCATGACTTACACGACTTGCTTGACAACCACTTGCAAAACACCCACAGAGAATATATAATAGAGGATAACGGCGGAAGCATAACTATAAGACACAACGGAAGTCTAACAAACCTCTAAGTATATACACATGGTCCAAGTTTTAATACAAAGAAATCAAAACAAAGAAAGTGTGGACATGCCCGCCAAAATACATGGATATAATCACTCATGCTCACCCACAGCTAATCCACTCAGAATCTAACACCACCTACTGATAACCCTCTACGGGAGGTTCCTCCAAAGGCTCCTCGACGTACTCCTCCTCCAACCATGAACCAGGAGCACAAACATCAAATGGAACAGCAGCTCCCTCAGAACCTGCCGACATAAGAAGTACGGCTGAGCATGGAATACTCAGCAGGTACTAAATACTAACCAACAGTCATAGTATACAGATAGCATACATAAAGTAGGAAACAAATTGCATATATAGAACAGGAACAATTTATATCATAAAAGGAAGTAAAGCAATTTATATTCATGCTTGCATTCAGAAAAACTGATAAAACCCTTGAAAACATCGTGCACTTTACTTGACTTGAAATACCCTTTGCATGATTGGGAACTTGTTAACCGTGTCATGCTTGTCATGCTTGCATCATGCGTGCTATGTCATGTCATGCGTGTCATGCGAGTATCATGCTTGCTTGTTCATAATTTAAACATGTTCACATGCCTAGTTGCCGTTCATAGCCCGTCGCAACTAGTACCCTGTACACTGAATGATATGCCTAGTTGCCGTAGTCCGTCGCAACTAGTACCCTATATGCAAATGGGTATGCCTGGTTGCCGTTCATAGCCCGTCGCAACTAGCATCCATGCGGAAATGTGAATGCCTAGTTGCCGTTCATAGCCCGTCGCAACTAGCATCCATGCAGAATGTGAATGCCTAGTTGCCGTTCATAGCCCGTCGCAACTAGCATCCATGCGTGTCATGCCATGCAGAGCTATGCGTGTCATGCCATGCTATGCTATGCGTGTCATGCCATGCTATGCTATGCGTGTCATGCCATGCTATGCATGTCATGTGAGGGGATGGGAGACCTTTCCCTATGCAATGCATGATTGTCTTGCCCTTGTCAAAAGCGAAGTGAAATATATCTTAGGATATGCCCCACCTCTACGTCCCATACTTAAAACATCGGTAAATCATGTCATTTCATGCGTGCTCGTGAGATCGTGTGCATACTTGCATTTGGAATTAAATATGGCAATTTGGGGTAATTCACAAAGCATAGCATATAAAAATTTAAGTGAGTAATAATCTACACATTTTAAGAAATGTAAGAAACACACTATCATGAACCCTAACAAATTTCAAGAGCAATTAAGCCTGGGTTCCCTTAATTTATCATTTATTTTGTTCACCTTGGAATTTCATCAAACATGGGGTGTGTTCATTATTACCTTAAACCTAGATCATGCTTTTCTAGGTGGGTTATGCTCACATCACACTTGTATGTTCATTATTAGTACAATGCCCTTTCCCATTCGTTCATCACATCATCCACACGGCATCCATTCGCCAACATCCATCTCCATTCACCATTCATACCACCAATCTCATAACACATATAAGTGAAGGAAAACAAGGAGAAACAAAGGAAAAAGGGAAGCTATAACTAGGAGGGTAGTAAGAAGTACCGACCTTGATCAAGTGAGGAAGAAATCCCCTTCCAAAAACGACCGTGAGTTGCTGCCCTAGCTTAAGGAGATGCTCCTCATGAGTTTGTGCCTCGATCTTGAAGAAAAATGGGCTTGAGTTGAGTGTGGGTTCACAAACCCCTTGATTTCTCTCCAAAATGGAAACCCTAGGTTTAGGAATCGCCCTCTCCTCTCTTCTTATCTCCCAATCTCTCTAAGTGTCGAAATGAAGCCCTAAAGGCTCGGGTTAAACTCTTAAGGTAAGAGTAAACCGACCAAAAGACCATAATACCCTTACTAAAATTTCTGCAAAAACGCGAGTACCGAGCGATCGGTGTTAATGACCGATCGATCGGTTGCCTACCGATCGATCGGTTTCATAACCGAGCGATCGGTTAAAATTTCACTCTCTGGAAAATTTCCCCATCCAAAAATCTTGACCAGTCGACAGCCTCCGAGCGATCGGTGGTCTACAGGTCCAAACTGTTTTGGCCATAACTTTTGACTCGTTCGTCCGATTTTGACGATTCAACTTGCGTTGGGTTCATACTTCGAAAACAAACATTTCTAACATTTCAGAATTTCCAATTTCTTCCCTATTTATTAATTATACCTCTTTAAATGCAAAATGGCGTCGAAAGTGTCATGCATTAAATGTGAAAAAGTGCGGGGCTCTACATTCTCCCCCCTTACAAAAATTTCGTCCTCGAAATTTAGACGCTACTTGCATTACAAACCAAAAATAAAATTACAAGTCATATACAAACTTATGCAAAAACTCATTCAAATAATTCTGGGTACTTCGCTTTGACTTCGGCTTCACGCTCCCATGTAGCTTCTTCCCGAGCATGGTGTTGCCATTGCACAAGAACCAAAGGGATTGTCTTGTTGCGAAGCACTTGATCTCTTCGATCCAAAATCTGAACCGGCTTTTCAATCAAGATGAGGTCCTCTCGAATCTCCAACGGTTCCAAGTCTATAACATGCGAAGGATCCGCAATGTACTTCCGAAGCATAGACACATGGAAAACGTTGTGAACTACGGCCATGTGAGGTGGGAGAGCTACCCTGTAAGCAACCTCACCAACTCGCGTGATAATCTCAAAAAGCCCAACATACCGAGGACTGAGCTTGCCTCGCTTTCCAAATCTCATGATCCCTTTGCTAGGAGATACTTTCACAAAAACTTGATCCCCTACTTAAAATTCCAAGTCCCTACGGCGCGTGTCCGCATAACTTTTCTGGCGATCGTGAGCGGCTTTCAATCGATCCCGAATGATCTTAACTGTGCCTGTAGTTTGCTCAATCAACTCCGGACCAAGTACTTTCCTTTCTCCTACCTCATCCCAATAGAGAGGAGACCTACAACTTCGCCCATACAAGGCCTCAAATTGTGCCATTTGGATACTCGCCTGATAGCTGTTATTATAGGCGAATTCAACCAAAGGCAAGTGCTCTTCCCAACTACCTCTGAAATCCAACATACAAGCCCGAAGCATGTCTTCAATGACTTGGTTCACTCTCTCGGTTTGTCCATCCGTCTGTGGATGAAAAGCGGTGCTGAAATCAAGTCGGGAACCCATAGCCTCCTGGAAGCTTTTCCAGAATCGTGATGTGAATCTTGGATCCCGATCTGACACAATACTAACGGGCACTCCGTGCAACCTCACCACTTCCTTGATGTACAAAGCGGCTAACTGACTAGAGTTGAAAGTAGTTCGGTAAGGCAAGAGGTGAGCGGACTTCGTCAAACGATCCACTACTACCCATATCGCATCTGAGCCCCTTGCCGTCTTTGGCAAGCCAACTATGAAATCCATGGATATGTTCTCCCATTTCCACTCGGGAATCGGAAGGGACTGTCATAGACCTGCGGGCCGCATGTGTTCTGCTTTCACCTGTTGACACACCAAGCACCGTGTTACATATTCCGCAACCTCCCTCTTCATATTCCGCCACCAAAAGTGACTCTTGAGGTTCCGGTACATCTTTGTACCCCCTGGATGCACTGTGCACTTCGAACGGTGTGCTTCATCCAAAATCTCTCTTCGAAGATCTGCATTGGCTGGGACGCACAGCCTTCCCTTGAATGTGATAGCACCCCGACTAGTGAGAGAAAAGTCTTCACTGCCCTTGGCAACTTCCTTGTCCCGGAAAGCCAACAATTCCACATCCATGGCTTGATATTCTTGGATCAAATCTATAATGTACGGCCGAACCGTAACATTTGCCAAGGTAGGACCACGGACAGAGTTATTCACACTGATGTCCAGATTTGCCAAATCTTCTAGTAGCTTCCATTCTTGAACCAACATGTTTGCTAACAACCCCTGAGGTCTTCTACTCAAAGCATCAGCGACTACATTTGCATTACCCGGGTGGTATTGAATGGTACAATCATAGTCCTTCAGAAATTCCATCCAACGCCGTTGCCTTAGATTCAATTCCTTTTGGGAAAAGAGGTACTTGAGGCTCTTGTGGTCCGTATACACATAGAATTCCACCCCGTATATGTAATGTCGTCAGATCTTGAGTGCAAACACGACTGCGGCAAGCTCTAAGTCGTGCGTGGGGTAATTCTTCTCATGCTCCTTCAATTGCCTCGATGCATAGGCAATGACATTCTTGTGTTGCATAAGCACACATCCAAGTCCAACGTGTGAGGCATCATTGTACACCTCATACCCAAGAGGTCCGGATGGCACTGTAAGGACAGGAGCTGTAGTAAGCCTCTTCTTCAGTTCCGTGAAACTGATCTCACACTTGTCGCTCCATACAAACTTTGCATTCTTCTTTGTCAGGTAAGTAAGCGGTGCTGCAAGGCTAGAGAAACCCTCTACGAATCTCTTGTAGTAGCCTGCCAACCCAAGGAAGCTGCGTATCTCCGTAACACTCTTGGGCTTCGCCCAACTCATAACTGCTTCGATCTTCTTCGGATCTACCGAGATACCTTCTACAGAAACAACGTGGCCTAGGAATGCCACCTCTTCCAACCAAAACTCACACTTGCTAAGTTTGGCATATAGCTTGTGCTCTCTTAGCATTTCCAAAGCAAGGCGTAGGTCACGTGTGTGATCTTCCCTTGTCTGGGAATAGACCAAAATGTCATCAACAAATACAATCACACACCTATCAAGATATGGCCTGAACACCCGGTTCATCAAATCCATAAAGGCTGTCGGTGCGTTCGTGAGTCCAAAAGGCATCACCAAGAACTCGTAGTGTCCATACCGAGTCCTGAAAGCAGTTTTGGGAACATCTTCCGCCTTAATCTTCAATTGGTGATAACCCGATCGAAGATCTATCTTTGAGAAAAATCTCGCTCCCTTCAACTGATCGAACAAATCATCAATTCTAGGCAATGGATACCTATTCTTTATAGTGACCTTGTTCAATTGCCGGTAATTGACGCACATCCGCATCGAACCATCTTTCTTCTTAACAAACAACACCGGGGCACCCCACGGTGAGACACTTGGTCGAATGAAACCAAGGCCTTGTAATTCCTCCAATTGAGTCTTCAACTCCTTAAGTTCAACCGGGGCCATTCTATACGGAGCCCGAAAGATGGGAGCTATGCCTGGTGCAAGCTCGATCACAAACTCAATCTCCCTGTCTGGAGGTAATCCTGGCAACTCCTCTGGAAACACATCCAGGAAATTCACTCACAACTAGAATTGTCGATGAGTCCTTTGCCTCGGGGTTAGCTAAGCTCAACGCCGCAAAACGAGCGATATCTCTACCTTTCAACCCCCGAAAGTGAAATGGTTTTCCTTCTACCGGCTTGAAGAGTACCATCTTCTCAAAGCAAGCTACATGCCCATGATGCACTGCTAACCAATCCATTCCCAATATAACATCAAAATCTTGGAATCCAAGGACGATGAGATCAACCGCCAACTCGTGGCTTCCAACTTGGACCACACTATTTCTATACACTTTATCTGCCAATACTGTTTTTTCGAGGGGAGTCGAAATGGCTAACTCTGGTTTTAGCTGTCTAGGCTCCTCAGAAAAGCCTTCTGAAAAACTCGGCGAGACAAACGAATGAGTAGACCCGGTATCAATCAACACTCGAGCCAAATACTCATTGACTAGTAGGGTTCCTGAAATTTTAGCTAGCGGAGTTAATCCATGCATCAACAGCGTATACGTGTAGGTATACATACATATAGAACATGCCGAGTACGTACACAAAGAATATAGCATAACATAACAATCACGAATAAAGAAAATAACTCCAAACGCGTACCTTGCACCACATCATCAGATGCAAGTGCATCACCCTCTGTCAAAGCAAATACACGCCCCTGGTTCGCCTGGCGAGACTGAGGTGTAGACCCGGTAGTCTGAGATGACGCCTGATATGATCCTACTGGGCGTGCTGGTGGCCTAATCCCCTGAGACTGGCCTGGTAAATACCGGGTAGGGCAATCCCTGATCACGTGGCCCTGGCGACCACAGTGAAAACATCCACCCGATGCTCTTAGGCAATCCCCTGCTGGGTGCCTTCGGCCGCATGAAGGGCAGGCCTCGTGTGTGCGGGTAGGAGGGGCCTGAGGTGGAGCATATCTCGCCACCTGAGGTGCAACTGGCCATGGGGCCGGGAGAGCCTGAGGTCGAGGTGCTTGTGGCACGTACTGTCGTGGTGCTGGGGCCGCATAAGTCGGCCTCATCGGTGGTGCTGGCCATGTATACTAATAAGGGCCGGTACGAGCCCACCTCTCTGGAGGTGCTGAACTACTGGCTTGGCCTCTCGCCAACTCTCTCTTCTTAGACACCGCTTCAGAATTGGCCTCGACCAATAAGGCCTTGTCTACCACTTCAGGGTAGGTAGCATGCCTGAAAATGGAAACCTTCTCCATAATAACATCCTTGAGCCCTTGCTCAAATCTTCTCACCTTCCTTGCCTCAGTAGACACCATGTGAGGCGTAAATCTAGAGAGCTCTGAGAACTTAGCTTCATATTGTGCTATTGACATCGAACCTTGCTCAAGGTTGATGAATTCTCTCTCTGTCCTTTCCTGTGCTCCGATCGGAAAGTACTTCTTATAAAAAGTGTCCTTGAACTCCTCCCAAGTCCAAGGTTGACCCTGCATGGTCAAATCTCGCATCCTCAATGCGGACAACCACCAATGGTGGGCTTCGCTCTCTAGCATGAAAACTGCCCATGCTACTCCATCCTCCTCTGTAGGCGAGAGGACTGCAAAGATCTTCTCCATCTGGAGGATCCATGCCTCCGTAGCAAGAGGGTCCACACTCCCATGGAATGGTGGAGGCCTCAATCTCCTGAATGCCTCAACTCCAGCTGTACGATGTACTGGAGTTGCGGGCGGTGGAGTAGGTGCCGCCGACGATGGTATAGCTTGCCGAGCCGCCAGTATGGCGAGTGTCTCAGCAATAGAGCCTAAGACCTGGGAGAGGTCCGGCTGCTCATCCTCATCTCTGGAAGAAGATGAAGCTCTGGTGTGTGGTCCACGACCCCGTGTGCCCCGCCTCATGACTAAAGTCCTGCGAACAATAGCACCACATGAGTCTCACTTGAAACCACGATTTATCGCATTTCCATTTCACAATAATTCAAGTGGCATTATGTGTATAATATAATACTAATATGCATCGCATCACAACCATCAGTGTATTTACAATATTATACCTTGGTGTTCTAGCGCTCCTAAGACTCGTACCTGGTTGAAACAACCATTTTGACTAAGACTAAAGTTTAGTCTTATACTTGGATCAAGACTCTCTTCCGACTAAAGTTTAGTCTTGTTTCCTGACATATGCTCTTGTCAAGCCGTGGTATAAGATTCTAAGTGACCCTAGAGACCTAAAGCCTAAGCTCTGATACCACTTCTGTCGCAACCCAAAACCCACCCTAGGAGTTAGAGTGAATCTTGGACGACTAATCATGACTTACACGACTTGCTTGACAACCACTTGCAAAACACCCACAGAGAATATACAATAGAGGATAAAGGCGGAAGCATAACTATAAGACACAGCAGAAGTCTAACAAACCTCTAAGTATATACATATGGTCCAAGTTTTAATACAAAGAAATCAAAACAAAGAAAGTGCGGACATGCCCGCCAAAATACATGGATATAATCACTCATGCTCACCCACAGCTAATCCACTCAGAATCTAACACCACCTACTGATAACCCTCTACGGGAGGTTCCTCCAAAGGCTCCTCGACGTACTCCTCCTCCAACCATGAACCAGGAGCACAAACATCAAATGGAGCAACAGCTCCCTCAGAACCTGTCGACATAAGAAGTACGGCTGAGCATGGAATACTCAGCAGGTACTAAATACTAACCAACAGTCATAGTATACAGATAGCATACATAAAGTAGGAAACAAATTGCATATATAGAACAGGAACAATTTATATCATACAAGGAAGTAAAGCAATTTATATTCATGCTTGCATTCAGAAAAACTGATAAAACCCTTGAAAACATCGTGCACTTTACTTGACTTGAAATACCCTTTGCGTGATTGGGAACTTGTTAACCGTGTCATGCTTGTCATGCTTGCATCATGCGTGCCAAGTCATGTCATGCGTGTCATGCGAGTATCATGCTTGCTTGTTCATAATTCAAACATGTTCACATGCCTAGTTGCCGTTCATAGCCCGTCGCAACTAGTACCCTGTACACTGAATGATATGCCTAGTTGCCGTTCATAGTCCGTCGCAACTAGTACCCTATATGCAGATGGGTATGCCTGGTTGCCGTTCATAGCCCATCGCAACTAGCATCCATGCGGAAATGTGAATGCCTAGTTGCCGTTCATAGCCCGTCGCAACTAGCATCCATGCAGAATGTGAATGCCTAGTTGCCGTTCATAGCCCGTCGCAACTAGCATCCATGCGTGTCATGCCATGCAGAGTTATGCGTGTCATGTGATGCTATGCTATGCGTGTCATGCCATGCTATGCTATGCATGTCATGCGATGCTATGCATGTCATGCGAGGGGATGGGAGACCTTTCACTATGCAATGCATGATTGTCTTGCCCTTGTCAAAAGCGAAGTGAAACATATCTTAGGATATGCCCCACCTCTACGTCCCATACTTAAAACATCGGTAAATCACGTCATTTCATGCGTGCTCGTAAGATCGTGTGCATACTTGCATTTGGAATTAAATATGACAATTTGGGGTAATTCACAAAGCATAGCATATAACAATTTAAGTGAGTAATAATCTACACATTTTAAGAAATGTAAGAAACACACTATCATGAACCCTAACAAATTTCAAGAGCAGTTAAGCATGGGTTCCCTTAATTTATCATTTATTTTGTTCACCTTGGCATTTCATCAAACATGGGGTGTGTTCATTATTCACTTAAACCTATATCATGCTTTTCTAGGTGGGTTATGCTCACATCACACTTGTATGTTCATTATTAGTACAATGCCCTTTCCCATTCGTTCATCACATCATCCACACGGCATCCATTCGCCAACATTCATCTCCTTTCACCATTCATACCACCAATCTCATAACACATATATAAGTGAAGGAAAACAAGGAGAAACAAAGGAAAAAGGGAAGCTATAACTAGGAGGGTAGTAAGAAGTACCGACCTTGATCAAGTGAGGAAGAAATCCCCTTCCAAAAACGACTGTGAGTTGCTGCCCTAGCTTGAGGAGATGCTCCTCACGAGTTTGTGCCTCGATCTTGAAGAAAAATGGGCTTGAGTTGAGTGTGGGTTCACAAACCCCTTGATTTCTCTCCAAAATGGAAACCCTAGGTTTAGGAATCGCCCTCTCCTCTCTTCTTATCTCCCAATCTCTCTAAGTGTCAAAATGAAGCCCTAAAGGCTCGGGTTAAACTCTTAAGGTAAGAGTAAACTGACCAAAAGACCATAATACCCTTACTAAAATTTCTGCAAAAACGCGAGTACCGAGCGATCGGTGTTAATGACCGATCGATCGGTTGCCTTCCGATCGATCGGTTTCATAACCGAGCGATCGGTTAAAATTTCACTCTCTGGAAAATTTCTCCATCCAAAAATCTTGACCAGTCGATAGCCTCCGAGAGATCGGTTTTGGACCGATCGATCGCTCCATGTACCGAGCGATCGGTGGTCTGCAGGTCCAAACTGTTTTGGCCATAACTTTTGACTCGTTCGTCTGATTTTAACGATTCAACTTGTGTTGGGTTCATACTTCGAAAACGAACATTTCTGATATTTCAGAATTTCCAATTTCTTCTTTATTTATTAATTATACCTCTTTAAAGGCAAAATGGCGACGAAAGTGTCATGCATTAAATGTGAAAAAGTCCGGGGCTCTACAATCTCTATCTTGGAATCCTCCAAAACTGGCAGAGAGTCCTTTTTGTTAAGGATTCCCTGCCACATAGCGATCAGATACTAATTGCCATTTGGGAAAGGACTGACCTTGGTTAGTCCGCAAATGAAAGAGGTGAGACCATGGGTATCACCCGCAGTCTAGGTTATCTCCAAAGCCTATTTGGGCTACAAACTAAGGTCTGACCTTAGTCAGTTCACAGGCCAATACAGGGTGGGACCATGGGTCCAACCCTTGGTCTGGGTCTATGGCCTTTTGTAAAGTCCATATTTTTGTTTTGGCTTATTCCGGTGTCAAAACAAGTGAGTCTAGTTTATCTTGGGTCATTGCCTTCAAGTATCCACGACAAGTGAAGATGAAGACCAAAGAAGATCGATTGAAGGCATTTCGCTCACATCCTTCGTTTCACTCATTGGATGGTAAGTGGCCTAGATACCATGTTACCTTGGGTGGAAATTGACTTAGAATAATCATAATATATGTTACCTTAGGTGAAAATTGACTTAGAATAATCATAATATGATACCTTAGGTGGAAATTGACTTAGAGTAACCATATGGGCCCTAGGTGATTAGATTTGTAGCCCAAAACAAGTTCAATGTTCTTAAAGTGCTTAAAAACCAAGGATGCTTGTAAAAGGCATATCTCACAAACCATATCTCCAATTTTACTCCATAATATATCAAATCGACCACGTCAAAAATATCTACAACTTTCATGAAGGAAGTAAAAGCTGAAAATGAGGTTTTATACCTCAGGGTCGACCGAAAGTGCCCAGGGTTGACCATGATATGGACAGATTTTGTATGGGGAAAAAATTCAGAATGTGAGAAAAGCCAGGGTCAACCCAAGTGGACATTTGGGTCGACCCTGATATTGAAAATCATGCTAAAACACCTTTGGGTCAACCCACAACCCCCAGGGTGACCATGATATGGATTTTCTTGCCTATTTTGGTTTTGGCAACTTCTAAAACTTGTTTTTGGAGTCTCTATTTATTGTGAACCCTTCTAGTTCGTGGAGTAGGCCTTGGGGAGAGTATAGAGAGTATTTTTAACTATCTCTAGAGTTCATAGAAACTAAATATTGGCTTTCTCTCCTCTCTTTGTTAGTCGTTCTCCCATCCTAGTTTTTGCAAGCTATTGCTCCATTCTTGCTTGCTTGGATTTTCTCATTGATGGAGTAAATCTAGGATTTGATTTTAATCAAACCATTAACCCGTTCTGGAAAGAACTAATTGGCCGAAGTGTTCCAGAGCCTTTGTGAAGGAGATCGATCCGAGAAGGATCGTGAATGTGTGTTTTGGTCGGTGGAATCTGAAGCCGTCATTGACGGAGATCGATCAGAAGATTATGGTTGTTTTGGAGATCTAAGAGAAGTACGAGCGGCTGCAGTTGATCACGGGACTTGTGTGTCCGTGATGACTTTTTGAGGCGTGGAGGACTAAGAACTGAAGGATCGTAGTGTCAAGTCCGAAGGAGTCAAGTTCGAGTCTTGTAAGTTCTTGTTGACTTTGTCTTAGTGATATCTCTTGGCTGGACTAGGTCCCATGGTTTTTCCTGGAAGGGTTTCCATGTAAAAGTTGCTTGTGTAGTTTGCTTGTTTCTCCTATTCCGCACTTTAAAGTACATCATCCCTCAATTAATAACTTAATTTTAATATTAAAAATGATAGATAGACTTGTAGGGAGACCTAACCATCCCCTTGAATTTGTGAGTTCTCAACCCAAACCTTAGATTTGAGGTTCACCGGATTATTTTTTCACCTTTTATGGTCACGGACTAGGCTAGTCATTGACTGGCCCACGGATGGACTCGTGGAGTCTGTCCGCAAGCTTAAATGAGGGTCTATCCGCGAGGGCAAACCCTATCCACGTGTCAGTCCCCTAAGGACTGACACAAAGGGTGTTCGTGGGGTAATATTGCCCTACTGCTAGTATTTAATACTAGGCGGGTTGGCGATAAGCCAGCCCTTGGTCCAGCCACAAATGCCCCTCAGGATTTGAACGGCTGAGAATGGTCCAGCCATTCAGATCCTGCCATATGCCAATGAGCATGGGGAGGCTTATTGTCTCCTCACTATGTGGGTTGTACCTTAGTGGACAGCCCACTACACTGTAGTGGGTTTCAAGAAACCCTCCTGGTTTCGAGAAGTCCTCATAATGAGGGACTCCAACAGGCCATGCAAGAGTGGTGGAGAAATTCCAGTTATTTGGGCCATCCATTTCAAAGAAATGGATGGCCTAGATCCAATGAAGGGTCCTCTATATAAATGACCCTTAGCATTCGAAGAAGGCATTTCTCCTTCTCTTTCTCCAGAATCAGAGAGGACTCTGGTTTTTTCTTCCAGATTTCTCTTTTCTTTTCAGAGAAGAATTCTCTTTCTTCTCGGATCTGATCATCATTTTTAAGGTATGTTCGATTACGTTTTCAGAGAAGAAACTTGTCGTGCCCCAAAATACCCCTAAGAGTTAAGGAATACTTTAGGTGTGACTATACTTAACCTGGCAAACCATCCTGTAATGAATAAGGCAACACGTGCTATAATAACAACATGATATAGAGTGCGGAAGCTAAAACAATGCGGAAACGTTAACCAACTTTTTCTTTTCTATGTATTTAACTAGTATTCCAAGTTTTATACAAAACATATCAGTAAAGGTGGACATGCCCACCAATCAAAATACAAAAGACATCATACAACTCTCTCTTGCTCAATAGTCACCCCCATGGGGCCAATGGTCTAAGTCCCTTGCCTTTACACAAAGCTCAACTACCGGATCCTCATGTGGTTCTTCCTCTATCCAAGGATCCTGAGTACAAATGTCGAAAGGGGCACGTGTACCTACCGACATAAGATGTATGACTGAGTATGAAATACTCAGCGAGCACAAGCTGCTAGCTAACAATAGTAATAACTAACAAAATATCATATGCAAGTGATGGAAAGAGTACAGTTTATAATTATTCAAAACAACATCATACAAAAGCATTTATCAACTCATAATTGTCACGAAAACCAAAACATGTCTGTGAGTCATATGAGTCCTTATGAGCTTTCCTTATGAGCTAGAGGCTAGCACCAACACAACCTTGGGCAACCAACCTCCTTGACAGTTCAATACTTGTGAATCTTTTCTTATGAGTCAGAGGATAGCACCCGCACAATCCTGGGCTACCAACCTCCTTGACAGTGCAATACTTTTTAGCTTTTTCTTATGAGTCAGAGGTTAGCACCCTTAACTGGGGCTACCAACCTCCTTGATATTTCCTTATTCAACTTATGAGCCATTTCTTATGAGCAAGAGGTTCGAACCCTTCAACTTGGGCTACGAACCTCCTTGACATTTCCTTATTCAACTTATGGGCCTTTTGTTATGAGCAAGAGGTTAGCACCTTTCAACTTGGGCTTGACATTTCGTTATTCAACTTATGAGCAAGAGGTTAGCACCCTTCAACTTGGGCTACCAACCTCCTTGACAAATTCCACCATATGCATGCGTGCTCATGCATAGTTACTTGAAAAATCATGATGACATTAGCAATTAAATCTTACCATAATCATGTGAGAATTCAAGAACAAATAAGCATATGCATACGACTTACAATTTGGGAAACATTATGTAACTCATACTTTCTAAATCTTGGTTTATTTCTTTAGGTTCTCATTCATGCATTTCATCAAACACCTTGAGTGTGTTCATTCTAAGTATTTTGCCCTTCCCGTTTTTCATCACACAACATTCACATCTCCCATATTCACACCCACTTGATCTATCTTATTCATTTGTTGAGGAAAAACACAAAATCAATAAAAAGGAAATACATATAATCATTCACATGCATTCTTTAGAGAAAACTTAGGTTATTACTAAGTTAACTAGGAAGGATGTACTAACCTTGAGGATTAAGTTCAAATCTTGAAGAAGAACCCTCCATGATTGGAATCCCCACTTGTTGAAGGATGATCCTTGCTTGAAGAATGATCCAAGCTTGGCTTGAGCTTCACTCTCTTCAATCCATAACCCTCCTTGGTTTCTCCCTAATCTCCTTCCTCTCAATCTCTCTTAGTCTCTTTTTAGGTTTAGGGTAAACCAAAACTTCCAAAAGTCACCCTCTATTTATAGGCAAAGGGTAGAAACCCTAAAAATCCCGCATAAAAAATCTGGGTCGCGAAACTTACGATCGGTTGTAGGCTTTCTATGATCGATCGTAGCATCTCTACAATTGGTCGTAAGTTTCTACGATCGATGGTAGAGGTTACAAAGAGTTTGCCCATTTTCGGAAGTTTTACGATCGATCGTAGGTTTTCTATGATCGATCGTAACTCACCTACGATCATTCGTAGGGTCTGTACGATCGTTCGTAATTCCTACAGAAAATTCTAGATTTTCTCATTTTGGTATTTCGGCCATAACTTCTGACTCGTTTGTTGGATTTTGATGATTCAACTTGCATTGGACTCGTCATTCGAAGAAGAACAATTTTGGCTGTTTAAAATCTTCAAATTCTTCTTTATTCATGGATCAAATTTCCCCTAAAGCTGACTGGTCTGAAATTGGGTGTCAGCAGCCTGGGTTTTCAACATGTCCGACTTAGGAAATCTCACTCTTTAACACTTTAGAGCACTTTCTATTTCCATTTTGACTCCCATGAACATTCTCTGTTACTGAATTAAGACTACCCAACTTTCAACATTCTCATTTTATACAAAATGGGAGATTACAAGGGCTTATAGCCTTGACACAAGTTCCAATATATAGACAAAATTCCGTGGCGCTACATTCTCCTCCCCTTACAAAAATTTCATCCTCGAAATTGGGATGATTCATGGAGGTATGAAAGACAACCAAAATACATAAACACCAAGGAGACTAAACAAACAATTGAGGGTACTTTTCTTTTACTTCGGCCTCACGTTCCCAAGTAGCCTCTTCTACTGAATGGTCCTGCCATCTTACAAGGACCAAAGGAATGGTCTTATTACACAAAACTTGATCTCGCCTGTCCAAGATCTACATTGGTTGCTCAACTAATGTAAAATCCTCGTGAATCTCTATTGGATCAATCTCAATGACATGGGATGGGTCAGAGATATATTTCCGGAGCATAGAAACGTGGAATACATTGTGGACCGCGGCCATATGAGCGGGTAAGGTAACATTGTAAGCCACCTCACCAACTCTAGTGATGATCTCGAATGGACCCACATACCTCGGACTGAACTTCCCTCGCTTTCCGAATCTTGTAACACCCTTTGTTGGAGAAATCTTGACGAACACCAAATCCCCAACACGGAATTTAAGATCCCTCTTATGGGTGTCATCATAACTCTTCTATTGATCCTGTGCGGTTTTCAACCTCTCTCGAATAAGCTTGACTCTATCCGTAGTCTGTTCAATCAATTCGGGGCCCAACAATTTTTTCTCCCCGACTTCATCCTAATACAAAGGGGATTTGCAACTTCTCCTATACAATGCCTCGAAAGGTGCCATTTGGATGCTCGCCTATAGCTATTATTGTAGGCGAACTCTACCAAGGGTAGGTGATCTTCCCAACTGCCTTTAAAGTCTAGCATGCAGGCTCAGAGCATGTCTTCTATCACCTGATTCACCTCTTAATTTGCCCATTAGTCTGTGGATGGAAGGCCGTGCTGAAGTCTAATCGGGAACCCATAGCTCTCTCAAAACTCTTCCAAAACCTGGAAGTAAAACGAGAATCCCTGTCCAACACAATACTCACCGGCACCCCGTGCAGCCGAACTACTTCTTTGATGTACAATGTAGCTAGTTCATTTGAGTTGAACGTAGTTCGATAAAGCAAGAAATGGGCGGACTTTGTCAATTGGTCAATCATCACCCAAATGGCATCGGAGTTCCTAATTATCTGTGGCAACCCCACAATGAAGTCCATAGAGATGTTCTTCCATTTCCACTTAGGAATAGGGAGGGATTATAACAAACTTCCTGGCCTCATGTGCTCAGCCTTGACTTGCTGGCACACCAAGCACTTAAATACATACTCCGCTACTTCCCTCTTCATGTTCCGCAACCAAAAGTGCCCCTTGAGGTTTTGATACATCTTTGTACCTCTAGGGTGTATAGTATACTTGGACCAGTGAGCTTCGTACAAGATTTCTTGTTTAAACTTCTCATCGGCAGGGACTATATTCTTCCCTTGAAGGTGATAGTCCCATCATCCCTCACACCGAAATCCTTGCTACCCTTGCTAATTGACTTGTCCCGGTAAGCAAGGAGCTTAGCATCCTTTCCTTACATCTCTCAGACCATGCCCAGGATGTAAGGCCTAACGGTGACATTAGCCATCACTGGCCCAAGGATAGGGAGACTGAAACTAATGTCAAGGTTAGACGTATCCTCCAACAACTTCCACTCTTGCACCATCATGTGAGCCAAGACTACACAATCCTTGTATATCCTTGCCCAGTGGAGTTGAAATGGTTAACTCCTGCTTCAATTGACTGGACTTGAATGGAAAAACCTTCGCAAAGCTAGGCGATACAAAAGAATGAGTGGATCTTGTGTCGATCAACACTCGAGCTAGGCATTCATTCACTAATAAGGCACTTGTGTGATTAACTAATTCACGTCAATAGATTTCACGTAAGAATACATAAGTATAGGTAGTATGTTATACACATAAGCAATCACATCACATAATAGCAACCATTTACAACTTGAAACTTGCATTATAGCGTACCTTGCATGACATCGTCAGATGCACGTGCGTCCCACTCCGACAAAGCAAAGACCTGGTCCTAGTTTGCCTTGCAAGGTGGTGGAGTGGGCTGTGTGGGCCATGAGGGCCTAGATACGGAAGCTTATGAGGATCCCTGCTGGGAAGTCTGTCGAATTGGGGGCCTACTACCCTATGACTGGACAGGCTGCAGCTGCCTACGAGAGTAGTCCTGGACTATGTGATTCACATCCCCACAGTGAAAACAACCGCCTGAAATTTTACGACACTCTCCGATCCGGTGTCTCCAACAACAATAGGGGCATTCCTCAAATGCTAACGAGAATGTAGGTGGCACATATCGGGTGGCTTGTGAGAAAGCGGGACGAGGTACCAATGTAGTAGTAGAACGAGATGCCTGTGGTGCCAAGGGAGGCCTCTGTGATTGTATTGGCCTAGATGCCTGATATGGGGCTATCCTAGCCCTCTTCTCGGCTAAGCCACTGGACTGGCCTCTCACAGTCTCTCTCCTCTAGAAGAATTCTTCTGAATTCTTCTCAGCAAGCTTCGCCTTGCTCAAAATTTCTTCCCAGGTGCCCACCTGGAACAACGAGACCCTGTCTCTAATGGAGGGTTTTAATCCCCATTCAAACTTTCTAACCTGCATGTGTTCAGAAGCGATCAGGTGAGGTGAAAATCTCGGCAACTCTACAAAAGTAGCCTCATAGTCGGCCACACTCAACTCTCCCTACTCCAGAGTTATGAACTCAATCTTATTCTGTTCCCTGACAGCTGTAGGAAAATATTGCTTATAAAAGACATCCAGAAACTCTGGCCATGTCCACGGTTCTCCTGACCTGGTGGACTCCATCTATCTCTGTGCGGCTGTTCACCAGTGTTCGGCCACACCTTCCATCACAGAGGTGGCCCAACCCACTCACTACTCATCCGCGCAGTGGCTTACATTGAAAATCTTCTCTAATTGCATCACCCATGCTTCCACTATTGGACATGATGACCAGAAAAGTCATTTAGATTGTTAGAACCTTATTAATTTGATTAATAAATGCTTCTTCTTAATCTATTGTGTATTCATTATGGGTAAATAACCATGATCATTAGATGATCTATACGATATAAGATATCGATAAAGGTCCATAGGATATATTGTAGGAAAGTCATGTGATTAGATTATCACAGGTAGATATAATTTTCCGGTTCCTTATACCTTATATAGTCACAGCTGTGGGTGAAGCTGGGCACTTCACTTATATGGCTGCCAGAATGCTAAGATGTTCTCAATAGTTGAGATGTAGTTCTATCTCGAACTATTGTAGTGGATACTACACATCAGCATATGGGTGCTTAAATGTACACTGATTGATTGCATTCAATGAGAGACCTCTTGCATAAACATACTATCAGATAGTTGGTCTCTCATTCACATTGAATGGTTTCGATGATCCTTAAATCTGATGAGTTCATCTATGACTGGGCAGTGATCTGACTGTTTTGATTCCACCAACGTGTTTTCTAACTTAGGAAATACAATAAAGTGACAATTGGATAGTCAGAAAGTTGTTCGAGTAATGATGAATTTCAAACAAGAAATCCATGCTCATTAATTTGAGAGATTATCCAAGTTCCGGGTAAGACAGTTGATTAAGTTCAAAACCTGCGTGGGTGATTTTGTAAACAAAATAAGTTTTGAAATATACTTTTATTAAAAGGTATTATATTTATAAAATGATTTTTTTCAAAATGATTTTCATGAGAAATTGTTTCTCATGGCTTAATCATAAGTCTTAGAAACCTGGATAATTTGCAATGGGCTATGGGTTAGATAGTATGTCAATCTCGAAGGCCCATTAGGGATAATGTATTTGGAAGGATAAATTGAATTTAAAAGTTCATGTGGTGGGATCCGTAATGGTTAATGTTCATACACTGGGACTCAATTGTAACATGGATATCTCATGTCACTTGCAATTCCAATGTAATTCTCATTTAGGGTCAATGTGATAATATTGGATAAGCCAGGGTAAGAATGTCGCAGAGCAATCTGTGGAGGTGCTCACATAAGAAATACAAGCTCAATAATTGATTAAAATTTAATCATTTATTTTAAGTGATTAAAAGTTAATCATTTAATTAAATAGATTAATAGTTAATCTATTGTTTAAATTAATTGTTAATTTAAACTAAGGGATTATTTTAGTAATTATTTGATTAACATAATTAAAGGGGAAATGGATTTGACCCATATCCATAAACCCATTAAAATGGACCTTTAATATGGGCCAAAGCCCATGGGTTTAAACCCTAGGGTGGGGCGCCCACTTGAGGAATCCTAATTGGTTAGGATTTGTTTAATTGAATAATTATTGAAATATAATTCCTTTTATTATGGAATTAAAATCAAAGTGTTGGATTGCAATTAGGATTAAGATGTTATTGTAATTAGATTACAATAAGGAGATTTAATTCCTCAAATCCCACGCCCCATAGAAGCTCATGCCCCCCTTGTGGATTCCTAGTTTGACTAGGTTTCCTACTTTGGTGTAGGATGTTGACTTATCCCTTTTAATTAAGGAATCCTCATATAATAGAGACTCTTTAATTAATAAGATTACTATAACTAAAGTAGTTATAGATTAAGTTGGAGTTTATTTAATTAATAATAAGAGTTATTGTTAATTAATAAATCCTATTAGATAAGATCAAGTTGGAGTAGGATTAGGATAAGATCCTAGTCTATAAATACCCCCAACACCCTAGACCATTAAGTAGAATTCTTCAGAATTTTTTCTCTCCTCCCCTCTCTCTCTCCAATCCGAGAGCCCTAAGGGAGACCCTAAGGATTTTCGTGAGCTATATTGGTGGTCCTAGTTGGGTTTTGCAAATCTAGGGTTTTGAACCTTAGTATTATTGGTGATAGAAGGTCTACACCATTGATCCATCTTCTTCCTCTTGCTTCTATAATTCCAAAGGAGATTCTAAAGTTTCGTGGGGATAGGGAAGAATAAGGATCGAGCTTCTAGTATTTTTTCGGAGAAATCTCTACAAAGAGTTCTGACGGTTCGAGTAGATTAAGCTTCACCGGTGAAAAACATTCACCGAGGTGATATGACTAAAACTCTTAGATAATTTTGATGCTTTTTATGGTGTTAAGATCTAGGGGATCCAGTTTCCGCATAAATTTTTATCCGGATCCCCCTTCAATTGGTATCAGAGCACATGGTTAGGAATATTTTTTAATTCATGAGATGAATTAATTTAGATCTATTTAATATTGCTCGTAGTTTTTATTATTTTATTTGTTCATAAGATGAATAAATAAATATTTATTATATTATTGAATGAGATTTGATAATTAAATAAATTTTAAAAACTAGTATTATATGTGATATAATTAAATTCAAAACAAAGAGTTTATTTTGAAATTTCTTTTAAATGATTTGATCATTAATTAATAAATCTCATGGTGTTTGACACCCTTGCTTAAGCGTTCTTGGAGATTAAAGCTTATTTCGATTTAAATTGATTCATGGATTTTTGGATTTGTATTTGATTAGAAGAATCGATACAGTTTCAATATTTTGGCCATAACTTTATGACCATAAGTCCAATTAGGTCTGTCAGTACATCGTTTCAAAGCCGTCGAAAAGATCTACAACTTTCGTGAAAAAAGTTTTTCCAGAATCAATCTTTTGAAGGTCAAAACTTGAGTCGAAAATCTAAGCAGGAAAAGGAGTTTTCTAAATTAATTTTCCAAGAAGCTTTCAAATTTTTCCTAAATTTCATTATTGGATTATGAAAATTGTTTTATGGAAAATATAATTGTTACTTTTTTCGGGATTTCATCTATATAAGACATAGATTTTATCGGGCGATTTGATAATTGTTATCAAATTTTAAATCCTTTTAAAAATAAGAAAAAGTACTCCATCACCATGTAGCATTTTTTTATATGAGATTATAGTTATGGGTCATAATATATGATAAATTGTTTATCATTCAGCATTCATACTAGAGGTTAATATGTAGTAGGTTTTGGCAATCTGTAAAAGGCAGATTCATTCGGTTTCCCTGAAAAGGGCGAATAGAATATTGGTTTTCCTAATGCCATATTAAATTCTATTTAATGCATTGATGGACATGCTGTGAATGAGGATGTTGCGATGTGATCTAGATAAGATGATAAAGGAAGGGATCACGAAGGAGTCTACGAGCTACCTTTGTTCTTATCACATTCCCTTGTATCCATGCATTTTAATTTATTGACCCATAATGATTAATCTTGTATACTAATGTTTTATTATCATAAGATGATAACTGCTGCTTATTTATCATGAGATGATATCTGTTTATATGTTTAATTATTCTGTTGAAATAATTGCTCTTGATATATCATGTGTATATAAGACTGGGGACAAGTCCCTAAGTATTATGATCTTCTGCCATACACTATGTGATCCTATAGTAGGGAGTGTGAGTAAGCTGACAGGCCAAAGCCGGGCCTCAATCCCTCTCACCTATGAGTGAACATGGTGAAAACTAAATAAGCAAATAGTGGGAGCAATAACGGCAAAGCGTGAGCTTTTATTAGGGGTTTATTAGGTTCATGGTGGGTGGGCACATGAATAAGAGATATTATACAATAATGCCAAGTGTGAGTATAGCATCCCTAGATCAGACAGTAGATCGAATACTCCAGAATTCACAAGATGAGATCTGTGAAATTGGAGAAATAGTTTCTATCTGCATATTCAAGGTGATGTAATGATGTGCCTAAAGGTAGGATCACATTAAGCCAGTGTCTAGGTTTTCGATGCCAATTAATTCTTCCCAAATTGGCAATACCATTAGAAAAAGACCCATAATCTAATTGGTATTAATGAATACAATAGATCCCTAATACTGTCTTATTTGACATTTGATTAGATCATGACAGGCCTACACCCATTAACTAGAAATTCTTGGTGGAGAGATGGATGTCATCACTCAAGTTGATACTGTTCTGCAGTCATTCCCTCTGTCCTTCAATTCGTTCATGTTAAATTATAACATGAACAAGAGTGAAATGTCACTAAGTGAGCTTATGAACTCACTTGTGGCTGCAGAAGATTTGAACAAAAAGTCAACTAAAGATGAACCTTTAATCGTCGATAAACCTGATACCTCTAAGAAATCTAAAAAGTTTAGAAAAGGGAAGAAAGGAAAAGGAAAGTTTAAGATAATAAGGGTAAGGCAAGAGTATGCCAAAGGTTCTTCCTGGACAGCTGCACGGAAAACAAAGGAAATGAAAGTGTTTTCACTGTGGATAAAAAAGGTCATTGGAAGAGGAATTGCAAGACTTC
>CM026555.1:9890758-9966360 GCA_015143295.1 Tetracentron sinense | reverse complement strand
GGTACGGCTAGGTTTAGTGCGAATTGGGGCAGCGACAATGAATTGACCAAAATATGATTGATAGCTAATAATTCAATCTAGTAGGATGACATCATATTGGGATTAACAAATGAATCGCTCTGTAGAAATGTTTGCTAAAATAATGCAAAAAGAATTTGAATGAGGATGACGGGTGGAATATACCATTTTTTCTTAGGACTTCAAATCAAACAAACCAAACAAGGAACTTGCGTTTTAGAATTCAAGCCAAATAGACTAAAGACTACGTCTTCAAAAGTGGGGAATGAAAACTCTAAAATAATGGGATACTCATATGAGTCATCAACCAAAACTTGATAAAGGATGAAAAAGGGAAAAGTATTGATGAAAAGTATAGATGTCATAATTGGAGCCTGTGGATCTCACTGCAAGCAGACTGACATATGTTAAGTGTTTGCATTTGATAAGATTCCAATCCTGTCCAAAAGACATCTCAATAACTGAATGTTAAAAAGAAATCTTTAGATACTTACTTGGACAATTGATTTAGGCTTATGGTAATCAAATGATACAAACTTAGATCTAATAAGTATTCAGATGCAGACTTTGCTGGATGACAAAGTAGATAGAAAAAGTATAGTGGAACTTTGGCACTTTTAGGGCATTCTCTTGTTTCGGGTTTAGTAAGAACAAATTCAGTATAGCTATCCACAAGCAGAGGCTGAGTACATGCAGCTGACTTGTACGCTCACAAAATCTCTACATGAAACAATAATAGAAGATTTACGCTTATCTATACTAAAATTCCTATTAAGTGTGTAACACAAGTCGTATGTAGACTAAGATCCGTATTCAACATCAAGGACTAAACCGCATAGACATAAGATATCAACTTATTAGAGATTCATTGCTGCAAAGAAATGTTATCTTGAATTGTTGATACTATAATCAGCTTACTGATATTGTTTATCCAAACCTCTACAACTGACAAGTTCAGTGCTTGGAGAAGACGAAATTGGGAATGATAGTCTAAATGATCTAACTTAAGTCAAGATCAAACAGTATCAAATTGAAATCTTGATGATCTGCTATAACTTGCCTTATTGTTTAATAGATTGATTGAAACGTTCTGCATAATGTTTTATGTCTTGATTGAATCTTTGACTTAAAGGCAATACAGTGGTTTATAGAAACTAAGGAAATCTAAGTCTGCATATTCAGAACTGGAATCGTACGTACGACATTACATCATTAGAAGTGTATGATTTTGGCGACGAATCTTTGGGACTATAGGACAGAATGTTTCTGTACCTTTCGCGACGAGACCTGATGAGTCTCCATTCGTCGAGAATGAGTGCATCCGCAACACATTAAAAAACATTAGGGATCCGTTGAACTCAATTTGCGGCGACGAAGTTAGGGACTGAAAACCCATCTCGGCGGACAAATTGAGTTGTGGTTATAAATAGAACCCCCTAACTCCATAACTTTTTCAACCTAATCGCTTCCCGCCCAAAGTCCCTATCCATTGCCTGCAAAACACCCTTCTTGTTAAAGATCATAGCAAAAGTCTCTCAGATAAATGCCTCCGAATGAAGAATTTTTTTTTGGGGCCCCATCTGTGGAGCCACCAAAGTAGAGAAATCACGAACAGGACAAAGGAAAAGAACCTGGCCTCAAGTTCAACTCCAGTCACAGTAAAGTTCAAGGAAGCTAGGGTTCGAGAAAGTATTCAAAGAAAAAATTCCGATCTCGTTCCACTCTGTACGGTAAAAAAGATTTTCCTTTAATTTCATTAGTTTGCTTGCCTATGGCTCGAACCCATAAAACTCTCTTTCTGCCCTAACAATGGGATAAATTTCTTGAATCTAATGAACCCATGTTTCTTGAGTTAGTCAAAAATATTTACACCACGTTCATTCAATCAATCGAATCTCTTGATTACCTCAGTTTTGTCTTAGGTAAAAAGATTTCTTTTCATTTTAAAGTCAATGCAATCAATTTTAAAATCCCTCAGTGTACCCTCTTTAAACTTTTGTGAATGGTTAAGGACCAGTCATGGTAAGGATGTGATGTGGTTTGATAGCACTGAAAATGAGGTGAATAAACCAAGATTTAACTTTCCGTTCAACTAAGGTTAAAGATCTACCCCTCACTGCTAGACTAATTCATACATAATCACTTATAAACCTAGTTCCCAGGGCTGGGTGATAGGGAGTCACTCTCGACCTCCTGTCGATTATTCCTTATGTTGTGATCCTTACCTCCCACCATACCATTGATCTCGCACATGCAGTGCTCCATGATATGGATGAGCATTGTAATGAGAAAAATCAGGGCTGTCCCCTTTTAGTCACGGCTATGACTAAATTTTAACACTTCAATGGTCTTTAGCCTCTCAAATGATATTGTCACCGTGAGATGCATCCATTAAGCAATGCAACCATTCAAAGAATGGGCTATATCTGGAAGACGCTAGAGGTTTGACTCCCAAATCCTCTGCTTCTCAGTCTCTTCCTTCCTTCCAGTACTCAGTTCCCTATCATACTCCATCTATACCTTTTATCTGCTCATCGCTTCATTGATCCTTTCTCTTCATCTGCACCCACGGCAGAACTTAGGCTGAGCAGCAGCCAAGCATCAGGGCCAGAGAGAACCCAAGGCTGAGCAGCAGCCAGTACCAGAAGAGGGATCCGACAGATGAAGCTTCAGGAGTGAGCAGACCCAGAGTGAGTTGCCTAACTGGTCCTGATTTAGTGGTGTACGGAGAGGAGATTCCGGAGAGTTCTTAGACAGTGTCTCCTATTTTGAGGACCCTGGTCAGTTCTATGAGGTGCCCAGCAGGGGCCAGCAACTTCAGGATGAGCGGATGACCATCATGGACGGGCAGATTACCCCATGTCTTCCAGCTTGGAGCAGTTTCAGTTGGAAATGAGATGAGCCAGCAAGCTTTTCAAGAGGAAATTAGAGCATCCCTACTCTCCTTCATGCTAGAGTCAAGGGGAAAAGTTTACAGCCATTCAAATCAAATCTAGAGAAAATCTTCAGAATCTTCATTCCTTTACTCTCTCTCGGTTTACAAGCTCTTGAGTCTGAGATTGAGCAAAATCACCAAGGCAGTCCAGTCTTCTCTAGCCACGGTGCATAATGATCTTAGAGAGTGTGCCAATGCCACCTACTCTGTCTTAGGGACATTAACATGGATACCAGTCAGTCACCAAAGATAGAGGTTGACTCTATGTCTTCATTTCTCATAGATTGGGGGCAAGAACAATCCGAAGAAAGTACCTGAATGGAGAAGGTGACAAAGACAATCCAAGGAATTGTAGAATCATCAGCTCTTCAGTTGAAGCCTCAAGGCAAGCTTCATTTGGATATGGATAGAGCATGACTCCATAGCTGCTTTCAATACCTTGCGGGCCATTGATGAGTTCGACGAAAAGATCATTTTTTGGTGATGTCTGGCTAGTGGATGCACACTCCTTCTCAGCCTCCCTCTTCAAGCTCCCCTCTGCTTCCAAAGGCAAGAGACCAATGAAGGTAACCCCCTCCAAAAGGGGTCAAGCTACTGATTCCCCTATCATCTCCTTTCCTTCCGACTCAGATTCCACCTCCTCTTGCTCAGACTCCCATGATGACTCCGATCCAGCTGAGCCATCAGAAGATGTCCTCTCAAAGGTTGCAACCTCATCAAAGAGCAGAAAAGCAGATGGGCTGTAATTTTTTAATTTTTTTTGATGTTGACATAGGGGGAGAAATATGAAATGTAATGAATATTTAAATTCGATGATTGATGATTGATAAATGAAATGACATTTGAACCATTTGAATTATGATGTTTTTTTTGCATCTTTGGCAGTACACACATAATATGTCTTTCGCTTATGCAATTTTATTCTTGTCTGGATCTAATATGTTGTGAGAGAAATTAAAATTGAAACTTATCTTTGTGGCAACTTTTCTTGGTACATAACCAGGGTGATATATCCTTTAACTCATCATAAATATGCATCTAATTTAATTGTGATTATTTCTACAAATGCATATGCATAGGGGAAGCTTACCTCAAAGTTTTTATGAAAAACATGTCGTGAGGGGGGAGCTCAACCCAATTTCATTACCTTGTTATGTCAATATAAAAAAGGGGAAGATTGTTAGCCTCAGGGTTACAACCATGAGTACCCTAATAATTTGATAATAAACATAACAATGAAATGAAAATATTTGGTACTAATGAAACCATTTAAGTGCGGTGAGCATTTCAGATTACATAGTTGATAGTACTCCAATCATGAAAAAGGATGGAAATTATCCAAGAGGAAGTTCAACTCAATACAAGATGAAGATTCAAGAAGGAGACCTTAATCCAAGTCAAGACCATTGAAGACAAAATGAAAAATCACGAGACCCAAGTTCAAGCCAAGATTATCTCTCATTTTTTCTAAATGTATTATTCTGAGAATGTATAGGACTTATGTAAAAAGTCCTCAAAAGAAAGGTGAAGTGAATAAGGTCAAGAACCATAGATTGACCATAGGAGCCTAGGACATCCTTTGAAATCAATTTAAGGCCCTAATGAATCATAAAAATATGATAAAAAGATAGCTAATTGACCTAGGAAATCAATCAAATCCCTTCGGTCTGATCCTAGACTGAATTCAGAGTTTTTACTCTGAATTCGTCGACGAATTATCTGGGTAGATTGAATTCGGCGACGAAGTCATGATAGAATTTTTAAAACTCTATTCTGCCTCATGAATTCGTCGACGAAATCTTTGGTTGGGTTAAGATTCAGCGACAAATTCGTTTCAGGATTTTTTGAAATCCAATTCTGTCTTTTGAATTCGGCGACGAACTCAAGTGGAAACTCCACTTCGTCGGCGAAATCATATCTGAAACAGAAATTTTTCTGTAACGGCTAGTTTGCAACGGACCTAAAAGCATTTAATGCTTCCCCAACGGCACTATTGGATCAAATGCTATAAAAGGAGTTCATTTATGAACATGTAATAACTCTTGATCATTGCAATAACTCCTATTGATCCCTCATTCATTGCTATTGATTTTCACTCACTCTCACACTTAGAAAATCCCAAAAAAGTTTCTCTTGAGCTCATTCAAGTCTACTTTCTTTGAGAGACTTTATTAGAGTTTGTATTTTACTCTTATCCAGCTCATTTAAGGAGCCTTCTATTCGAATTTCAATCCAAAACCTATTTATTGAGAGTAGTCAAGAATCTAGGATTCTTGCACTGAAGTTGTTGCTTCAGCAATATCAAGAGAGGGTTGTACTCTTGAAAGGTTTCAGCTTGGCCTAAAGGAGAGCTTGAAAGGTGATATCTCGAGCTGTAAAGAGAGATTGTAAGGGTTTGGACTCCACCTGTGAAGGAGCCTGTACGATTAAGGAATCGTGGTGAATCCTCAAGCTGGAAGCTGAGTCGGGAAGTAGGCTGGTTTGCTGAACCTCGAGAACAAATCTTGAGTTTGCACTCTTCTTATCTCTTCTCTCTCTTTTAATATTCCATTGTTTTATCTTGTTGCATATTATACTCTATTCCGGTCTTTGAACTTGTAGTTCATACTTTTAATTTTTAAAAATCTGCCTTAGACCCTATTCACCCCCCCTTTAGGGTCATTACCTGGCCAACAGGTATGGGGCATTACAGTCGATGGCAGCGTATTATTTCTGAAAAAGAAATTGAGTTTTGTAGCAGATGCCATAAACTTGAGCATGATGATAGCCAGTGTAAAATGCAACAGAAGATCCATTCTAAGGATCCATCAAACCACCATCGTGATCCAAAAGATTTCTCCAAGGGAATAAACTCGGAAGAGAACATGGAAGCTCTGAAAAAAAAACCTACAGAACCGACTCATGCCTGGGTTGCCAAATCGTTTGGAAAATTATTGCCAAATCAAGGAAGTAAAGCTGATGCGTTTAATGGAGCAACTCAAGATATTCACGAACTGGATTTAGAAATTTCTAATACCTTCCAAGCCTTAGAGAAAGAGAATATTATTGATAATAATACAGCAACTGCTATTTCAAAAGAATAGCAATTCAGATGAATAATTTGGAGGAGTCTTCTTTGATCCAGCAAACTAATATAGCTTCTCCCGTGGGCAACACTACAGAGAAAAATAAAGCTTCAAATACAGACGTCTATGGGGAAAAATCTGATCAACAAAGACATCCAGATATCAGTTCTTCAATGGCTAAAATTAACGTTACAGCAGTGGAAGATTCGGATAGTTTTGCAGCAGAAGATGAGATTGATACTGAGAACATCATGAATGGTTTCTCTACTGATATACATCAAGATCTTATAGAGCAACAAGTAGGAAAATCTTCTTTCAACAACACTTCAAATGCTTGCTCTCGTCTATTAAAGGATGGTTGCTCTACAGTAAATCCTTCCGATCTCAGCCTAATGGAGATCAGTGTTCCTGATACTTCCAATCTCCAAATTCTTCTGCAACGGAATCAGGTTAACATTCGAAAAAATAAAAAATATGATTTTGATATTTTATGGCTAACTTCTTCTTTAGCAGAATTTCATGATGATCAAAGTCATCCTATGTTTGAGACAAAAAAGTCTTTCATTGAAGACTCGAAAGGTTTTCTAGAGGGGCTTTCTAAATTAAATTTTTGTCTTGAACAAAAAGATGAAAGGGGAAGCATCAGAAAGACAAAAAAGGATATTCCCCCTTCATCTATAATCACAAGATCTAGAGCTGCTGCTCCAGTCGTGGAAGAAAACCCCTGAGGTTCCAATGTCTAGTTTCTTGTCTTGGAATATTTGAGGAAAAGGTATATCAATGTTTCTCTTATTGCTTCTTTAGACCAAGCCCTTAATGTGGATGTCAGTGTTGAGGGTTCTGTTATTATTCGTTGTATTTTTGCGTATGCTAAATGCCTTAGGGAGGAGAGATAGATTTTATGGAATGAACTTTCCATTATTCTTTCTTCATATGATGAGCCTATTCTTATAGCTGGAGATTTTAATGCCATTGCCTTTGCTGAGGAGAAAATGGGAGGTAGGGATGCTAATATTTGTTCTATAGAAGACTTTTGTTCATTTATCAATGAGCTTGCTCTTATTGATGCAGGTCACACAAGTAATAAATTCACTTGGTGTAACCACCAAAAGGGGAATAACAAAATCTATGCTAGATTAGATAGAATTATGTATAATGCTGCTTGGGATTTCAGGTTTCTGAATACTCAAGTCACTCATTTATCTTGGTTGAATTCTGATCATGCTCCTCTTTTGCTAAATTTTAGAAGGGAAGCTCTTCATCGTCCTTCTCAGTTCAGGTTTCAAAAGATGTGGATCTCTCATCCAGAGTTTAAAATGTTAGTAGAGGATTCTTAGAATTTGCCAATTTCAGCTAACCCTATTTTATCTTTCTTTCCCAAACTTAAAAGACTTAACGTTTCTCTCAAGGGTTGGAATAAAGAGGTTTTCGGGAATATTTTTTCCAAGATTAAAGATTTGGAGGAAAAAATTTGTGTTGCTGAGATAGCTCTTCAGGATCACTGGGATGAAGATCAGGAAAATATTCTGTTAGCTCTCAAAGATGATCTTCAAAAAGTCCTTATTCAAGAAGAGATTTTTTGGAGACAAAAATCTTGCATTAAATGGCTGAAGGAAGGGGATAATAACACAAAATTTTTTCATGCTGTTGTCAACCAAAGAAGGAAAAGAAATAGCATCCAAAAAATAAAGAACTCCCAGGGTATTTGGATTGATGACTCTCAAGGTATTGTTTCAGAGGTGGTGGAGTACTTTCAGGACCTTCTGACTTCTGATATTTGTGTTATTGAGGATCATATTTTAAACAATATCCCTTCTCCGGTTTGGACAGAAGAAAATTTTTCTTTGATTGCTTCTCCCTCTTTGGAAGAGATTCAGAAAGTGATTTTTAACATGGATGCTGACAGTGCTCCAGGTCCGGATGGCTATGATGGGTATTTTTATCAAGAATGTTGGGATATTATTAAAGAAGACTTGTTGAATGTTGTGACTCAATTTTTTTTCTGACCCTCATATTCCTAAATTAATAAATGCTACAGCTATAGCATTAATTGCTAAATGTGAGAACCCTGCTACATTTGCTGATTACCGTCCTATAAGCCTTTGCAATTTTATTTATAAGATCTTTTCTAGAATTCTTGCTGATCGCCTTGGGGTTGTTCTCCCTAACATCATTTCAGAGGAACAAAGTGCTTTTGTTAAAGGGCGTAATATTACGGAAAACATCACAATTGCTCAAGAGATGGTCCATGAAATTGACAGGAAAAATTTTGGAGGAAATTTACTTATTAAACTGGATATGACTAAAGCATATGACCATATGGAATGGGGTTTTATTTTAGCAGTTCTTCAAAAGTTTGGATTTTGCAAAGATTTTATCAGACTCATTCAGGATTGCATTTCCACTCAATGCTTTTCTATTATTATCAATGGCACTTTGCATGGTTTCTTTCAGAGTTCGAGAGGTTTTAGACAGGGAGACCCTCTATCCCCAGCTCTGTTTATTTTAGCTGAAGAGGTCCTTAGTAGAGGTCTTAAAGAGATTTTATCAAATCATACCTGCGCCTACAATATTGGGAGGTATGGTTTTCCTGTTTCTCACCTTTTATTTGTTGATGACACTCTGATATTTTGTAATGGCAGAACTAGATGCTTGAAAATTATTGCTGATTTTTTAAAACTCTATGAAGCTTCATCTGGTCAAAAGATTAACAAACAAAAAAGTTCTTTGTTTTGCTCGGATAAGCTTCTTATTTCCAGAAAGAGGGCTATCTCTATATGCACAGGGATTAATTTCAAGCAATTACCTTTCACCTATCTTGGTGTTCCTATATTCCAAAGAAGATAGACAAGGTCTTATTTCTTTCCATTGATGGAAAAAATTCAAAGAAGAATTTCTGGTTGGTCTGGCAAACTTTTATCTTCAAGAGGGAGGTTGATTCTGATTAAACATGTGTTATCTTCTATTCCTGCTTATATCTTATCGGGTATTCATATCCCTACGAGTATTAGCTCGTCTAGTGATTCCTCTATTGTTAAATTTTTTTGGAACAATTCGGATCTCTCTAAAAGAAGACATTGGGTAAAGTGGAAAAAATGCTCTCTGCCGTACTCTGAAGGTGGTTTGGGTATCAGAAAAATGTCAGAATTTTCTTCAGCTTTCAGAGTTAAACAGGATTGGAATATCTACACCTCAGCATATCTTTGGTCGCGGTTCTTTAAAGCTAAATATAGTGTTATCCATGTTTGGAAAGCTTTGCCTATCCGGGGAATGTCAAAATTATGGAAAGATATATGTAGTCTTTTTCTGTGTATGCTGTCCAACTCAACTGTGCTTATTGGGAAGGGATCTACATTCAAATTTTGGTTTGAACATTGGTGTGGGGAGGAAGCTCTTATTAATGAAGCCATATCCCTTCCTTCTATCAGCCCAAATATTGCTGACATCCTTGACTCAGCTGGTAACTGGGATTTAACATAGGTTAGCTCCTTTTTGCTGCCTTCATCTATTGATAATATTAAAGCTGGAGGTTTTTTTACCTCGAATGATAAAGATGTTACTATCTGGAACAAGAATCCAGATGGGAAATTTTCTGTTAAATCAACATGGCATTCTATAAGGGAGAAAAATCATGATCAGCCTTAGTGTTCAGTTTTATGGCACCCTATTATCCCTACTAAAATTCAGATATTTTGCTGGAAACTTGTGAATAATGCTGTACCAATTGATTCGGCAATTCAAGGCTTGGGCATTCCTATGACTAGTAGATGTTACTGTTGTGAGAATATCAGGATGGAAGATGTCTATCGCTTGTTTATCAGAAGTGATATAGCTATTAACCTCTGGAATTTTTTCTCCAATTGCTACATCATTCTAGTCTTTTCTCGAGATAATATTCATTGTCGCATTAAGAGGTGGATCCGAGGCTTTTCTTCTAGAAAAAATGTGCTTTATTTGCTTATCCCAACTTTGATAGTTTGGGAAATCTGGACTGAAAGGTGCAGAAGAAAATATGACTCTAAGGCTAGAAGAGGTGGAACTTTGATAAATACAATAAAAAGAAAAATTTTGGACATTGGCTCTCTCTATATTAAGAATGATCTGAATTTAACTCCCATTGGTGGATTGGATCGACAGGTTCATTCGAATTTCAAGATGGTTTTTGTTGAGTGGATTTGTCCTCCCAGTGGGAGAATGAAACTTAATATTGATGGTGCCTCGAGAGGAAATCCAGGGATATCAGGTGGAGGAGGTGTTATCAGAAATCATAATGGAGACATAGTAGCTGGTTTCTTTTCTTACTATAGTGTTTGTACCAATAACATGGCGGAGACGCAAGCTCTTATGGATGGTCTTTTGTTATGCCATCATCTAGATATTCGAAATGTTGATATAGAAACTGATTCTAAAATTTTGGTCGACACTTGGAATGGTAGAGGATCACATTCTTGGAAGAACTGGTATAAGGATATCAAGATCAAAGCTTTGCTTTTGGATAGTTATTCTCTCAAGCATGTTTATAGAGAAGCCAACTGTGTAGCTGATGGATTAGCCAATATTCGATGCGATTTGAAGGTATCTAACTCTTTTTCTTCTGATAATATCAAGGCTGAGATAAATGCCTTAAGCCATTTGGACAAAATGGGTATTGGTAATATCCGTGTTGTTAAGATTTGATTTAGGTTTTTTAGTTAGGATTAGGCGTCTTTTGTCCCCTTGTTTGTTTTGTAGGGGTAAGGTTTATGTCCCCCCCTTCTTTGTTGCACTTTTTATTGGTTTGGTTGTCAGGGTAAGGTTTATGTCCCCCCCCTTTTTTGCTATTATTCTCTCTGTTGGTCTAGTTGTGGGGGTAAGGTTTATGTCCCCCCCCCCCCTCCATTTCATTTTATTATTAATAAACCGGTAGGGGTCCATGCCAAAAAATGATTAAACAATAGATTAACTTTTAATCTATTTAATTAATGATTAAATTTTAATCACTTAAATAATTGATTAACATTTAATCAATTATTGAGCTTGTATTTCTTATGTGAGCATCTCCACAGATTGCTCTGGGACATTCTTACCCTGGCTTACCCAATGTTATCCCATTGACCCTAAACAGGAATTACATCCGAATTGCAAGTGACGTGAGATATACATGTTGCAATTGAATCCCAGTGTATGAACATTAACCAATACGGATCCCGCGACATGAACTTTTAAATTCGATTTATCCTTCCAAATAAATTATCCCTAATGTGTCTTCGAGATTGACATACTATCTAACTCATAGCCCATTGCACATCATCCGGGTTTCCAAGACTTCTGATTAAGCCATAAGAAACAATTTCTCATGAAAAACATTTTGAGAAAATCCTTTGATAAGTATAATATCTTTTAATAAAAGTATATTTCAAAACTTATTTTGATTTCAAAATCACTTGCGCGGGGATTTAAACTTAATCAACTGTTGTACCTGGAACTTGGATAATCTCTCAAATTAATGAGCATGGATTTCTTGTTTGAAATTCATCATGACTTGAACAACTTTTTGACTATCCAACTGTCACTGTATCATATTCCCTAATGTAGAAAATACTTTGGTGGAATCAAAACAGTCAGATCACTGCTCAGTCATAGATGAACTTATCAGATCTAAGGATCATCGAAACTGTTCAATGTGAATGAGAGACCAATTATCTGATAGTATGTTTATGCAAGAGGTCTCTCATTGCATGCATTCAGTCAGCCATATGCTGATGTGTAGTCTCCACTACAATAGTTCGAGATAGAACTACATCTCAACTATTGAGAACATCTTAGCATTCTAGCAGCCATATAAGTGAAGTGCCCAGCTTCACCCACAGATTTGACTATATAAGGTATAAGGAACTAGAAAGCTATATCTGCTAGTGATAATCCCATCACATAGCTTTCTTACAATATATCCTATGGACCTTTATCGATATCTCATATCATATAGATCATCTCATGATCATTGTTAATTACCCATAATGAATACACAATAGATTAAGAAGAAGTCTTTATTAATCAAATTAATAAGAATCGAACAATCTAAATGACTTTTCTGGGCATCATGTCTAACAATTGATGCCCAACACTTTTCTTTCCCCGACTTCATCATAGTATAAAGGAGACTTGCAACTTTTACCATACAGGGCCTCAAAAGGTGTCATTTGATGCTCGCCTGATAACTGTGGTTGTTGGCAAACTCAATCAATGGCAAGTGCTCCTCCCAACTGCCTTTGAAGTCCAACATGCAAGCTTGAAACATGTCCTCTATAATTTGGTTCACCCTTTCGGTCTTCCCATCAGTCTGTGGATGAAAAGAGGTGCTAAAATGCGGACGGGAGCTCATAGTGTTCTGAAAACTCTTCTAGAACCTAGAAGTAAACCTCGGAACCTGATCTAACACAATGCTGACTGGCACCCCATGCAACTGAACCACTTCTTTGATGTATAGTGTTGAAAGTTGGTTCGAGTTGAACGTAGTCTGATAAGGCAAGTAATGGGAGGACTTCATCAAATGGTCAACCACCACCCAAATGGCATTGGAGTTTTTCGCTATCCTTGGCAACCCAACAATGAAATCCATGAAGATATTCTCCTATTTCAACTTAGGAATCAGAAGGGATTGCAAAAGACCTGCAGGCCTCATATGCACAGTCTTGATCTGCTGGCAAACCAAGCACTGAGACACATACTCCGCCACCTCCCTCTTCATATTCTTCCACCAAAAGTGCTTCTTCAAGTTTTGGTACATCTTCGTACCCCTAGGATGTAATGTATACTTGGATCGGTGAACTTCGTCCAAGATTTCTCGTCTAAGCTCCTTATCGGCTAGAACACATATCCTTCCCTTGAATGTGATGGTACCATCACCATTCAAGGCAAACTCTTCGATGCCACTGCTAACAAACTTTTCTCGGTAAAATCCCACCTCGGAGTTAGGAGTGACTTTGTGTGTGATTATCCTAACTTGGCAAACCATCTTATAAAATATATAAGGTAGAAACATAGTGGAAGCGTAAACTGAAAATTTCTTTTTTACACAAACAATATTGCAAGTTTGTGAAAAAGAAGAACATCACAAAAGTGAAGTGGACATGCCCACTTCAACAAAATACAAAAAGATATACAATCTCTCCCTCACTCTTGCTCAAAAGTAGTCAGGATAAGGCCAACTGTCAAGGTTCCTATCCTATTCTGGCCGAGTCTTTGTCGGTTCCTCCTCACCGTAGTCCTCCTCAACCCAAGGACTGGGATCACAGATGTCGAAGCTTTGACCTGCCAACATAACATGTACGGCTGAGCATGGAATACTGAGCATGTACATACTACTAGCTAATAATGCTATAACAACAATAATATCACATACGAGTACTTAAAAGAATACAATTCATAATTCGTGCTTAAAAAAAACATAGAAAATCATTCATCAAATCTTATCTTTCGTGGAAAACAAAACACCTCGTATAAGCCTTATGAGTTCATATGAGTTCTTATGAGCTTATAAGCCTTGTGAGATTTCTTATGAGACTTTCTTTCGAGATTTCTTATGAGCAAGTGGTTAGCATCCATAAAACCTTGGGTTGCCAACCTCCTTGACAAGATCCACCAATCATATGAAAATTTCTTAGAGCAAGAGGTTAGTACCCGTAAAACCCTGGGCTACCAACCTCCTTGACAATCCACCAAGCTTATGAGAATTTTTTAGAGAAAGAGGTTAGTACCCGCAAAACCTAGGGCTACCAACCTCCTTGACAATCCACCAAACTTTTGAGAATTTCTAGATCTTAGCTTATGAGCAAGATATTAGTACCCGAACTATCCTAGGCTACCAACATCCTTGACCAACTGTATTGGTATGATTAATGCATATGAGATCATACTTTTATTTCCTTATGAGTATCACTTATTAGTGTTCAATTCTTAGTACTTATGAGAAAACCTCGGTCATGTAAAACATAGAGTGCTTGTGATCATCATAATATACTTAGAAAACTTTAAACATTCTAAACATATTCATACAAGACATATTAACATCATAGTACACTAAGAAAAATTCTAAAAACATGGAACATCGTTATTCATGACATTAACATCACAACAATCTTGGTCATTAAGCTTATTTTATCAATATCATACCCACATCAAATTTTCCTTGAAGATAATAACCTAAAATAGATTTATTATTGACCTTAAGAACATTCCCCAATTTAAAACCCTTATTTCTAGGTTGAATCATAGCAAGGTTAGAGAATAGGTGTATTTACTTGTGAAATTACAACAACTTAGTTAGTAGAGTATAGTTACCTTTAAGACAAAAACCTACTTTAGATGAAGCTTGAGAATTACCTTAATTGCACGATCCAAGCTTTAGAAGGCTTGAGGAAGAAGATCCAGGCCTTGAGAAAGCTTATCTAAGCTTTGTGAAGTAGATCTAAGCTTCTAGGGCAAGATTGAACTCTACTTTGATCTCACAATGAAAACCCCTTTCGAAAACCTAGCACTCTCCATTTTCCTCTCAAAATATATTTCTCAAAGTGTTAAAACCCTTAATCCCACGAAAATTGGGTATTTATAGGATTAGGGTTGTCAAAATCACGTTTGTACCCTTTAAAATCTCCTTTTTCGCGATTCTTGTGCATGTTCTCATCGACGAGTAGGTTCAAGTCATCAATGAGTGGGTTATAATCATCGACGAGTGGGATTTTTGAGCATTCTATTCGTCTCACTCATCGACGAGTTCATGACCCTTTGGTGCACTCGTCAACGAGTGGGTGCTTTGATTTGCTTGAGTTTTTCCCGCCTTAGTATTTCAACCATAAATTTTGACTCGTTTATCTGATTTTGATGATTTGACTTGCGTTAGCTTCGCCATTAAAAGTGAAACAATTTTGTGTCTAATGAGAAAATCCTAATTCTGAGTTCTTAATGGTCTAAATGGACTCTAAAGATGACTGGTTTGGGATGGATTACAGTAGACCAGAATTTCAGAAGACCAAACTTCGGAAATCCAACATTTAACCTAACTTTCACTAAAATTCTGGAAAAATGAAAAACATGAAAATCGAAGAGGGTTTTGATATATTTCTAATGGCTTAAGAATCACTCAATTCCGATGATCGGTGACAAAACTAGAGCTTCTTAAAGTTGAGGGTATGGTAAGACATTCACCTTTTTAACACAGAGTATTTTATATTTTTGCTCCTTTATCCCAAACAACCATTGTAAGTGCAAAATTTATTCTTTGTTTAACAAATTTCCTCAATTATTGTATGGAGTTTATTATTTTGTGTGGGGGACTATCCCTCCAATTTGAGTAAACTCAGACTGTTAATTACCTTCCCTATTTGGGAAGAATCTCTGATTAAGAAGAAAAATAATAAGAAGAATAAGATATATTAAATAAAATATATTTATTTATTTAATAGGGTTGCCCAGATCCCATATAGGCATTACAAGATACCTCATAGAGGTTTTAACATCAAAAAGAAAAAAATCATCCTCATAGAGGTTCACCTGGTATTCTCCATATGGGGGAGATCCTACTTCTTCCTCCTTGGTTGTTTTTGCTTTTTTGCTTTTTCTCTTGTACGTGTGTATGTTTATTTTTGCATTGGGAGTTTCTTGTAAGAAACTCCCTCTTTTATATCTTTTGGAGAGTCCTCTTTGGACTCCCCTTTGACTTCCTCTTTTTCAGGAAATCAAAAGAGGCCAACTCTCCTTAGAGAGTGCCATCTATCCAAGACAGCTGATTTATCTTATCTTTAAGAAATCATACGGATGAGAGTCCTTTCTGAAGGACTCCAAATTGATTTCCTTTTCTGGGAAACCTGGAAGGATCAAACTTTTCATCCAAAAAGGGGAAAAATTCTTATCTTTCCAGAAAATGGAAGAGATAACTTTCTATTTCAGATAGGGTGTCGTATGACACTCTCTCACTAAAGAAAGAAAGGGAATCTCTATCTTGGAATCCTCCAAAACTGGCAGAGAGTCCTTTTTGTTAAGGATTCCCTGCCACATAGCGATCAGATACTAACTGCCATTTGGGAAAGGACTGACCTTGGTTAGTCCGCAAATGAAAGAGGTGAGACCATGGGTATCACCCGCAGTCGAGGTTATCTCCAAAGCCTATTTGGGCTACAAACTAAGGTCTGACCTTAGTCAGTTCACAGGCCAATACAGGGTGGGACCATGGGTCCAACCCTTTGTCTGGGTCTATAGCCTTTTGTAAAGTCCATATTTTTGTTTTGGCTTATTCCGGTGTCAAAACAAGTGAGTCTAGTTTATCTTGGGTCATTGCCTTCAAGTATCCACGACAAGTGAAGATGAAGACCAAAGAAGATCGGTTGAAGGCATTTCGCTCACATCCTTCGTTTCACTCATTGGATGGTAAGTGGCCTAGATACCATGTTACCTTGGGTGGAAATTGACTTAGAATAATCATAATATATGTTACCTTAGGTGAAAATTGACTTAGAATAATCATAATATGATACCTTAGGTGGAAATTGACTTAGAGTAACCATATGGGCCCTAGGTGATTAGATTTGTAGCCCAAAACAAGTTCAATGTTCTTAAAGTGCTTAAAAACCAAGGATGCTTGTAAAAGGCATATCTCACAAACCATATCTCCAATTTTGCTCCATAATATATCAAATCGACCACGTCAAAAATATCTACAACTTTCATGATGGAAGTAAAAGCTGAAAATGAGGTTTTATACCTCAGGTCGACCAAAAGTGCCTAGGGTTGACCCTGATATGGACAGATTTTGTATGGGGGAAAAATTCAGAATGTGAGAAAAGCCAGGGTCGACCCAAGTGGACATTTGGGTCGACCCTGATATTGAAAATCATGCTAAAACACCTTTGGGTCAACCCACGACCCCCAGGGTTGACCATGATATGGATTTTCTTGCCTATTTTGGTTTTGGCAACTTCTAAAACTTGTTTTTGGAGTCTCTATTTATTGTGAACCCTTCTAGTTCGTGGAGTAGGCCTTGGGGAGAGTATAGAGAGTATTTTTAACTATCTCTAGAGTTCATAGAAACTAAATATTGGCTTTCTCTCCTCTCTTTGTTAGTCATTCTCCCATCCTAGTTTTTGCAAGCTATTGCTCCATTCTTGCTTGCTTGGATTTTCTCATTGATGGAGTAAATCTAGGATTTGATTTTAATCAAACCATTAACCCGTTCTGGAAAGAACTAATTGGCCGAAGTGTTCCAGAGCCTTTGTGAAGGAGATCGATCCGAGAAGGATCGTGAATGTGTGTTTTGGTCGGTGGAATCTGAAGCCGTCATTGACGGAGATCAATCAGAAGATTGTGGTTGTTTTGGAGATCTCAGAGAAGTACGAGCGGCTGCAGTTGATCACGGGACTTGTGTGTCCGTGATGAATTTTTGAGGCGTGGAGGACTAAGAACTGAAGGATCGTAGTGTCAAGTCCGAAGGAGTCAAGTTCGAGTCTTGTAAGTTCTTGTTGACTTTGTCTTAGTGATATCTCTTGGCTGGACTAGGTCCCATGGTTTTTCCCGGAAGGGTTTCCATGTAAAAGTTGTTTGTGTTGTAGTTTGCTTGTTTCTCCTATTCCGCACTTTAAAGTACATCATCCCTCAATTAATAACTTAATTTTTAAATATTAAAAATGATAGATAGACTTGTAGGGAGACCTAACCATCCCCTTGAATTTGTGAGTTCTCAACCCAAACCTTAGATTTGAGGTTCACCGGATTATTTTTTCACCTTTTATGGTCACGGACTGGGCTAGTCATTGACTAGCCCACGGATGGACTCGTGGAGTCTGTCCGCAAGCTTAAATGAGGGTCTATCCGCGAGGGCAAACCCTATCCACATGTCAGTCCCCTAAGGACTGACACAAAGGGTGTTCGTGGGGTAATATTGCCCTACTGCTAGTATTTAATACTAGGCGGGTTGCCAATAAGCCAGCCCTTGGTCCAGCCACAAATGCCCCTCAGGATTTGAACGGCTGAGAATGGTCCAGCCATTCAGATCCTGCCATATGCCAATGAGCATGCGGAGGCTTATTGTCTCCCCACTATGTGGGTTGTACCTTAGTGGACAGCCCACTACACCGTAGTGGGTTTCAAGAAACCCTCCTGGTTTCGAGAAGTCCTCATAATGAGGGACTCCAACAGGCCATGCAAGAGTGGTGGAGAAATTCCAGTTATTTGGGCCATCCATTTCAAATAAATGGATGGCCTAGATCCAATGAAGGGTC
Source organism: Tetracentron sinense (assembly GCA_015143295.1). Classification (NCBI taxonomy): domain Eukaryota; kingdom Viridiplantae; phylum Streptophyta; class Magnoliopsida; order Trochodendrales; family Trochodendraceae; genus Tetracentron; species Tetracentron sinense. Next base: position 9,948,094 of record CM026555.1, on the reverse strand, counting down.
CTCTATATAAATGACCCTTAGCATTCGAAGAAGGCATTTCTCCTTCTCCTTCTCCAGAATCAGAGAGGACTCTGGTTTTTTCTTCCAGATTTCTCTTTTCTTTTCAGAGAAGAATTCTCTTTCTTCTCGGATCCGATCATCATTTTTAAGGTATGTTCGATTACGTTTTCAGAGAAGAAACTTGTCATGCCCCAAAATACCCCTAAGAGTTAAGGAATACTTTAGGTGTGACTATACTTAACCTGGCAAACCATCCTGTAATGAATAAGGCAACACATGCTATAATAACAACATGATATAGAGTGCGGAAGCTAAAACAATGCGGAAACGTTAACCAACTTTTTCTTTTCTATGTATTTAACTAGTATTCCAAGTTTTATACAAAACATATCAGTAAAGGTGGACATGCCCACCAATCAAAATACAAAAGACATCATACAACTCTCTTTTGCTCAATAGTCACCCCCATGGGGCCAATGGTCTAAGTCTCTTGCCTTTACACAAAGCTCAACTACCGGATCCTCATATGGTTCTTCCTCTATCCAAGGATCGTGAGTACAAATGTCGAAAGGGGCACGTGTACCTACCGACATAAGATGTATGACTGAGTATGAAATACTCAGCGAGCACAAGCTCCTAGCTAACAATAGTAATAACGAACAAAATATCATATGCAAGTGATGGAAAGAGTACAGTTTATAATTATTCAAAACAACATCATACAAAAGCATTTATCAACTCATAATTGTCACGAAATCCAAAACATGTCTGTGAGTCATATGAGTCCTTATGAGTTTTCCTTATGAGCTAGAGGCTAGCACCAACACAACCTTGGGCAACCAACCTCCTTGACAGTTCAATACTTGTGAATCTTTTCTTATGAGCCAGAGGATAGCACCCGCACAATCCTGGGCTACCAACCTCCTTGACAGTGCAATACTTTTTAGCTTTTTCTTATGAGTCAGAGGTTAGCACCCTTAACTGGGGCTACCAACCTCCTTGATATTTCCTTATTCAACTTATGAGCCATTTCTTATGAGCAAGAGGTTCAAACCCTTCAACTTGGGCTACGAACCTCCTTGACATTTCCTTATTCAACTTATGAGCATTTTGTTATGAGCAAGAGGTTAGCACCTTTCAACTTGGGCTTGACATTTCGTTATTCAACTTATGAGCAAGAGGTTAGCACCCTTCAACTTGGGCTACCAACCTCCTTGACAAATTCCACCATATGCATGCGTGCTCATGCATAGTTACTTGAAAAATCATGATGACATTAGCAATTAAATCTTACCATAATCATGTGAGAATTCAAGAACAAATAAGCATATGCATACGACTTACAATTTGGGAAACATTATGTAACTCATACTTTCTAAATCTTGGTTTATTTCTTTAGGTTCTCATTCATGCATTTCATCAAACACCTTGAGTGTGTTCATTCTAAGTATTTTGCCCTTCCCCTTTTTCATCACACAACAACATTCACATCTCCCATATTCACACCCTCTTGATCTATCTTATTCATTTGTTGAGGAAAAACACAAAATCAATAAAAAGGAAATACATATAATCATTCACATGCATTCTTTAGAGAAAACTTAGGTTATTACTAAGTTAACTAGGAAGGATGTACTAACCTTGAGGATTAAGTTCAAATCTTGAAGAAGAACCATCCATGATTGGAATCCCCACTTGCTGAAGGATGATCCTTGCTTGAAGAATGATCTAAGCTTGGCTTGAGCTCCACTCTCTTCAATCCATAACCCTCCTTGGTTTCTCCCTAATCTCCTTCCTCTCAATCTCTCTTAGTCTCTTTTTAGGTTTAGGGTAAACCAAAACTTCCAAAAGTCACCCTCTATTTATAGGCAAAGGGTAGAAACCCTAAAAATCCCACATAAAAAATCTGGGTCGCGAAACTTACGATCGGTTGTAGGCTTTCTACGATCAATCGTAGCATCTCTACAATTGGTCGTAAGTTTCTACGATCGATGGTAGACGTTACAAAGATTTTGCCCATTTTTGGAAGTTTTACGATCGATCGTAGGTTTTCTATGATCGATCGTAACTCACCTACGATCATTCGTAGGGTCTGTACGATCGTTCGTAATTCCTACATAAAATTCTAGATTTTCTCATTTTGGTATTTCGGCCATAACTTTTGACTCGTTTGTTGGATTTTGATGATTCAACTTGCATTGGACTCATCATTCGAAGAGGAACAATTTTGGCTGTTTAGAATCTTCAAATTCTTCTTTATTCATAGATCAAATTTCCCCTAAAGCTGACTGGTCTGAAATTGGGTGTCAGCAGCCTGGGTTTTCAACATGTCCGACTTAGGAAATCTCACTCTTTAACACTTTAGAGCACTTTCCATTTCCATTTTGACTCCCATGAACATTCTCTGTTACTGAATTAAGACTACCCAACTTTCAACATTCTCATTTTATACAAAATGGGAGATTACAAGGGCTTATAGCCTTGACACAAGTTCCAATATATAGACAAAATTCCGTGGCGCTACATTCTCCTCACCTTACAAAAATTTCATCCTCGAAATTGGGATGATTCATGGAGGTATGAAAGACAACCAAAATACGTAAACACCAAGGAGACTAAACAAACAATTGAGGGTACTTTTCTTTTACTTCGGCCTCACGTTCCCAAGTAGCCTCTTCTACTGAATGGTCCTGCCATCTTACAAGGACCAAAGGAATGGTCTTATTACACAAAACTTGATCTCGCCTGTAGAGCCCCAGACTTTTTCATGCTTAAAACATGACACTTTCGTTGTCATTTTTCCTTTTAAGAGGTATAATTAATAAATAAAGAAGAAATTGGAAATTTCAAAACGTCAGAAATGTTCCTTTTCGAAGTACGAACACAACACAAGTTGAATCGTCAAAATCGGATGAACGAGTCAAAAGATATGGCCAAAACAGTCTGAACCTGTAGGCAATCGTAGCTCGGTTATGCGCTGAGGACGTAGCTCGGAAGGCACTAAGGACGTGCTCTGACGTCGTACTCTGATAACGTATTCGTTGTGCATCCGTCACGCAGCAGATAACGTATTCGTTATACATCCGTCGCGCAACAGATAACGTATCCGTTGTGCAACAGACAACAGGTACGTTGTACAACTCACAACGGGGTACGTTGTACAGCACCACGGGCACGCTGTACATAAGACAACGGACAACGTGTTCAGTACTGTCCACAACAGACAACGTGTTTGGCACTGTTCACAGCTCAACGAGCTCAGCATTATGCACAACACAACGTGACAACGGGTTCGGCACCCTTCACAACGGACAACGTGTTTGGTACTATTCACAGCACAACGTGTTGGCACTGTTCACAGCACAACGAGTTGGCACTGTTCACAGCACAATGAGTTGGCACTGTTCACAGCACAACGAGTTCGGCACTCGTGTTTTTACAGAAATTCAGTAAGGGTATTATGGTCTTTTGGTCGGTTCACTCTTACCTTAAGAGTTTAACCCGAACCTTTAGGGCATCATTCAACACTTAGAGAGATTGGGAGATAAGAAGAGAGGAGAAGGCGATTCCTAAACCTAGGGTTTCCATTTTGGAGAGAAATCAAAGGGGTTTTGAAACCCTAGATCAACCTCAAGCCCGTTTTCTTCAAGATTTCGGTTCAAGCATTCGGGGAGCTAGCGAATCAAGCTAGGGCAGCAACTCACAGTCATTTGGAAAGAGGGTTTCTTCCTCATTTCTTCAAGGTCGGTACTTCTTACTACCCTCCTAGTTATAGTTCCTCTTTCCCCTTCTTTCCTCTTTATTTTTCTTCATTTACACATGTGCTATGAGATGGATGAATGGTGAATGGTGAATGGTGAATGGTGAATGGTGAATGGTAAATGGTGAATGGTGAATGGTGAATGGAGATGGAATGGGCGATTGGATGCCAATGGTTGTGTGTGATGAACAAATGGGGAAGGGCATTGTTCCAATAATGAACATACATGTATGATCTGAGTAAAACCCATCTAGAAAAACATGTTGTAGGGTAAATCCATAATGAACACACCATGTTTGATGAAATGCCAAGGTGAATAAAGTAAGCTGTAAATTCGTAGGTGCATGCCTAATGAATTATGAATATTGCTAGGGCCTATGATAGTGTGTTTCTTGCTTTCCCTAAATGACATGAATATTACATTGCTCAATCATTGATGTTATATGTGTTGTGAAATTACCCAAATGTCATATTTAAATTTAAATGCAAGTATGTACACGGTTCCCACGAGCACGGCATGCATGACATGATTTATCGAGGTTTTCAAGAACATGGTTAGAGGTGGGACATATCCTACGATATGTTTTACCTCGCTTTTCACAAGTAGACAAGAACCAACATTCCACGAGGGGTCTCCCCTCACTCTCAAGTGCATGTCATGAAGAAGGGCCTCCCTTCCCTCGCAAGTACATACATATCATGAAGAAGGGTCACCCTTCCCTCGTAAGTGTATTGCATAAAGAAGGGTCTCCCTTCCCTCTCAAGGCATCTCTCAAGGCATCTCACAAGTGCATCTCACAAGTGTATCTCACAAGTTACATGATCACAAGCAAGCATTCATGACATGACACGGCATACAAGAATCAAGCAAGATAGACAAGACAAGCTTTCAAGTACGAAAAGATATTTCAAGTCAAGTCAAGTGCACGACGTTTTCAAGAGGATTTGTCGGCTTTCTACGAAATACAAGCATGATTATAAACTTCTTTACTTCCTTGTATGATATGAATTGTTTCCGTTTGACATATATGAATTGCTCCTGATTATGTACTGCCGTTTTTAGGCTATAATTGTTGGTTAGTATTTAGTACCCGCTGAGTATTCCATGCTCAGCCGTACTTCTTATGTCGGCAGGTTTTGAGGGAGCTGCTGCTCCATTTGATGTTTGTGCTCCTGGTCCATGGGTGGAAGAGGAGTACGTTGAGGAGCCTTTGGAGGAACCTCCCGTAGAGGGTTATCAGTAGGTGGTGTTAGATTCTGAGTGGATAGCTGTGGGTGAGATGAGAGATACACTCATGTATTTTGGCGGGTCTGTCCGCACTTTCTTTTGGTTTCCTTTTGTGTAAACTTGGATTTAAGTATGTGTATACCTAGAGGTTGTTAGTCTTCCGCTGTGCTATGTTCGTGTATGTTTCCGCTATTATTTGTCCTCTATTGTATATGCTCTGTGGGTTTTTGCAGGTTAGTTTGTCAAGCAAGTCATGTAAGCCATGATTAGTCGTCCAAAGTTCACTCTAACTCCTAGGGTGGGTTTTGGGTCGCGACATCGCCTGTCCAAGATCTACATTGGTTGCTCAACTAATGTAAAATCCTCGTGAATCTCTACTGGATCAATCTCAATGACATGGGATGGGTCAGAGATATATTTCCGGAGCATAGAAACGTGGAATACATTGTGGACCGCGGCCATATGAGCGGGTAAGGTAACATTGTAAGCCACCTCACCAACTCTAGTGATGATCTCGAATGGACCCACATACCTCGGACTGAGCTTCCCTCGCTTTCCGAATCTTGTAACACCCTTTGTTGGAGAAATCTTGACGAACACCAAATCCCCAACACGGAATTCAAGATCCCTCTTATGGGTGTCATCATAACTCTTCTATTGATCCTGTGCGGTTTTCAACCTCTCTCGAATAAGCTTGACTCTATCCGTAGTCTGTTCAATCAATTCGGGGCCCAACAATTTTTTCTCCCCGACTTCATCCTAATACAAAGGAGATTTGCAACTTCTCCTATACAATGCCTCGAAAGGTGCCATTTGGATGCTGCCTATAGCTATTATTGTAGGCGAACTCTACCAAGGGTAGGTGATCTTCCCAACTGCCTTTAAAGTCTAGCATGCAGGCTCAGAGCATGTCTTCTATCACCTGATTCACCTCTTAATTTGCCCATTAGTCTGTGGATGGAAGGCCGTGCTGAAGTCTAATCGGGAACCCATAGCTCTCTCAAAACTCTTCCAAAACCTGGAAGTAAAACGAGAATCCCTGTCCAACACAATACTCACCGGCACCCCGTGCAGCCGAACTACTTCTTTGATGTACAATGTAGCTAGTTCATTTGAGTTGAACGTAGTTCGATAAAGCAAGAAATGGGTGGACTTTGTCAAAGGTCAATCATCACCCAAATGGCATCGGAGTTCCTAATTATCTGTGGCAACCCCACAATGAAGTCCATAGAGATGTTCTTCCATTTCCACTTAGGAATAGGGAGGGATTATAACAAACTTCCTAGCCTCATGTGCTCAGCCTTGACTTGCTGGCACACCAAGCACTTAAATACATACTCCGCTACTTCCCTCTTCATGTTCCGCAACCAAAAGTGCCCCTTGAGGTTTTGATACATCTTTGTACCTCTAGGGTGTACAGTATACTTGGACCAGTGAGCTTCGTACAAGATTTCTTGTTTAAACTTCTCATCGGCAGGGACGTATATTCTTCCCTTGAAGGTGATAGTCCCATCATCCCTCACACCGAAATCCTTGCTACCCTTGCTAACTGACTTGTCTCGGTAAGCGAGGAGCTTGGCATCCTTTCCTTACATCTCTCAGACCATGCCCAGGATGTAAGGCCTAACGGTGACATTAGCCATCACTGGCCCAAGGGTAGGGAGACTGAAACTAATGTCAAGGTTAGACGTATCCTCCAACAACTTCCACTCTTGCACCATCATGTGAGCCAAGACTACACAATCCTTGTATATCCTTGCCCAGTGGAGTTGAAATGGTTAACTCCTGCTTCAATTGACTGGACTTGAATGGAAAAACCTTCGCAAAGCTAGGCGATACAAAAGAATGAGTGGATCTTGTGTCGATCAACACTCGAGCTAGGCATTCATTCACTAATAAGGCACTTATGTGATTAACTAATTCACGTCAATAGATTTCACGTAAGAATACATAAGTATAGGTAGTATGTTATACACATAAGCAATCACATCACATAATAACAACCATTTACAACTTGAAACTTGCATTATAGCGTACCTTGCATGACATCGTCAGATGCACGTGCGTCCCGCTCCGACAAAGCAAAGACCTGGTCCTAGTTTGCCTTGCAAGGTGGTGGAGTTGGCTGTGTGGGCCATGAGGGCCTAAATACGGAAGCTTATGAGGATCCCTGCTGGGAAGTCTGTCGAATTGGGGGCCTACTCCCCTATGACTGGACAGGCTGCAGCTGCCTACGAGAGTAGTCCTGGACTATGTGATTCACATCCCCACAGTGAAAACAACCGCCTGAAATTTTACGACACTCTCCGATCCGGTGTCTCCAACAACAATAGGGGCATTTCTCAAATGCTAACGAGGATGTAGGTGGCACATATCGGGTGGCCTGTGAGAAAGCGGGACGAGGTACCGATGTAGTAGTAGAACGAGATGCCTGTGGTGCCAAGGGAGGCCTCTGTGATTGTATTGGCCTAGATGCCTGATATGGGGCTATCCTAGCCCTCTTCTCCACTAAGCCACTAGACTGGCCTCTTACAGTCTCTCTCCTCTAGAAGAATTCTTCTGAATTCTTCTCAGCAAGCTTCGCCTTGCTCAAAATTTCTTCCCAGGTGCCCACCTGGAACAACGAGACCCTGTCTCTAATGGAGGGTTTTAATCCCCATTCAAACTTTCTAACCTGCATGTGTTCAGAAGCGATCAGGTGAGGTGAAAATCTCGACAACTCTACAAAAGTAGCCTCATAGTCGGCCACACTCAACTCTCCCTGCTCCAGAGTTATGAACTCAATCTCATTCTGTTCCCTGACAGTTGTAGGAAAATATTGCTTATAAAAGACATCCAGAAACTCTAGCCATGTCCACGGTTCTCCTGACCTGGTGGACTCCATCTATCTCTGTGCGGCTGTTCACCAGTGTTCGGCCACACCTTCCATCACAGAGGTGGCCCAACCCACTCACTACTCATCCGCGCAGTGGCTTACATTGAAAATCTTCTCTAATTGCATCACCCATGCTTCCACTGTTGGACATGATGCCCAGAAAAGTCATTTAGATTGTTAGAACCTTATTAATTTGATTAATAAATGCTTCTTCTTAATCTATTGTGTATTCATTATGGGTAAATAATCATGATCATTAGATGATCTATACGATAAAAGATATCGATAAAGGTCCATAGGATATATTGTAGGAAAGTCATGTGATTAGATTATCACAGGTAGATATAATTTTCCGGTTCCTTATACCTTATATAGTCACAGCTGTGGGTGAAGCTGGGCACTTCACTTATATGGCTGCCAGAATGCTAAGATGTTCTCAATAGTTGAGATGTAGTTCTATCTCGAACTATTGTAGTGGATACTACACATCAGCATATGGGTGCTTAAATGTACACTGACTGATTGCATTCAATGAGAGACCTCTTGCATAAACATACTATCAGATAGTTGGTCTCTCATTCACATTGAATGGTTTCGATGATCCTTAAATCTGATGAGTTCATCTATGACTGGGCAGTGATCTGACTGTTTTGATTCCACCAACGTATTTTCTAACTTAGGGAATACAATACAGTGACAGTTAGATAGTCAGAAAGTTGTTCGAGTAATGATGAATTTCAAACAAGAAATCCATGCTCATTAATTTGAGAGATTATCCAAGTTCCGGGTAAGACAGTTGATTAAGTTCAAAACCTGCGTGGGTAATTTTGTAAACAAAATAAGTTTTGAAATATACTTTTATTAAAAGGTATTATACTTATAAAATGATTTTTTTCAAAATGATTTTCATGAGAAATTGTTTCTCATGGCTTAATCATAAGTCTTAGAAACCTGGATAATTTGCAATGGGCTATGGGTTAGATAGTATGTCAATCTCGAAGACCCATTAGGGATAATGTATTTGGAAGGATAAATTAAATTTAAAAGTTCATGTGGTGGGATCCGTAATGGTTAATGTTCATACACTGGGACTCAATTGTAACATGGATATCTCATGTCACTTGCAATTCCGATGTAATTCCCATTTAGGGTCAATGTGATAATATTGGATAAGCCAGGGTAAGAATGTCGTAGAGCAATCTGTGGAGGTGCTCACATAAGAAATACAAGCTCAATAATTGATTAAAATTTAATCATTTATTTTTAGTGATTAAAAGTTAATCATTTAATTAAATAGATTAATAGTTAATCTATTGTTTAAATTAATTGTTAATTTAAACTAAGGGATTATTTTAGTAATTATTTGATTAACATAATAAAAGGAGAAATGGATTTGACCCATATCCATAAACCCATTAAAATGGACCTTTAATATGAGCCAAAGCCCATGGGTTTAAACCCTAGGGTGGGGCGCCCACTTGAGGAATCCTAATTGGATTAGGATTTGTTTAATTGAATAATTATTGAAATATAATTCCTTTTATTATGGAATTAAATTCCAAGTGTTGGATTGCAATTAGGATTAAGATGTTATTGTAATTAGATTACAATAAGGAGATTTAATTCCTCAAATCCCACGCCCCATAGAAGCTCATGCCCCCCTTGTGGATTCATAGTTTGACTAGGTTTCCTACTTTGGTGTAGGATGTTGACTTATCCCTTTTAATTAAGGAATCTTCATATAATAGGGACTCTTTAATTAATAAGATTACTATAACTAAAGTAGTTATAAATTAAGTTGGAGTTTATTTAATTAATAATAAGAGTTATTGTTAATTAATAAATCCTACTAGATAAGATCAAGTTGGAGTAGGATTAGGATAAGATCCTAGTCTATAAATACCCCAACACCCTAGACCATTAAGTAGAATTCTTCAGAATTTTTTCTCTCCTCTCCTCTCTCTCTCCAATCCAAGAGCCCTAAGGGAGACCCTAAGGATTTTCGTGAGCTATATTGGTGGTCCTAGTTGGGTTTTGCAAATCTAGTGTTTTGAACCTTAGTGTTATTAGTGATAGAAGGTCTACACCATTGATCCACCTTCTTCATCTTGCTTCTATAATTCCAAAGACGATTCTAAAGCTTTGTGGGGATAGCGAAGAACAAGAATCAAGCTTCTAGTATTTTTTCAGAGAAATCTCTACAAAGAGTTCTGACGGTTCGAGTAGATTAAGCTTCACCGGTGAAAATTATTCACCGAGGTGATATGACAAACTCTTAGATAATTTTGATGTTTTTCATGGTGTTAAGATATAGGGGATCCAGTTTCCACAAATTTTTATCTGGATCCCCCTTCAATTGGTATCAGAGCCCATGGTTAGGAATATTTTTTAATTCATGAGATGAATTAATTTAGATCTATTTAATATTGCTCGTAGTTTTTATTATTTTATTTATTCATAAGAAGAATAAATAAATATTTATTTTATTATTGAATGAGATTTGATAATTAAATAAATTTTAAAATCTAGTATTATATGTGATATAATTAAATTAAAAAAAAAGAGTTTATTTTGAAATTCCTTTTAAATGATTTGATAATTAATTAATAAATCTCATGGTGTTTGACACCCTTGCTTAAGCGTTCTTGGAGATTAAAGCTTATTTCGATTTAAATTGATTTATAGATTTTCGGATTTGTATTTGATTAGAAGAATCGATACATTTTCAATATTTTGGCCATAACTTTATGACCATAAGTCCAATTTAGGTTTGTCAGTACATCGTTTCAAAGCCGTCGAAAAGATCTACAACTTTCGTGAAGAAAGTTTTTCCAGAATCAATCTTTTTGAAGGTCAAAACTTGAGTCGAAAATCTAAAGCAGGAAAAGGAGTTTTCTAAATTAATTTTCCAAGAGGCTTTCAAATTTTTCCTAAATTGCATTATTGGATTTTGAAAGTTTTTTTATGGAAAATATAATTGTTTTATTTTTTTCGGGATTTCATCTATATAAGACATAGATTTTTATCGGGCGATTTGATAATTGTTATCAAATTTTAAATCCTTTTAAAAATAAGAAAAAGTACTCCATCACCATGTAACATTTTTTATATATGAGATTATAGTTATGGGTCATAATATATGATAAATTGTTTATCATTCATGCATTCATACTAGAGGTTAATATGTAGTAGGTTTTGGCAATCTGTAAAAGGCAGATTCATTCGGTTTCCTTGAAAAGGGCGAATAGAATATTGGTTTCTCTAATGCCATTTAAATTCTATTTAATGCATTGATGGACATGCTGCGAATGAGGATGTTGCGATGTGATCTAGATAAGATGATAAAGGAAGGGATCGCGAAGGAGTCTGCGAGCTACCTTTGTTCTTATCACATTCCCTTGTATCCATGCATTTTAATTTATTGACCCATAATGATTAATCTTGTATACTAATGTTTTATTATCATAAGATGATAACTGCTGCTTATTTATCATGAGATGATATCTGTTTATATATTTAATTATTTTGTTGAAATAATTGCTCTTGATATATCATGTGTATATAAGACTGGGGATAAGTCCCTAAGTATTATGATCTTCTACCATACACTATGTGATCCTATAGTGGGGAGTGTGAGTAAGCTGACAGGCCAAAGCCGGGCCTAATCCCTCTCACCTATGAGTGAACATGGTGAAAACTAAATAAGCAAATAGTGGGAGCAATAACGGCAAAGCGTGAGCTTTTATTAGGGGTTTATTAGGTTCATGGTAGGTGGGCACATGAATAAGAGATATTATACAATAATGCCAAAGTGTGAGTATAGCATCCCTAGATCAGACAGTAGATCGAATACTCCAGAATTCACAAGATGAGATCTGTGAAATTGGAGAAGATAGTTTCTATCTGCCTATTCAAGGCGATGTGATGATGTGCCCAAAGGCAGGATCACATTAAGCCAGTGTCTAGGTTTTCGATGCCAATTAATTCTTCCCAAATTGGCAACACCATTAGAAAAAGACCCATAATCTAATTGGTATTAATAAATACAATAGATCCCTAATACTGTCTTATTTGACATTTGATTAGATCATGACAAGCCTACACCCATTAACTAGAAATTCTTGGTGGAGAGATGGATGTCATCACTCAAGTTGATACTGTTCTGCAGTCATTCCCTCAGTCCTTCAATTCGTTCATGTTAAATTATAACATGAACAAGAGTGAAATGTCACTAAGTGAGCTTATGAACTCACTTGTGGCTACAGAAGATTTGATCAAAAAGTCAACTAAAGATGAAACTTTAATCGTCGATAAACCTGATACCTCTAAGAAATCTAAAAATTTTAGAAAAGGGAAGAAAGGAAAATGAAAGTTTAAAGATAATAAGGGTAAGGCAAGAGTTGCCAAAGGTTCTTCCGGGACAGCTGGCAAGGAAAACAAAGGCAAATGAAAGTGTTTTCACTGTGGTAAAATAGGCCATTGGAAGAGGAATTGCAGGACTTACCTCGCAACTCTTAAGAAGGGTAGCGGAAGTACTCAAGGTATGAGATACTTTGAAGTACATATTACTGTTGAGTCTAACTTTCTGGACGGTCCTTCTAACTCATGGTGCGTGGATTTTGGATCCACTGTACACGTTTGCAATTCTTTGTAGGGGTTCAAGGAAACCAGAAAGCCGACCAAACAGGAGCAGAAGCTTAAAGTTGGCTCCGGTGCAAATGTTGCAGTGAAGTCAATCGGCTTGTTTACTCTTTATTTACCTAATGAAAAGACATTAATTTTAGAAGACTATTTTGATATGCCTTCAGCACATCGAAATTTAATTTCAGTATCTAGACTCTTATTTTATGGATTCTCTATCAATTTTAATTCAATTGTTGAAATTAAGAAAGATGGAATGGTCTTGATAACTAGTAATCTAATTAATGGTCTTTATTTTATTTTTATTGGTAAATAATGAATGTCTGCAAAGTGACTGTAGCTCCCTGGAGTTTTACAAGCACTGTTCATGTGTAAGGACAGTTCATGTGAATGAATTGTGTCGAGGGCACTAGTATTGGAAGGGCCAAATGCCTTTATTATAAGTTGAGTTTGGTTAATGAGAGTGAGGGTTTCCTTATGGCTTGAGAGTGATGGAAGTTGGTCTATGAATCAAGAAGTGTAAGGTGTTTTGGGAAACATGAAAGAGCGTAAAAACACTCTAAGTGTCAATTTGAGCAATTTTGTAGCAGCCCTGGGCCTCCCATGCATTTGGGTTGTGCCCAATGGGTTACCTTAGTTGGTTTAAGAACCTAGGGTCGGGAGCTATAAGAATGGAGTAGGGGTTGGATTCGAGGTGGATGGGTTATGAAAATACCCTTAGCATGTATGTAGAAACCCGGAACCGAGTTCCCTAGGCCGAGAATAGTGCCATGAATAGTGTGTGGATAGTGCCTTGTGTGGTGTGTGTAAAGGCTTAAGGCCTTTACATTTTGTTCTTGGTAGGATGGGCCATTTTGTTCTAGTTAGTGTATTGAGTTAAGTGAGGATTTTAGGTGCGTGTTTTGAATCTCAAAAGAGAGTATAAAGATACTCTAAGTGTCTAAAAACAAGGGTATAAAATAACCTAAGTGTTTAAATGGGTTGTAGGTGAATGGTGCTAGTGCATGAGGCATAAAGAGGTCGGAGCCTCTCATGTATGTCGGTGTGACTTTAATGATCATTGAGGTGGGTTAAAAACCTATGGAGAATGATTTATGAGGTCTGAGTAGGGTGTTGGACCCAAGGGAAAAGAGTGTGAAAACACTCGAAGTGTTATAGGTGTTGAAAAGGTATGTTTCGGCATTTACCTCAATTTTAAAGGGCTCTAATTTAGTCATCGTTGCTCAGAATCAAGTGAGTATTGAATTTTTGGAAAGGTATTAGAACTTTCTTCGAGGTTCATGTTTACCATTTTTCCAGATTTTGAGTCGGGGTTGAGTCAAAAGTCCGATTTCTAAAGTCGGGACTGTTGAAAATCTGGGCTGTCGAAACCCATTTACAGACCAGTCAGCTTTGGAGCCATTTTTGGTAAAGTAAAACTCAAAAGTTGGAGTTGTACAAAACATAAAAGTTGTTCCTCTTCAAAATAAGAATCCAATGCAAGTTGAATCGTCAAAATTGGACCACTGAGTCAAAAGTTATGGCCGATTTACTGAAGCGTATTTTTGCAGAAAAACTCGCTCAAGCGAGATCCAAACCCGCTTGAGCCCGATTGACCAAAATGCTGTTTTTGAGTATCGGGAGCAACCCGCTCGAGCGAGATTGAAGCCCGCTCGAGCGAGATTTCCCATAAATGTTTTTTTTTTGGGTTTCCTCAACACAAACACCTATATATACCCCATTTTCAGGGGATCAAAGTTTCTAACACTTAGAGAATGACTTTTGGAGAAAAAAGGGGGAAACTTAGGTTTCCAAAAAGGGGGGTTTCTCTCAAGATCAAGGAAACTTCCAAATTCAATCTTCAAGCTTCTCAAGACCAAAAGGGGGGGCAAGGATCATGCAAGCCAAAGTTTTTCTCATGAGCTAAGCCATGGGGAACGATCACAAAAGGGATTTCGTGAGAAGACCAAGAGGAGCTCAAATCCTCTTCTCCAAGGCCTTTTAAGCTTGGTTCTCATTCTTAGAAACTCGGATCTTACGTCTTCAAGTCCCCTCAAGCTTTCTAGGGCTCACAACCAAAGAGATTTGGGTTTTCCAAGGTTAGTGCACCCTTTCTCGTTAACCTAGTAATAACCTAGATCCCAACTTAGGTTTTTCAAGTTTTTCAATGTTGAGATTTTGTAGGATTATTCCCAAATTCCAAACTAAGCATGTTTCACTAAATGTATGGATTTTTAAGCATAATTGAGATGTAATAGGCTAAGTAACCATGCTATATGCCATGTATGCCTAAGGTATGATGATTATGACCATGATTTCCATTTTCCATGATTTCCAAGTATACTATGATACCTTCGAGTTGTTCCATGATTATAGAAATGCCTTAAATCAATGTACACATAATATATGCACACCAAGTGTTTGTTGAAATGTGGATTATGAGAATATGAGCTGAAAGACGTAAAGACATGTTAAACATCACATGTTTGATGAGATGCAAGCATGGAAAGGAAACTCAAGACCATGAAGACATGATTTAGGGATTTTTCCCA
This sequence comes from Tetracentron sinense, assembly GCA_015143295.1. Taxonomy (NCBI): domain Eukaryota; kingdom Viridiplantae; phylum Streptophyta; class Magnoliopsida; order Trochodendrales; family Trochodendraceae; genus Tetracentron; species Tetracentron sinense. The sequence goes on along the minus strand of CM026555.1, from coordinate 9,933,059 downwards.
ATTTGGTGAATTTGCTAACATATCCTAAATGTTTAGTTAAAACCTCACATGTTTATAGAAATGATTGAATACTATATAATATTCTTCATAATTTAAATGCTTTCTATAATTTCCATGATGCTCACACTACTCTATGCATTGTATCTGATGCTTCAAAATGCTTTTTATGACTACTATGATGTTCACAATTACTCCATGATGCTCACAAGCACGATGCACATGTATGAGGATAGAATGAAGATGGATCATAAGAACAACAAGAAAAACGATCATAAGAAAAGTTATAAGAAAGGAGAAATAAAGTGACAAGAATGACAACACACTAGTATGTACTTCCAATTCATAAGCACGGGTATACAAAGAATTACATGGAAGCTTATAAGACAATAAGAAAATACGGATAAGAGAAATCTCACAAGCTCACAAGAAATATGGAAGGACACTAGTGTACTAAGACCAGGTACGGGCACTAGTATCTGTTTTCAAGGCTCACAAGCTCACGGGTTCACAAGCTCACAAGTACATGAAAGTATGCTAGTGTACTAAGACCAGGTACGGGCACTAGTATACGTCGTTAAGATAAGTATGAAAGGATGTTAATGTACTAAGACCAGGTACGGGCATTAACAGCTGTGTCTGTCGCGACCCAAAATACCCCCTGGGAGTTAGGGATACTTTGGCTCGTGATATGCCATATCCGATACCAAACCATCCTGTAATAACATCCAAGTCATGACAAACATAATCATAAATAAGGCGGAAGCTTAAACCAATGTGCGGAAGCGTAATCCAAAAATTTCTTTTCTATACATGCTGTGTATTCCAAGTTTGTACATACATAACAAAAGTAAAGGTGGACATGCCCACCTATCAAAATACAAAATGATAATACTTTCTCTCTCTCTATATATATAATCACTCTAAAAGGGCCAGTGGTCTAAGTCATTTGCCTCCTCCTGAGACACTACATATGGCTCCTCCTCACCATAATCCTCCTCTATCCAGGGCCCCTGATCACAGATGTCAAATGGAATCCGTGTACCAACCGACATAACATGTACGGCTGAGCATGGAATACTCAGCGAGAAAAATCTACTAGCTAACAATGCTATCATAATCACAATATTTTATACAGTGCGTAAAAGAATACAATTCACCAAAATCTATTGTTAAAACCCGTCGGGAAAAACCTTTCATAAAACTTGTTCTTTTCATGGAAAACAAACTCTCTCATGTATGCTTATGAGTTCTTATGAATGCTTGTGAGCCTCGTGTTTTCTTATGAGTTCTTGTGAGCTTAGAGTTCTTGTGAGCTTGTGAGTACTTGTGAGCTTATGAGCTTCTTGTGAGCTTATGAGTACTTGTGAGCTTCTTGTGAGCTTATGATCCTTGTGAGCTTGTTCTCCTTGGAGACATATGCAAGATCTTAGACTTGTGAGTTTCTTATGAGTTCTTGAAAAGCCTTGCGAGACTTATGATCCGTGGAGTTCATGCAAGATCTGACTTGATCCTTGTGAGCGTGGAGTAACCGATCTTAGAATGCCAACCCAAAGTTTGGCTTAGTCTATGCTTATGCATGTATGCTTCTTACTTATGAATGCCTTTGAAAATCCTCTTATGTTTTCTTGAAAATTCATGCTTATGAGAAATACCACGGTCGTGCAATACTTATCATGCGTAGAGTGCTTGTGAGCATTAAAACATCTATGTGAAAAGCTTTAACTAATTAAACATGTTCATGCAAGGCATAACGATCATTATAGTATACTTGAAGACCTTAAGTAACTCATATGGTTCATACAAGGTATATTAGCATCATAACATACTTAAACAATTCTAGAATGTAGAACATTTCATTCATTGCGTCACATCATAACAATCATGGCTTCTAAGCCTAATTCATCATATCATACTTAAAATCATGGTTCCTTGGAGGATATTAACACTTACTTGCACTTATAGTCATATTCACCATTTTATTGGAAAACCTCCAAAATCTTAAATCCTTATTTGCTTATTTGAACATAATCAAGTTCACCCAAAATCCCTTGTTTGTCATTGCATCATAGTATACTTAAAATCATGGTTCATTTAAAGGTATTACAATTTTCTTACAAGTTTAGCCATATTCATCCTTGTTATTGAAAAACCCCCAATTTGTAAAACCCTATTTGATTGTTTATTCATGATCTAGTTCACCCAAATTTCCACACTTCCTATTTGTATCATAATAGAATTAAAATCACCTATTTGAATCATCTTTGTATGATAACAAGGCTAGATAGTAGTTCACTAACCTCTTAGAATCAATTTCTAGGTTGAAGGAAATCCCTTGAGAAAAATCCTCACTTGATTGGAATGATCCAAGCTCGATTTGGAGAAGATCAAACCCTTGTTGAAGCTTTTCTTGATTCCAAATCAAAACCCTATTTGGAATCCTCAAGATCCTCTCCTTCTCTTTCTAGGAACTCTCCTTGGTTTAGGGTAAACCAAAAACCCTCCTAAAGTCTTCTATTTATAGTGTAAGGGGTGAAAAACCCCTAAAAAATCGCATCCAAGAAAGTAAAGTCGCGTATCTACGATCGTTCGTAGCGATTTATGATCGATCGTAGCCTTCTACGATCGATCGTAGCTTCCTACGATCAATCGTAGTTTCACCCGAGAGTTTCCAGCATTTCTGGGGCTTTACGATCGATCGTAGCAACTCTACGATCATTCGTAGCTCCGCTACGATTGTTCGTAGGGTCCCTACGAGCGATCGCAACTTTTGCAGAAAGCTTCAGCATTTTTGTGTTTTTGTATCTCGGCCATAACTTTTGACTCGCTTGTCCAATTTTGACGATTCAACTTGCGTTGGATTCGTCTTTTGAAGGAGAACAACTTTCATGTTTTTCACAACTTCCAATTCTTCTTTTTTATTGGACCATTTTGCCCCTAAACCTGACTGATCCGAAATTGGGTTTCGTCAATCCAGATTTTAAACCGACCCGACTTCAGAAATCGGTCTTTTGACCTAACACCAACTCAAAACCAAGACAAGTGATCAACATGAACCCCGAAGAGGGTTCAATTACCTTTTCAAAAATCCAAGAATCGCTTGATTCCTACGAGCGGTGTGAACGCTAGGGCTATTTAGAGTCGAGGGTATGCCAAGGCATAACCCTTGTCAATACTCAAGAGTATTCTATACTCTTGCCTATTTCATTCCAAACACCCATACACCATAAATACATTCTTACATGCTTTAGTATATGATATCATTCGTCGTACATGGCCATCAAGATCCGGGGTTCTACATCCTCCCCCCCTTACAGAAATTTCATCCTCGAAATTGGAACGATACATAGAGATTATAAAGAACAAAATTACATAAACATCACTCAAACAAATTAGGATATTTTTCCCTCACTTCCGCTTCGCGCTCCCATGTAGCTTCTTCTCGTGAATGGTGTTGCCATCGAACAAGAACCAAGGGGATGACCTTATTGCGCAAGACTTGATCCCTGCGGTCCAAAATTTGAACCGGCTCTTCCACCAAAGTGAGATCCTCTCGGACTTCTAGCGTATCAAGGTCGATCACATGAGAAGGATCCGGAATATATTTCCGAAGCATAGATACATGGAATACGTTGTGAACCGCCGCCATGTGAGTGGGTAGAGCAACCCGGTATGCAACTTCACCAATTCGGGTGATAATTTCAAAGGGACCAACATACTTCGGGCTGAGCTTTCCTCTTTTGCCAAACCTCATAACACCCTTTGTCGGTGAAACCTTCACAAATACCATATCGCCAATACGGAACTCAAGATCTCGTCTATGGGTGTCGGCATAGCTCTTTTGCCTGTCCTGAGCCGTCTTTAATCTCTCTCTGATGATCTTGACTTTATTCGCGGTTTGTTCAATCAATTCCGGGCCCAATATCTTTCTCTCTCCATCTTCATCCCAGTATAGGGGAGATCTACAACTTCGACCATACAAGGCCTCAAAAGGAGCCATTTGGATGCTCGCCTGATAGCTGTTATTGTAGGCGAACTCCACCAATGGCAGGTGATCCTCCCAACTGCCTTTGAAGTCCAACATGCAAGCTCGGAGCATGTCCTCTATAACCTGGTTCACCCTCTCGGTCTGTCCATCTGTCTAAGGATGAAAGGCGGTGCTAAAGTCCAAACGGGAACCCATAGTGCTCTGAAAGCTTTTCCAGAACCTGGAAGTAAATCTTGGATCCCTTTCTGACACGATACTGACTGGCACCCCGTGCAACCGAACCACTTCTTTGAGGTACAATTCTGCAAGTTGGTTCGAGTTGAACGTAGTCCGATAAGGCAAGAAATGGGCGGATTTTGTCAAATGATCAACCACTACCCATATTGCATCCAATTTCTTTGTCGTTTTTGGCAACCCAGTGATGAAATCCATGGAGATGTTCTCCCATTTCCACTCGGGAATAGGGAGGGATTGTAAAAGCCCTGCTGGCCTCATATGCTCGGCCTTCACTTGTTGGCATACCAAGCATCTTGACACATACTCGGCAACTTCCCTCTTCATGTTCCGCCACCAAAAATGTCCTTTGAGGTTCCGATACATCTTTGTACCGCCAGGATGCACAGTGTACTTAGACCGGTGAGCTTCATCTAAGATTTCTAATTTGAGCTTCTCATCGGCTGGAACACATATCCTTCCCTTGAATGTGATTGTCCCATCACTTTGCACTGCAAAATCCTTACTGCCATCGCGAACCGACTTGTCTCTATAGGCCAGTAGTTCGGCATCCAACTCTTGTAATTCTCAGATCATGGCCCATATGTAAGGCCTAACTGTGACATTAGCCATCACTGGCCCAGAGGTAGGAAGGCTGAAACTAATATCAAGGTTAGAAACATCTTCCAACAACTTCCACTCTTGCACCATCATGTGTGCTACAAGCCCAGTGGACTTCCTGCTCAAAGCATCTTCCACTACATTAGCCTTGCCCGGATGGTACTGGATCGAACACTCATAGTCCTTCAAGAATTTCATCCATCGGCGATGTCGCATATTCAACTCCCTTTGGGAAAATAGGTATTTTAAGCTTTTATGATCCGTAAAAATATCAAACTCTTCCCCATAAAGGTAATGCCACCAAATCTTTAATGCGAAAACCACCGCGGCCAACTCCAAATCGTGAGTAGGATAGTTCTTTTCATGCTCTTTTAATTGCCGGGAAGCGTAGGCGATGACATTCCCGCGCTGCATAAGAACACATCCTAGCCCAACATTCGAGGCATCACTGTAAACCACGAAACCTCCACTCCCAGACGGCACTGTGAGAATGGGGGCAGTAGTAAGCCTCTTCTTCAACTCCGTGAAGCTCGCTTCACACTTATCGCTCCAAGTGAACTTAGCATTTTTTCGTGTCAAATACTTGAGCGGTGCCGCTAAGCTGGAGAATCCCTCTACGAATCTCCTATAGTATCCTGCTAAACCGAGGAAGCTGCGTATCTCGGTAACACTTTTGGGTCTCTCCCATTTCATCACCGCTTCTATCTTTGCTGGGTCTACTGAAATACCCTCGACAGATACTATGTGGCCAAGGAACGCCACCTTCTCCAACCAAAATTCTCACTTACTCAACTTGGCGTATAGTTTATGCTTTCGAAGAGTCTCAAGTGTAAGGCGAAGATCTCGATCATGATCCTCCCTGGTCGGAGAATATACTAAGATGTCATCGACAAAGACGATAACACATTTGTCGAGATAAGGCTTGAATACCCGGTTCATCAAATCCATGAACGCCGCCGGTGCATTTGTTAGACCAAAAGGCATAACTAGGAACTCGTAGTGCCCGTACCGAGTCCTAAAGGCAGTCTTTGGCACATCTTCGGCCTTGATCTTCAACTGATGATAGCCGGACCGCAAATCAATCTTGGAGAAGAACCTTGCTCCTTTCAATTGGTCGAACAAATCATCTATTCGTGGCAAGGGGTATCGATTCTTGATGGTGACTTTGTTCAACTGTCTATAGTCGATGCACATCCTCATCGACCCATCCTTCTTCTTCACAAAGAGTACCGGTGCTCCCCACGGTGACACACTTGGTTGGATGAAACCAAGCCGTTGCAACTCTTCTATTTGCTCCTTTAATTCATTCAGTTCAATAGGGGCCATCCTGTACGGAGCCTTAGAAATTGGAGCCGTTCCAGGAGCAAGCTCTATTGCAAATTCTATCTCCCTATCTGGAGGTAACCCTAGTAATTCCTCGGGAAACACATCCAAATACTCACTCACAACCGGTATGGCTGAGGAGTCTCGTGCCTCCGGATTTGCAAGACTTAGAGCTGCTAGACGGGCTATATCTCTCCTCCGAAGTCCATGAAAGTGGAATGGTTTGACACCTTCTGGCTTGAACTTCACCATCTTCTCAAAACAAGCCACATGCCCGTGGTGTGCAGCTAGCCAATCCATCCCGAGAATAACATCGAAGTCCAAGTCCTGGAACTCAAGGATGATTAGATCAATCGGCAATTCATACTGCCCGACTTGAACTATACAATTCCGATATCCTCGGTCTGTGTCAACTGACTTGCCAAGCGGAGTCGAAATGGTTAACTCGTGACGTAGGCGACTCGGCTTAGACTCAAAACCTTTGGCAAAGCTTGGCGATACAAAAGAATGTGTCGATCCCGTGTCGATCAACACACGAGCTAGACACTCGTTCACTAGCAATACGCCTGTGCATTGTAATTAACTATATCAGCGGTTTTCAGCAATATACATAGAGTATAGGTAACATGACATACAATTGATTATACGTATACTTATAGCACTCATCATTTCATACTTGAACACTTTTAGAAATTCTCGCGTACCTTGCACAACATCGTCTGATGCCTGTGCGTCCCATTCTGTTAAGGTAAAGACCCGGCCTCTGTTTGCCTGGCGAGGCTACTATGTGGTCTGAGTGGGTCGTGCGGGTCTAGATGCCGAAGCTTGTGAAGACCCCTACTGAGAAGTCTGCCGAACTGGGGGCCTGCTCCCCTGAGGCTGAGCCCGTGACTGTCGGCGTGGGCAATCTTTAATTATGAGGCCCTGCTTGCCACAATGGAAACATCCTCCCGATGCACTCCAACACTCTCCAGCCGGGTGTCTCCGACCACAATAGTCACACTCCTCAAAGGATGAAGAGGGTGACGGCTGTACATATCTGGTGCCTTGAGAAAAAGCGGGGCGAGGTGCCTGCGAAGTAGTCGGGCGAGGCACTAGTGATGCAAACGAAGACCTCTGTGTCTGTGTAGGCCTAGGAGGTGGGTACTGGGAAATCCTGGCCCTCTTCTCCAGTGGTGCTGAGCCACTAGACTGACCCTTCTGCATGGCTCTCTCGAAGCCACCCTCTCTTCTCTTAAGAAACTCCTCTGAGTTCTTTTCGGCAATCCTTGCCTTCCCCATAATCTCTCTCCAAGACTCCACTTGAAGAATGGAGACTCGATCCTTGATGAAGGGTTTCAAACCATTCTCAAATTTCCGGACTCGCATCTCCTCCGTCGTGATCAAGTGTAGTGCGAATCGGGACAATTCAACGAATTTGGCCTCATACTCGGCCACACTCATATTCCCTTGCACTAGGGACATGAACTCCATCTCCTTCTGTTGCTTGACAATCTTGGGAAAGTACTGCCCATAGAAGGCATCAAGGAATTCACCCCAAGTCCACGGCTCTCCTGCCCTGGCGGTGTCTCTCTGTCTCAATGCCGCTCTCCACCAATGGTCGGCTTCTCCTTCCATCATGAAGGCAGCCCAATCTACCCTTTACTCATCGGTGCAACGAAGAGCACGGAATATTTTCTCCAGTTGCATAATCCACGCCTCTGCAACCATGGGGTCGGTGGTCCCATAAAAGGTAGGTGGATGTAGCCTTCGGAATGCCTCGAGTCCCGAGGTGTGATGTGGAGGAGGTGGGTGTGCCAACGCAGTAGTAGCAGCGAGCTGTCAGGCTGCTAACATGGTGATGGTCTCCACCATAGTATTTAACAACTGAGATATATCGGGTTGATCATCACCCGAGGGAGGGTCTCCTCCATTAATGTTGCCCCGAGTTTGGTAACCGCGACCCCGTCCACTACCGCGTCTCATGATAATCCTGAGAACAGTAGCAGAACATGAGTCTAACTTGGAAACCAACTTCATCTCAATCACAATTTCAAGCTCATTTCAAATTCATAAGGTAATTGATAGTAATACATCAAGGTATACATTGTAGTAGACAAATATACAATCTGTGGTTCTAGCTTAGGGTACTAAGTTCGGTCGGATTCTAACCGGTTATGGACTAAGACTAAAGATTAGTCTATACTTGGAATACGACTCTTTCCTCAATCCTAATGCCTTGTTTTGATCGTGGTATCGAGTACTAAGTGACCCTAGGGACTCTAATGCCTAGGCTTTGATACCACCTCTGTCGCGACCCAAAATACCCCCTGGGAGTTAGGGATACTTTGGCTCGTGATGTGCCATATCCAATACCAAACCATCCTGTAATAACATCCAAGTCATGACAAACATAATCATAAATAAGGCGGAAGCTTAAACCAATGTGCGGAAGCGTAATCCAAAAATTTCTTTTCTATACATGCTGTGTATTCCAAGTTTGTACATACATAACAAAAGTAAAGGTGGACATGCCCACCTATCAAAATACAAAATGATAATACTCTCTCTCTCTCTATATATATAATCACTCTAAAAGGGCCAGTGGTCTAAGTCATTTGCCTCCTCCTGAGGCACTACATATGGCTCCTCCTCACCATAATCCTCCTCTATCTAGGGCCCCTGATCACAGATGTCAAATGGAATCCGTGTACCTGCCAACATAACATGTACGGCTGATGTAGCACCCCGGACTTTTTCATCCTTAATGAATAGCACCATCGTAGCTAATTGACCGTTTTTGTAGTCTAATTAATAAATAAGGGAGAAATCGGAAATTCCAAAACGTCAGAAATGTTCGTTTTCGAAAGACGGATCCAACGCAAGTTGAATCGTCGAAATCCGACGAGCGAGTCAAAAGATATGGTCAAAACAGTCCAGACATACAGAGCACCGATCGCTCGGTCCAGTCAGCGATCGATCGGTCCATAACCGATCGATCGGTAGCTATCGCACGGTCAGAATTTTTGTATGGGGAAATTTTCCAGAGAGTGAGTTTTTGACCGATCAATCGGTCATAAACACCGATCGCTCGGTAGGCAACCGATCGATCGGTCATAACCACCGATCGCTCGGTCCTCGCGTTTTGCAGAAATTTCAGTAAGGGCGTTTTCGTCTTTTGGGTGTTAAACCCTTACCGATAAGGGTTTGCTCGACCCTTTGAGCCCTCATTCACAACCCTTAGACATTTTGAGAGATAGAGAGAGAAGAGGAGAAAGCTCTAACCTAGGGTTTGGTATTGAGGAAGAAATCAAAGGGGTGGACCATCCTAGGTCGTCCTCAAACTTGGATTTGCTTCAAGTTCAAGGCTCAAGCTCGTGTGGGAGCCACTCTCCAAGCTAGGGCAACCATCTCACGTACGTTTTGAAAGGGGTTTCTTCCCCAACTCAAGTCTCCTTCAAGCAAAGGTGTTCTTCTTTCAAGTTGGAGCTTCAATCAAGGTTTCTAACAAGGATCAAGCCTTGATCTAAGGTTAGTACACACTACTAACTTTCCCTAGCAATAACCTAGGTTTTCTAGTGTAAATGGTGATTATATATATTATGCTTTTCCTTCCCTATGCATGGTATTAACTCAACAAATATAAACAAGATAAGGGGAATGGAATGAATGTGTGGATGGGAGATTGGATACGGCGATTGGATGCCGAATGTGTGATGTATGATGTGTGGGTTGTGGATTGGAAAATGGAGGATGGGCATAGTACAAATAACAAACTTACCATTACGTGATTGAATGGAAAATATGCATTTAAAAGAAGGAGATAAACTACTAAGGAATAATGTATGAAAGTGTTTGACAAAATACCTAAACTATGAATAAATGATCTCAATGAAGAATATGGAAATGAGTTTTATGTGCGCGTTCTTAGAAATGATAAATTGATCAAATGTTATGCAAACTACTTATGTTACCTATGTTCATATCATGAATTGAATTGAAATGTCATATTTTGGTTATTCCCATTATCATGATTGTCACTATGGACATGTACACGAGCACGCATGATAGCATGAACCGAGATTTCAAGAGCATGTGCATATAATAAACAACAAGAAAATATTGCATGTCAAGGAGGTTGGTAGCCCAGGGAGGATTCGGGTACTAACCTCTGGCTCACAAGATAACCCCTAAAATACCTATTGTCAAGGAGGTTGGTAGCCCAGGGACATTCGGGTATTAGCCTCTGGCTCACAAGAAAACTAAACAAGTAATAAAAATCACCTATTGTCAAGGAGGTTGGTAGCCCAGGGAGGATTCGGGTACTAACCTCTGGCTCACAAGAAAACAAGTACATTTCATAACAAGGAGGTTGGTAGCCCAGGGACATTCGGGTACTAACCTCTGGCTCACAAGTGCATTACATATCAAGGAGGTTGGCAGCCCAGGGATATTCGGGTGCTAGCCTCTGGCTCACAAGTTACGAGATGGAGGTTTACAAGATGATGATCATGCATTCATGCATGCACGCATACATGATTTCTACGAGGCATACCGGGACATGACATGGGTTTTCAAGCATGAGTTTTATCGGCGTTTTCGCATTCATGTACGCACGTCAGGATGCTTGTATTGCGTTATGCCCTATACTGTTTCTTTGTGATGTTTCTATTATTGCTTGTATGATATTACTATTGTGTGCTTTATTATTGTTATGGTCTGCTAGTAGCTTGTACTCGCTGAGTATTCCATGCTCAGCCGTACTTTCATGTCGGCAGGTACTGAGGGAGCCCTCGACCCGGAGCCTTGGGTCGAGGAAGAGTATATAGAGGAGAGAGAGCCGGCTATTCCATTACAGTCTCAGGCGGACCGAGACCTCGATGCGTGGCCATACCTCGACTACTGTTGAGGGGAGAGTATGAGAGGGTCTTATGTATTTTGATACTTTGATAGGTGGGCCTGTCCACCTTAGACTTAGATGTGTTTTGTATTTATGTCAACTTGGAATACTACATTTTGGATCATTATAAAGAAAAAGAAAAATTTGTTTACGCTTCCGCATATATGATAGCTTCCGTGCTCTGATTATCATTGTTAGTATTGTATTTTATCTTGTGCATTGCAGGATGGTTTGATAGGTACGCAGTGTGACACCTAAAATATCCCTAAACTCCTAGGGGGTATTTTGGGGCGTTACAGCTGAGCATGGAATACTAAGCGAGAAAATCTACTAGCTAACAATGCTATCATAATCACAATATTTTATACAGTGCGTAAAAGAATACAATTCACCAAAATCCATTGTTAAAACCCGTCGGGAAAAACCTTTCATAAAACTTGTTCTTTTCATGGAAAACAAACCCTCTCATGTATGCTTATGAGTTCTTATGAATGCTTGTGAGCCTCGTGTTTTCTTATGAGTTCTTATGAGCTTAGAGTTCTTGTGAGCTTGTGAGTACTTGTGAGCTTATGAGCTTCTTGTGAGCTTATGAGTACTTGTGAGCTTCTTGTGAGCTTATGATCCTTGTGAGCTTGTTCTCCTTGGAGACATATGCAAGATCTTAGACTTGTGAGTTTCTTATGAGTTCTTGAAAAGCCTTGCGAGACTTATGATCCGTGGAGTTCATGCAAGATCTAGACTTGATCCTTGTGAGCGTGGAGTAACCGATCTTAGAATGCCAACCCAAAGTTTGGCTTAGTCTATGCTTATGCATGTATGCTTCTTACTTATGAATGCCTTTGAAAATCCTCTTATGTTTTCTTGAAAATTCATGCTTATGAGAAAAACCACGGTCGTGCAATACTTATCATGCGTAGAATGCTTGTGAGCATTATAACATCTATGTGAAAAGCTTTAACTAATTAAACATGTTCATGCAAGGCATAACGATCATTATAGTATACTTGAAGACCTTAAGTAACTCATATGGTTCATACAAGGTATATTAGCATCATAACATACTTAAACAATTCTAGAATGTAGAACATTTCATTCATTGCGTCACATCATAACAATCATGGCTTCTAAGCCTAATTCATCATATCATACTTAAAATCATGGTTCCTTGGAGGATATTAACACTTACTTGCACTTATAGTCATATTCACCCTTTTATTGGAAAACCCCCAAAATCTTAAATCCTTATTTGCTTATTTGAACATAATCAAGTTCACCCAAAATCCCTTGTTTGTCATTGCATCATAGTATACTTAAAATCATGGTTCATTTAAAGGTATTACAATTTTCTTACAAGTTTAGCCATATTCATCCTTGTTATTGAAAAACCCCCAATTTGTAAAACCCTATTTGATTGTTTATTCATGATCTAGTTCACCCAAATTTCCACACTTCCTATTTGTATCATAATAGAATTAAAATCACCTATTTGAATCATCTTTGTATGATAACAAGGCTAGATAGTAGTTTACTAACCTCTTAGAATCAATTTCTAGGTTGAAGGAAATCCCTTGAGAAAAATCCTCACTTGATTGGAATGATCCAAGCTCGATTTAGAGAAGATCAAACCCTTGTTGAAGCTTTTCTTGATTCCAAATCAAAACCCTATTTGGAATCCTCAAGATCCTCTCCTTCTCTTTCTAGGAACTCTTCTTGGTTTAGGGTAAACCAAAAACCCTCCTAAAGTCTTCTATTTATAGTGTAAGGGGTGAAAAACCCCTAAAAAATCGCATCCAAGAAAGTAAAGTCGCGTATCTACGATCGTTCGTAGCGATTTACGATCGATCGTAGCCTTCTACGATCGATCGTAGCTTCCTACGATCAATCGTAGTTTCACCCGAGAGTTTCCAGCATTTCTGGGGCTTTACGATCGATCGTAGCAACTCTACAATCGTTCGTAGCTCCGCTACGATCGTTTGTAGGGTCCCTACGAGCGATTGCAACTTTTGCAGAAAGCTTCAGCATTTTTACGTTTTCGTATCTTGGCCATAACTTTTGACTCGCTTGTCTGATTTTGACGATTCAACTTGCGTTGGATTCATCTTTCGAAGGAGAAGAACTTTCATGTTTTTTAAAACTTCCAATTCTTCCTTTTTATTGGACCATTTTGCCCCTAAACCTGACTGATCCGAAATTGGGTTTCGTCAATCCAGATTTTAAACCGACCCGACTTCAGAAATCGGTCTTTTGACCTAACACCAACTCAAAAACAAGACAAGTGATCAACATGAACCCCAAAGAGGGTTCAATTACCTTTCCAAAAATCCAAGAATCGCTTGATTCCGATGAGCGGTGTGAACGCTAGGGCTATTTAGAGTCGAGGGTATGCCAAGGCATAACCCTTGTCAATACTCAAGAGTATTCTATACTCTTGCCTATTTCATTCCAAACACCCATACACCATAAATACATTCTTACATGCTTTAGTATATGATATCATTCGTCGTACATGGCCATCAAGATCCGGGGTTCTACAGTGTCCAAGAAAGTATGAGAGGATACCAGTATACTAAGACTAGGTACGGGTACTGGTATCTGTCTCCAAGCAAGAATAAAGAAATATGAAAGGATGTTAGTGTACTAAGACCAGGTACGGGCACTATCATCTGTTTCCATGAAAGCAAGCTCACAAGAAGCTCACAAGTTCACAAGAAATCTCACAAGGCTCATGAGAAATCTCACAAGAAAGCTCACAAGAACTCGTATGCTCATAAGAAAAGTTATAAGAACTCGTATGCTCACAAGAAAAGTTATAAGAACTCGTATGCTCACAAGAAAGATTATAAGAACTCGTATGCTCACAAGAAAAGTTATAAGAACTCGTATGCTCACAAGAAGTCGTAAGGTGAATTATGAATTGTATTCTCTTGATTAACTGTTTAGGATAATCTACATGCTCGTTATTACTATTGTTAGCTAGTAGCTTGTACTCGCTGAGTATTCCATTCTCAGCCGTACATTTATGTCGGCAGGTACACTATACGATATCCATACTCCAGTTCCTTGGATCGAGGCGGGTCGTGGAGAGCAGGAGATTGCTCGGATTGTCACCCAGATATGAGGGGTTTAGAGATGTGGCCCTATGGTGGAGTTGTGTGAGAGAGACATGTATTTTGGGTTTTATGTCTGGGGATATTCTATCACTTGAGTTGGTAACTCAGGTGAAGGATTACTTGTACATGTTTTAGTTTATATTCAGTTATTGTAAACAGATGTACTTGGAATACGGTTAAGTTATTAAAGAAAATTTTCAGTTCACTATTTAGCATGCCTTGTATACTCTTTGCAAGATGATTTGAAATGTTAGTGACGTCGCTAAGTATCCTAACTCCTAGGGGGTATTTTGGGGCGTTATAGTGACAATTTCTCATCATCTAGAATGTCTGGAATAAAGAGACATTGCACTGAGTCTACTTATCTTTGGCACAAGAGACTTGGTCACATTAATCTTGATAGGATCAAGAGGTTAGTAATAGATGGTCCCCTTGACTTCCTCAAGGTAGAACCAATCCCTACATGCGAGTCTTGTCTCGAAGGGAAGATGACCAAGAAGCCTTACCCTAAAAAGGTAGGAAGAGCCAAAGAAAAGTTAAGACTAATACATAGTGATGTATGTGGTCCATTTAACATTGTTGCACGAGGTCAATACCTGTATTTTGTCACATTTACCGATGACTATTCTAGATATGGATATGTCTATTTGATGCAACACAAATCTGACACATTTGAAAAGTTCAAATAATTTAGATTAGAAGTTGAGAATCAAACTGACAAAACCATAAAGACACTTCGATCATATCAAAGTGGTGAATACCTTACCAACGAGTTTATGGATTACTTAAGGGATAATGGGATTATCTCACAATGGACAAGTCCTGCCTCTCTGTAACAAAATAGAGTTTCTGAAAGAAGAAACCGGACCTTATTAGATATGGTTCACTCTATGATGAGCCATGTTGATGCTCCTTCATATCTTTGGGGATATGCTATACAAACTGCCATTTATATTCTAAACTGGGTTCCATCTAAGTCTATTCTGTTTACACCCTATGAATTGTGGACTAGGAGAAAACCTAGTTTACAACATCTAAGGGTATGGGGTTGTCCTGCGCATGTTTGCAAACTCGAACCCACTAAATTGGAATCTAGGACAGAGAAATAGAATTTTATAGGATATCCAAAAGAAGCTAAGGGTTTCTATTTTTACTCTAAGGCAGACCAAATAATAGTTGTTAGGCTTCATGCCACTTTCTTGGAGGAAGAAATAGATCTCCTTAAGAAAGTTGAATTTCATGAGATGAAAGATAACACAACCAGTATCCAAACTGAACCTAATCCTTCCACTTTAATTTCTCCTAATTCTGTTCCACTGAGAAATCTGAAAGAGTTTCTAGACCACCGGATAGACTTCAGTATTACAATAATGAAGTTTATTTAGTTACCCCTGATGATGAGGATAATGATCCTAATACTTATCAGGAATCTACATTTGATGTAGATGCATCTCAATGGAATAAAGCCATGAATTCTGAAATAGATTCCATGTATGACAACAGTATCTGGACTTTAGTAGATCCACCAGATGGTATAAGGCCAATTGGATGCAAATGGATTTACAAAAGGAAGAAGGGTGCCGATGGTAACGTGAAGACCTATAAAGCTAGACTTGCTAGAAAAGGTTATACTCAAATTCAAGGAGTTGATTATGAGGACACCTTTTCACCTGTAGCTATGCTTAAATCCATCAGGATATTGCTAGCTATAGCTGCACACCATGACTATGAGATATGGCTAATGGATGTCAAAACTGCTTTCCTTAATGGAATGTTAGATGAAGACATCTATATGAAGCAACCAGAGGGGTTCATTGCTCCTAACCAGGAGAACATGGTATGCAAGCTCAACAAGTCGATATATGGTTTGAAACAAGCTTCAAGAAGCTGGAACCAAAGATTTGATCTTTCGATCAAAGAATTTGGATTCCAAAAGAATTTGGAAGAATCTTGTATATACAAGAAGGACAGTGGGAGAGCGGTAGTATACTTAATTCTGTATGTAGATGACATCCTACTCATTGGGAATGATGTAGGGATGTTGTCATCAGTCAAGATATGGCTTTCTTAGTATTTCTAAATGAAAGACTTGGGAGAGGCATCATATATTCTCGGAATAAAGATTCTGAGAGATAGAAAATGCCGAATGTTGGGATTGACCTAAACTTCCAACATAGACAAGATATTATCTAGGTACAGTATGAGTGATTGTAAGACAACACTCATTCCTTTTAGACATGGTGTCACTTTATCTAAAAAAATGGCCCCTATATCAGCTGATGAGATCGAACAGATGAAAAGGTGCCCTTATGCTTCGGCAGTTAGGCGCCTCATGTATGTCATGTTATGTACTAAACCGGATATCTGTCATGCAGTGGGAGTTGTTAGTCGGTTCCAAAACAATCCAGACGTTAATCATTGGAATGCAGTGAAGTTATACTGATTTCGATTTCCAATCTGATCCGGACAATAGAGCTTCCACATCTGGGTATGTGTTTACACTAGGTGGTGCTGTTGTCGGTTGGTGCAGCATAAAGCAGAAGAGTATTGCTGACTCCACCACAGAAGCAGAATATATTGCAGCTTCAGAAGTAGCAAAAGAAGCAGTCTGGTTCAGAAGGTTTTTACAAGAGCTAGGAAATGTTTCTTCAGCACTTAGACCTATCACTCTCTTCTGTAATAGCAACAGTGCAGTAACCCATAGCAAAGAACCTAGGAACCACAAAAGGATGAAACATGTGGAGCGGAAGTATCATCTCATTCGTGAGATCATTGATAGGCAATATGTAGTGGTTACAAAGATTAGGTCTCAACTTAATGTTGTAGACCCAATGACCAAGGCTTTATCAGATAAAGTTTTTGTAACACACTTAGACAGTATGGGATTGAAATCTATGGCACAGTGGCTTTTAGGGCAAGTGGGAGATTGTTGGACATGATGCCCAGAAAAGTCATTTAGATTGTTAGAACCTTATTAATTTGATTAATAAATGCTTCTTCTTAATCTATTGTGTATTCATTATGGGTAATTGACCATGATCATGAGATGATCTATACGATATGAGATATCGATAAAGGTTCATAGGATATATTATAGGAAAGTTATGTGATTAGATTATCACAGGTAGATATAACTTTCCGGTTCCTTATACCTTATATAGTCACAGCTGTGGGTGAAGCTGGACACTTCACTTATATGGCTACCAGAATGCTAAGATGTTCTTAATAGTTGAGATGTGGTTCTATCTCAAACTATTGTACTGGAGACTACACATTAGCATATGGGTACTTAAATGTACACTGACTAATTGCATTCAATGAGAGACCTCTTGCATAAACATACTATCAGATAGTTGGTATCTCATTTTTTTTTATTTTTTTTTGAAAGCCACTCAGAGGGAGTGGGGGGTTTGGCAGACCCCTACCTGTTTATTAATAAAAGAGAAATGGGGGGGACATAAAACCTTACCCCTACAAAGACACCAAGGGGGGGACATAAACCTTACCCCTACAGGAACACAACAAGGGGGGGACATAAAACCAAAACCCCTTTAAAGACACTAGAGGCAGGGGGACTTAAAAAACCCCCAGCCCCTTACAAAAAAAAAAAAAAAAAAAAAAAAAAAAAAACACTAGGACTGTTTGATATTTCCAATGCCCAATTTGTCCAGGAAGATGAGAGCTTTAAGGCGAGGGGGGATCTCTTGTCTATAAAACATCGTACCATTTTGCTGAAGATCACAACCATAGTTAGCTAGGAAATCAGCTACTTGATTAGCTTCTCTGTAAATATGAGATATATTAGAACAAATGCTCATTAATTTATTTATCTTTTGATTCCAATACCAAACATTCCAAGGATGGTGAGAAGTTCCATTCCAAGCTTCAACAAGAGATTTAGAATCAGACTCAATCTCAATTTGAGTGTACCCTTGAGAGTGACAAAGCATGATACCATCTAATAGAGCTCTAGTTTCTGAAATATAACTTGAGCATTGATCATAAAAAGCATAAAAGCATGCTAATAAATCTCCATCATGGTTACGAATAATACCTCCACCTCCTGCTAATCCAGAATTACCTCTTGAGGCTCCATCCACATTTAGTTTTAATCTACCGACAGGAGGCCGCATCCATTTGACAATTGATATAACTCTTTTCCTAGGAGGAGATATCGACATATTGAACATAGAAAAATCCAATCTTTTCTTCCTTGGAAGGCGCCCTATTTCTGTCATCCAAGACTTGATGCGGGCAATAAGAATAACTAAAGACTTGCGAACACCTTTGAAGCGGCGCGAACATCGCTCTTTCCAAATTTCCCATATGATTAGAAGAGGAAGTAATATGAAAATCTCATTATGGTTGTCGTCATATGCTCTGAACCACCTCATAAGGAAACACTGGATAGTATCACTGGATAGAATATCAATGGAGCAATAACCTGCAAAATAACTCCAAATACTAGCTGCAATTTCACTTTGATATAAAAGATGAGTCAGATTTTCAATATGACCAATATTACAACAGGAACAACAACTAACAAGAGGAATTCCAACAGATTGAACCTTATTATCAGTCGAAATTGCTCCATACATTACCTTCCACCCAAAAATTTGGATTTTCTTTGGAATAATTGCGTTCCAAATATACTTACTCCAATTTGTTCGAGGGTAGGAATGACGGGTAATTTCCCAAGCAGACTTAACGGAGAATTTACCATTCAAGTTAGGATTCCATATAAAAACATCGTCAGTCTCAGAAAGGAAAAAATCACCATTTCTAATAGCTATCTGAAAATGATTAGGCAGAAAATCATTAACCATAGTGAAATCCCAAATACCATTATTATCAAGCATATTAGAAATAACTGGAAAAGAACTAGGAGTATTAGTAGCATGATCAATAAGAGGAACCTCTCCAAACCATCTATCTAGCCAAAAATTTACCTTATTACCATTACCAATTAAAGAGGTGGAATTATAAATCACATCCTTACATAAAAGACTAATTTTAATCCAAGTTTTAGATGAACTAGTCCTGTAAGAAGCATTCCAAATATGATCAAATTGATACTTCTCTTTAAAAAATCTGGACCAGAGATTAGAAGAATAATATAATTTCCAAGCTTGTTTTAGTCTGAGAGCAAAAGAAAAATCATTCATTTTCCGGATACCTAGGCCACCTTCCAAATGAGGAAGAGAACAAATATTCCAATTAATCCAGTGTCTCTTTTTGAATTCACTAGTGTTATTCCAGAAAAATTTAGCCATAATTCTATCAATTTGATCTGTTATACTTTTAGGAACATGGATTCCAGCTAAAAGATAAGTGGGGATCGAAGATAAGACATGCTTTATAAGAATTAATCTCCCACCTGAAGATAAAAATTTTGCTTTCCACCCTTCCACCTTGGAAATGACTGTGTCAATAAGAGAATTGAAATAAACTTTTTTAAGACGACCTTTATACAGAGGTACCCCTAAATAAATAAAAGGGAAGTTTTTCCGAGGAATACCGACCCAGCTAGAAATATAATCTGATCTTTTCCTAGACAGTTTATCAGAACAGTAATAAGCACTTTTCTCTTTATTAATCAATTGACCTGAAGACTTTTCATAAGAGGTAATAAAATCAAATATTTTCTTAATGTTATGCTTCTTACCATTACAAAAAATAAGAGTATCATCTGCAAAAAGAAGGTGAGAAACTGGAGTACCAAATCTTCCTAGTTTATAAGTAGAAGAAAGACTTACAGAGATGGTTTTAATACCCCTACTAAGAACTTCTTCAGCAAGAATAAAAAGAGCAGGAGATATGGGATCACCTTGTCGAAGGCCACGAGAACTCTGAAAGAAACCTTGAAGACATCCATTAATAAGAATAGAAAAAGATTGGCTAATAAGGCAACCACGAATTAATCTCATAACTTCTTTATTGAAACCCATTTTTTCCAGAACTGAAAAAATGAAGTTCCACTCCATTCTATCATATGCTTTAGACATGTCGAGTTTAAAAATAGCATTACCTCCAATGGTTTTTCTATCAATATCCTGTACCATTTCCTGGGCTATACTAACATTATCTATAATATGTCTACCTTTCACAAAGGCACTCTGTTCATCAGAAATAATGTTAGGAAGCAATAAACCAATTCTGTCAGACAAAATACGAGAGATGATCTTGTATAGAAAATTGCATAAACTAATTGGTCTAAAATCCGAGAAGGAAACCGGAGATTTGCATTTTGGAATAAGAGCAATAGCAGTAACATTAATAGCTCTAGGCATATCAGCTGTCAAAAAGAAGAAAGTAATAGCTTGATAGAGATCCTCTTTAATAATATTCCAACAGGACTGGAAAAAATGACCAGAGAATCCATCTGGACCAGGAGCACTATCAGCTGACATGCTAAAGACAACCTGTTTAATTTCTTCAATAGAAGGAGAATTTGCTATAGAAATATTATTTTCCTTAGTAATAAGATAAGGAATAAAATTTGAATATCATGGTCGATCATCGAATTATTAGTAGTAAGCAAATTTTGAAAGAATAATACTGCTTCCTTGCCTATATCCTCCTGAGAATCCAGCCAATTACCTTGAGAGTCTTTTATTCTATATATACCATTCCGACTCCTTCTAGAATTAGTGACCATGTGGAAAAATTTTGTATTGTTATCCCCCTCTTTAAGCCATTTAACTCTAGATTTTTGTCTCCAGAATATTTCCTCTTGAAGAAGAACAAATTGCAATTCAATTTTGAGATTAGATAGATTAGCATTTTTTAAATCGTCCCAAGAATATTGAATTTCTTCTTCCAGCTTATCGATTTGATTTTCAATATCTTTCATCTTTTGAAAAATGTTACCAAAAACTTCTCTATTCCAAAGTTTTAGAGAAACTTTAAGTCTTTTAAGCTTAAGAAAAAACGAAATAAGAGGGTTCGCTAAGATAGGAAGGCTCCAAGAATCAGTCACAATTCTAGAAAAATCAGAGTGATTGATCCACATTTGCTGAAATTTAAAGGATGAGGGTCTTCTAGTATCATCTTGACCAAAGATAAACAAAAGAGGAGAATGATCTGAAGCAACCCTAGGCATGTGAGTAACCGACGATATATGGAAATTGTGGGTCCATTCAGGGTTTAACAAAATACGATCAAGGCGGGCATATATACGATGAACACCCTCCTGATTATTACACCACGTAAAGTTATTACCAGAAAACCCAGCATCTAATAAACCCAACTCATTAATCATATTTTTAAAATCCTCCATTGAATCATAGTTGACATCACGACCTCCCCTCTTTTCATTAGTAGCTGATATAGCATTAAAGTCACCTCCAATGAAAAAAGGACCAGTAAAAGAATAAAAAGCATCATAAAGGTCAGTCCAAAGGGATAATCTTTCCCTTCTAGTGCATTTAGCATAAACAAATGCACATCTAATCTTAATCATATTATCTTTAATAACATCGACAATAATCATTTGGTCAGTAGCAGATATATATGAGACTTGAATATTATTTTTCCACAATAACCAAATTTTCTCATGATTCTGATTGGAATTAAAATGCTTATCCATACCAACATTAGAGCAAGTCTCATGAATATAATCGAATTTTTTTTTTGGTTCAATAATAGCTGTTAGAGAAATTTGATTAGTTGAAATTAATTTTTTTAATCTAGCTTTAGAAGCTATATTCCCAACACCTCTAATATTCCAAATTAAAAAATTATTCATTAAAAATATTATTAGAAGTGGTATCTTTATATAGAACCGCAGTTCTAGAGCGAGTCACTCTGTCCGTTGAAACACCAACTTTATGGAGAGTATTTTTCTTTTTTTGATTTTCCAAATTCTGTTTTCGAAATATTTCAGATTTAAGAAGAGTTTTTGAAAAACATTTCCCATCTTCCTTATAATCTTCTATATTATCTATTAAGCACGGATCAAAATTTGCATAAAATTCCAAAGTTTGAGATTTTTCTCGAAAGTTTTTAATCTTAAGCTGACTCTCAACAGGTTCATTTTCTTTTATAGTATCTACTAATCTTTTCCACATGTGATGACGATGAGAATTATGAAAATTAAATCTATGGAATAAATTCTCATTCATCTGAAGACCTTGTATTTCAGAATCCGTTAGAGCAGTTCTTCGATTCAAAACTATTTCATTTTCTTGAGGATTAATTTGAATGTTTTCAGATTCAATAATATTTTCCTGAGATAATATCCTATTTCTTAGCTCATTCAATTCCATGCATTGGTTTTCATTATTTTTACTTTGGATTAAAATTCTACTCTCCATCATACCATCAACATTATTAATATCACTTTGTTCTAATATACTTTCAGCAACAGTAGTAGCAGAAAACTTACCTGGGTGTGAAGCTTGTGCTGCAGTAGCAGAAACCACATCAGCCGGATCAGACTCAGTTCTGATATGATTTGTAATCGGAGATATATAAGCTGCTGTTTCTAGAATACCGTCTTTCTGGACTGGGGCAGAAGTGTTAATAGCTATATCATTACCTAAAGCAACCGGCTCACTGTTTTCTCTATTTTGAAAATCAACCAAATATGGATGGTTTGGATCTGCTGGAGTAGTAGATTCCTGGGCTAAATTAATATCAGAACAAACCTCAACATTGTTGATCTGAGAAGATAAATTCTTAGAACCATTGTCCACCGAATTAAAAGCCTTCATCACCCACTGCCGAGTTTGATTTTTAGGTAAAGCTTCCACCTCTTGTCTAGCATCTTTAGGAACATCAGTTTTTTGAGGAAACATCTCATTATTAGAAGTTTCATTATCATCGGGAATCAGTACATAATTAGGATCTGATTTATGCCCTTGATCTACGTTATTATCCTTGGAAGATTGCATGGTATCAACTACTATTTCAGGACCCTTTTCCAGATCCGAATTCTTTAATCTCCATTGCTGTTTTGGAACCTTTGATTGATCCTTAGCCTCTTCCTTATTGAGGTTATTTCTTTCCTTAGATCTGCCCACCGAACAGAAACTTTCTTCATGCCCCAACTTTTTACATTTTATGCAAAACTTGAATTTCTTTTCATATTCCACTTGCTGCCATCTTCCTTGATCCCCTAAACCCAACCAAAAACGATCTGGATTTTTTTAAGAAGATCTATCTCTATGCACACACGAGCCACACTAGGTCTAGTATAAGATTTCGTAGCACCATCAATTTTTAAAACTTTGCCGAATATACTACCAATGGATGCAAGTGCTGTGTTATTGAATAGATGAAGGGGAAGATTCGGAAAACTCACCCAAATCGGTACTATTGAAGGTTCCAAACCCGATATGAAAGAAGGAGTCCACTTGAAGAAGCGAAAAAGATAACCCTTGATATAAACAACCTCTTTGATCCATATCATAAGAAAGTCTTCTTCGGAAGAAAATCGGAAAAGAAGATGTCTCGAGTCCAAAATACCTACAGAAAAAGCCAACCGTAATCTTTCATCCTTTTTCATGTGAGCTTTAATAACATCCAGTGAAGGACGACCATAAGAACACTTCGCAACTAAAGATAAACGATGGGGGATTGCAAGAAGTGATGATTCTTCTTCAGAGAAATAAATCGCTGGTTCTCCTCGAAAAGTAACAGGTTTTTTGATCGGAATAGCATATTGAAGAGAATCACTTTGCGATGATGCCCTTCTACCAACCATATCCGCATAGGAGGGAGGATCCGGCGGCTTGGAGGAGGGATCTCCCTCCCCACCGCCGGCCACACTAGGGTTGAACATCAAACCCTAATCCAAACTCTCCCAAGAATCCTGCTAACATGCACCTAAAGAAAGAGAAATCACTTAAATTGCTAACTTGCACCTCCAGAGCCTATCCTATTTACAGAGAGATTTGTGCTCAAATTTTGTGGTATCTCATTCACATTGAACGGTTTCGATGATCCTTAAATTTGATGAGTTCATCTATGACTGGGCAGTGATCTGACTGTTTTGATTCCACCAGATTTTCCAAGTTCCGGGTAAAACAGTTGATTTAGTTCAAAACCTGCGCAGGTGATTTTGAAAACAAAATAAGTTTTGAAATATACTTTTATTAAAAGGTATTATACTTATAAAAGGATTTTTTTCAAAATTTTTTTAATGAGAAATTGTTTCTCATGGCTAAATCATAAGTCTTGGAAACCTGGATGATTTGCAATGGGCTATGGGTTTGATAGTATGTCAATCTCGAAGGCCCATTAGGGATAACGTATTTGGAAGGATAAATCGAATTTAAAAGTTCATGTGACAGGATCCGTAATGGTTAATGTTCATACACTGGGATTTAATTACAACATGGATATCTCACTTCACTTGCAATTCCGATGTAATTCCCATTTAGGGTCAATGGGATAACATTGGATAAGTCAGGGTAAGAATATCCTAGAGCAATCTGTGGAGGGGCTCACATAAGAAATACAAGCTCAATAATTGATTAAAAGTTAATCAATTATTTTAAGTGATTAAAAGTTAATCATTTAATTAAATAGATTAATAGTTAATCTATTGTTCAAATTAATTGTTAATTTAAACTAAGGGATTATTTTAGTAATTATTTGATTAACATAATTAAAGGGGAAATGGGTTTGACCCATATCCATAACCCATTAAAATGGACCTTTAATATGGGCCAAAGCCCATGGGTTTAAACCCTAGGGTGGGGTGCCCACTTGAGGAATCCTAATTGGATTAGGATTTGTTTAATTGAATAATTATTGAAATATAATTCCTTTTATTATGGAATTAAAATCCAAGTGTTGGATTGCAATTAGGATTAAGATGTTATTGTAATTAGATTACAATAAGGAGATTTAACTCCTCAAATCCCACGCCCCATAGAAGCTCACGCCCCCTTGTGGATTCCTAGTTTGACTAGGTTTCCTACTTTGGTGTAGGATGTTGACTTATCCCTTTTAATTAAGGAATCTTCATATAATAGGGACTCTTTAATTAATTGGATTACTATAACGAAAGTAGTTATAGATTAAGTTGGAGTTTATTTAATTAAGAATAAGAGTTATTGTTAATTAATAAATCCTACTAGATAAGATCAAGTTGGAGTAGGATTAGGATAAGATCCTAGTCTATAAATACCCCAACGCCCTAGACCATTAAGTAGAATTCTCCAGAATTTTTTCTCTCCTCTCCTCTCTCTCTCCAAACTGTGAGCCCTAACGGAGACCCCTAAGGATTTTTGTGAGCTATATTGGTGGTCCTAGTTGGGTTTTGCAAATCTAGGGTTTTGAACCTTAGTATTATTGGTGATAGAAGGTCTACACCATTGATCCATCTTCTTCCTCTTGCTTCTATAATTCCGAAGGAGATTGTAAAGCTTCGTGGGGATAGCAAAGAACAAGGATCGAGCTTCTAGTAATTTTTCGGAGAAATCTCTACAAAGAGTTCTGATGGTTCGAGTGGATTAAGCTTCACCGGTGAAAAACATTCACCGAGGTGATATGACTAAAACTCTTAGATAATTTTGATGCTTTTTATGGTGTTATGATCTAGGGGATCCAGTTTCCACATAAATTTTTATCCGGATCCCCCTTCATCTACGACCATAGAGTCAGTAGTACCGAAGAAGGTAGGAGCACGTAATCTCCTAAATGCCTCTAATCCTGAAGCATGGTGTACAGGAGGAGGTGTAGGTGTAGTAGGAGTAACGGTGAGTGGCCTACCTGTTAGCATAGCAAAAGTCTCATCTATAGACTCAAAAGCTTGAGCAAAGTCGGGTTGCTCATCACCCGAAGGAGCATCACTTCCACTCCCCCTCGTATTGTATCTGTGACCCCGAGCACCGTGTCTCATGATCAAATCCTGAGAACGACAGTACAACATGAGTCTAACTTGGATACTCGTTTAGTAACAATTTCCACAATCACTTAACATTTATTAAGCATATGACAATTCATTCAAGGTATACATAGCTCCATAACAAGCGTACATTTGTTTTCTAGCATAGGTTACTAAGTGCGGTTCGTTTCCAACCGGTTATGGATTAAGACTAACTCATTAGTCTATACTTGGAATACGACTCCTCTCTTTGACCTAAGGCCTTGTTTAATCATTGTATCAGTTCTAAGTGACCCTAGGGACTCTAATACCACTTCTATCGTGCCTCAAAATACCCCCTAGGAGTTAAGGGATACTTTAGGTGTGACCATACTTAACCTGACAGACCATCCTGTAATGAACAAGGCAACACGTGCTATAATAACAACATGATACAGAGTGCGGAAGCTAAAACAATGCAGAAACGTTAACCAACTTTTTCTTTTCTATGTACTTGACTAGTATTCCAAGTTTTATACAAAATATATCAGTTAAGGTGGACATGCCCACCTATCAAAATACAAAAGACATCATACGACTCTCTCTCGTTCAATAGTCACCCCCATGGGGCCAATGGTCTAAGTCCCTTGCCTCAACATGAGGTTCAACTACCGGATCCTCATATGGTTCTTCCTCGTCGTAGTCTTCCTCTATCCAAGGGTCCTGAGCACAGATGTCGAAAGGGGAACGTGTACCTGCCGACATAAGATGTACGACTGAGTATGGAATACTCAGTGGGCACAAGCTCCTAGCTAACAATAGTAATAACAAACAAAATATCGTATGCAAGTGATGGAAGGAGTATAGTTCATAATTATTCAAAACAACATCATACAAAAGCATTTATCAATTCATAATTATCATGAAAACCAAAACACGTCTGTGAGTCATATGAGTCCTTATGAATTTTTCTTATAAGCCAGAAGCTAGCACTCGCACAACCCTGGGCTACCAATGTCGTGACCCAAAATACCCCCTAGGAGTTAAGGATACTTTGACTCGTGACCGCCGTATCATACCTCCAGTATGATACATAAGGCACACGTGGAAACCTGTCAGAGTACCTGAATATACATAGCGGAAACGAAATACAATGCACAGCGAAAAATAAAATACTAAACATAGCGGAAGCAAAATGAAAACTCCTATAACTTGGCTCAAGTAAGAGCCAACAAGTATACATGTGTGGAAACCCAAAAGTGGAGTGGACAAACCCCACACTCACATAACAAAATGACACAGTTCTAAGTCGGTCGATCAACAGAAATCGAAGTCACCTATCTAAAGCACCATCGTCATGATAGTGATCCATGGAAGGCTCCGGGTCACGGTACTCTTCCTCGACCCAAGGTTCTTCGCCACACAAATCGAATGGAACCCGAGCACCTGCCGATCATAACAATATCGACTGAGCATGGAATACTCAGTGTATACAAACTAATAACAATAAAGCGGTTAAGCATGGAGCATACAAGACATGGAGAATGAAATCCGTAAATCCCTTAAAGCATGGAAACCGTGAAAGCATAGGTGAGATAATATTCGAAACCCAAAACTGTAACCGTGTGAGTCAATCGATAATCATAGCCTTATGAGTTCTTGTGAGTTCATGGAGTTACTTAGAGTCATTATGATCCGTAGAGACATAGAGCATAGAGCAATACCGTAGAGCATTTCCATAGAGCATAACCTTAGAGATCTTAGAGCATTTCATTGTGATCCGTGGAGCTTGTGAGACGATCTTAGAGCATTATCATAGAGTTTCCTTGTGAGCATGGTATGATCCTTAGAGCTTGTGAAACGATCTTAGAGAAATCATAGAGTTACTTAGAATCATTCATTATTCGTCTTTTCGTGAAAAACCCTTGTTTGTACTTTGAGAAATCCATGGAAACCATCGGTTCATGCGAGACATGCGAGCATATGCACTTAATAAGAGAAATCATCATATTTAAGCATAGAATCCCTTAGAGGTATTTCATCAAACACTTAGAGTGCATCATAATAGTAATCTTCATCCAAGTATATAATCACACCTTTTTCATACATAAAATCAATACATATAGATAGGGCATAGATAAGAAGAATCATAATTAGTGACTAGTAGGATTGCAAGATTGTAGTAGAGTGTATCTACCTTGGTGAAATCAAAGACTTTGATTCCCAAAGGCTTGAACAAGCAATAACCTTGTGTTCTTGGTTGAGAATCACCAAGGGAAGTGGAAGAACCTTGATCTTCCACAAGCTTGATCAACAAGTAGTTCCTCTCCTCCTTCTCTCTCTCAAAATCTCCTAAGATAGGGCACAGAGGGTTTCTGAAACCCTAAGGCACGAACTCAACCTATTTATAGGCAAAGGGTGATGGTTAAAGTCTTAAACACCCTTAATGAAGAAAATCTGCGTATGACCGGTCGATCGGTGTTATGACCGAGAGATCGGTCAAAAACACACTCTCTGGAATTTTTCCTCATACAAAAAAGTTAACCGTGCGACAGCTATCGAGCGATCGGTAGTTGACCGATCGATCGCAGGTAATGACCGAGCGATCGGTGCTCTGTATGTCTGGACTGTTTTGACCATATCTTTTGACTCGCTCGTCGGATTTCGACGATTCAACTTGCGTTGGATCCGTCTTTCGAAAACGAACATTTCTAACGTTTCGGAATTTCTGATTTCTCCCTTATTTATTAATTAGACTACGAAAACGGCCAATTAGCTACGAAGGTGCTATTCATTAAGGATGAAAAAGTCCGGGGTGCTACAACCAACCTCCTTCATAGTTCAATACTTGTGAATCTTTTCTTATGAGTCAGATGTTAGTACCCATACAATCCTGGGCTACCAACCTCCTTGACAGTGTAGTACTTTTGAGCCTTTTCTTATGAGCCAGAGTTTAGCACCCTTAACCGGGGCTACCAACCTCCTTGATATTTCCTTATTCAACTTATGAGCAATTTCTTATGAGCAAGAGGTTAGCACCCATCAACTTGGGCTACTAACCTCCTTGACATTTCCTTATTCAACTTATGAGCATTTTCTTATGAGCAAGAGGTTAGCACCCTTCAACTTGAGCTACGAACCTCCTTGACATTTCGTTATTCAACTTATGAGCCTTTTCTTAGAAAGGGGAAGAGAAGAAGAGGGTTTTTCTCCTAGGGCATCCTTAGTGAAGAGATCAAGGGTTTGAACATCCAAGAATCTTCACAAAGTTGGTTTTTCCTTCAAAGCGAAGCCTCAAGCTCATGCGGAATCTTTTCCAAAGCTAGGGCAGCGTTCTTCAAAGCATTCCTCAAAGGGTTTCTTCCCCACTCAAGCATTCTTCAAGCAAGGGTCCTCCTCCTTCCAAGTTGGAGCTTCAATCAAGGGTTTCCACCCAAGATCAAGTCTTGATTCAAAGTTAGTACACCCTACTAACTTCTTAAACCATAACCTAGGTTTTCCTATTTTAAATGATGATTCTTGATTTCATGATTTCCTCCTTTTGAAATATGCTATTCCCCTTAAATTGTAAACAAGATAAAAATGGATGTTGTGATGTATGGATGGATGGTGATTGAGGCGATTGGATGCCAAATGGGTGTTGTGCGAAATGAAAAATGGTGGAAGGGCATTCTACGAATAATGAACCTACCTTGATGATGTGATGAAAAATATGCACTAAAAAGAGTAAATGAAACTACGAATGAATGTTGTACGCCAGATGTTTGATAAAATACGTAAACTAAGAGTAAATTAATTAAATAAAGAAAATGGAAGTATGCCTTATGTAATTGTTCTTAAAAATGATGAATTGACCAAATGCCATATAGACTACCCAAATTCTCACATGTTTAAACTATGAATTGAAATGCAATGCACTATCCTTCATGTCATACACATCATCATGGTTACCACTATTGACAAGCACACAAGCACTCATGCATGCATAAACCGAGTTTTCCAAGAGTATTTATGCATGATAAATTATACAAGAAAACACACATATGTCAAGGAGGTTGGTAGCCCAAGTAAAGGGTACTAGCCTCTGGCTCACAAGAAAATGAAATAATTACATATCAAGGAGCTTGGTAGCCCAAGTGAAGGGTACTAGCCTCTGGCTCACAAGTGAAGGGAAACAAGTACATGTCAAGGAGGTTGGTGGCCCAAGTGAAGGGTGCTAGCCTCTGGCTCACAAGTGAAGGAAATATCAAGGAGGTTGGTAGCCTAGGGATGTACGGGTGCTAGCCTCTAGCTCACAAGTATACAAGTCAAGAACAAGTCAAGACATGAAATCTCAAACAAGACAAACACGCATGCATGATTTTCACAAGCAAGACCGAGACATGAAAATAATTTATAAAAATGAGTTTTATCAGAGATTTTGCATTCATGCACGCATGTCAAGATAATTATATTGCTTCATGTCCATCCTATTTATCTGATGTTGCTAATATTGCTTTAAATCATTATGTTGTATTGTGTTCACTGTGGTTATGCTTTTGTTATTGCTATGGTTAGCTAGTAGCTTGTACTCATTGAGTATTCCATGCTCAACCGTACTTTTATGTCGGCAGGTCCCGTGGATGTCCTCGACCCCGAGCCTTGGGTCGAGGAAGAGTACATAGAGGAGAAGGAGCCACCTATCCCGCTACAATCTCAAGAGGATAGGGATTTGGACGTGTGGCCACTACGACTATTGTTGAGATGAGAGCGTGAGAGAGTTCCTTTTTGTATTTTGATATGTGGGCATGTCCACCTTTACTTTGATGATGTATTACACACAACTTGGAATACTATTTTGGAGTTATAGCAGAAAAGAAAAAGTTAGTTCCCGTTTCCACATTCATGATATAGTTTCCGCACTCTGATTATCATTGTATTATATCATGTTTAGCCTTGTTCATTACAGGATGGTTTGGCAGGTATGTATAGTCACACCTAAAGTATCCCTTAACTCTTAGCGGGTATTTTGGGGCGCAACAGTAGTCCAATACAGAATAAAGTGTGCAGACTTAGTCAATCTGTCTACTATCACCCAAATAGCATCGAAGCCATTCGACGTCCGTGGCAAACCCATGATGAAATCCATTGAGATATTCTCCCATTTCCATTCAGGAATAGGAAGGGACTGTAAAAGATCTACCGGCCTTCAATGCTCAGCTTTCACCTGCTAGCACACCAAACATCTAGAAACATACTCGGCAACTTCTCTCTTCATGTTTTGCCACCAGTAGTGCCTCTTGAGATTTTGATACATCTTAGTACCTCCCGGGGATGTACCGTGTACTTGGATCGGTGAGCCTCGTCCAAAATCTCACCCCTTAACACTGTGTCGGCGGAAACACACAACCTGCCTTTGAATGTGATAGCACCATCACCATTCAAAACAAACTCCATACTGTCACTACTAACTGACTTGTCTCGGTAAGCAAGCAACTCAGCATCTGAATTCTGCAACTCCTTAATTCGGTTCAAGACATGGAGCCTAACCACGATGTTGGACATCACCGGTCCGTAAGTGACATGCCTGAGAGTAGTGTCCAGGTTACACATATCATGCAATAACTTCCACTCTTGTACTCTCAAGTGAGCCATAACCCCGTAGGGCTTCCTACTAAGAGCATCGACTACCACATTAGCCTTACTCGGATGGTACTGAATGGAACAATCGTAGTCATCCATAAACTTCATCCAACGACGCTACCTCATATTCAGTTCTTTCTGGAAGAAGAGATACTTCAAGCTCTTGTGGTCCATGAATACCACAAACTCTTCCCTATAGAGGTAGTTATGCCAAATTTTCAGCGCAAAGACGACTGTTGCAAGCTCTAAGTCGTGCGTGGGGTAGTTTTGCTCATGCTCCTTCAACTAACGTGAAGCATAGGTAACCACTTGCTTATGCTGCATAAGAATACATCCAAGTCCGACTAGTGAAGCATCACTATAGACTTCGAAACCACCGCTCCCAGACGGAACTGTGAGAATAGGGGCTGTAGTAAGCCTCTTCTCAAGTCTAAGAAACTAGTCTCGCACTTGGCACTCCAAGTGAACTTAGTGTTCTTTCGCGTGAGGTAGTTAAGCGGAGCCGCTAAGCTTGAAAATCCATCCACGAACCTCCTATAGTATCCTGCCAGGCCGATAAAATTACGAATCTCGATAACACTCTTCGGCCTTTCCCAATTTATCACTGCCTCAATCTTTGCAGGATCGACTGAGATACCTTCAACAGACAGCACATGTCCAAGAAAAGACACCTTGTTTAGCCAGAACTCGCACTTGCTTGACATAGCATATAGACTATGCTCTCGAAGAGTCTGTAATACAAGGTGAAGATCTCTCGTGTGATCATCCCGTGACTGTGAGTACACAAGGATATCATCTAAAAATACAATTACACACTGATTGAGAGACGATCTGAACACCCGGTTCATCAGATCCATAAATGCTACCAACGCGTTAGTCAACCCAAAAGACATGACCAAAAACTCGTAATGACCTTATCAACTCCTGAATACCGTCTTTGGAATGTTTTCCTTCTTGATCTTCAACTGATGATAACCAGATCGAAGGTCAATTTTGGAGAAAAACTTCGCACCTTTCAACTGGTCAAACAAGTCGTCTATCCAAGGCAATGGATAACGATTCTTGATAGTGACCTTGTTCAGCTGCCTGTAGTCAATGCACATCCGCATCGACCTATCTTTCTTCTTCATGAAAAGCACTGGAGCTCCCCAAGGTGAGACACTTGGCTAAATGAAACCAAGGCCTTGCAATTCTTTCAACTGGTTCTTTAACTCCTTAAGCTCAATAGGGGCCATCCTATACGGAGCCCTTGAAATCGGAGCCATGCCTGGAGCTAACTCAATCGCAAACTCGATTGCCCGATCAAGAGGCAATCCTGGTAAGGTCTCCGAAAAAACATCCATATACTAACTCACAACTAGAATGAATGTAGAGTCTCGTACTTCTACACTCTCGAGACTGAGAGCTGCAAAGCGAGCGATGTCTCTCCTCTGAAGTCCCCTGAAATGAAACGGCTTCAACCTAACGGGGTTAAAATTCACCACCTTCTCGAAACACGCCACGTGTCCATGGTGAGCTGAGAGCCAATCCATACCTAGGATAACGTCGAAATCCTAATCCTGAAACCCTAGAATGATCAAGTCGACTGGCAACTCGTGCTGCATGACTTGCACAACACTACTCAGATACACTTTATCTGTCTTAATAGATTTGCCCAATGGAGTCGAAATGGACAACTCCCGAGGTAGCTTACTTGGATCGAACGTAAAGCCTTTGGCAAAGCTTGGTGAGACGAATGAGTGAGTGGATCCCGTGTCGATCAACACCTGTGCCAAACATTCATTTACTAGCAATGAACCTGAGAATTTTAACTACCTAAGTTATATTATAACTACATACCTAATACAAGTAGATATACACATAGCAAAACACCACATAGAATACATACACATAACATATCATGGCAACTCTAGAACTTTAACAATATCAAACTTGCGCGTACCTTGCACAACATCATCAGATGCCTATGCGTCTCTGTCAGTCATGGCGAATACCCTGCCTTGATTAGCCTGACTAGGCTGTTGGGTGGGTGGCAAGGATCTAGAGGCCTGAGATGAAGACCCCTAAAGTGAAGTCTGCCTGCCTGGAGGCCGAACTCCCTGTGGCCCAGTCTGTGATTGCTTGCGTGGGCAATCCTGAATCACGTGGCCAACCTCACCACAGTGGAAGCATCCACCTGATAATCCATGGCAGTCCCCTGTCTTGTGCTGACGACCACATACGACGCACTCCTCGAATGCCTGCGATGTGGAGGAAGTCAGAGGCATAACCCTTGTAGCTTGTGACATCGTAGGACGTGGTGCATAAAGTGCAAAAGAAGGCCTCTGAGCTGACATCGGCTGGGAGAAATGGTACGGTGCAGTCCTGGTCCTCTTCTCGGACTGTGAAGACCCACTAGATTGACCCTGAGACATGCTTCTCTCGAAGCCACTATCTCTTCTCTGGATAAACTCTTCCGCATTCTTCTCGGCGATCATTGCCTTTCCTATTATCTCCCTCCAAGATTCCACTTGAAGAATGGACACCCTATCTCGGATGAAAGCCTTCAAACCCATTTCAAACTTTCTGACCCGTAGGTCTTCAGTATCAACCAAGTGCGGAGAAAATCTTGACAACTCCACGAACTTAGCCTCATACTCAGCTACGCTCATCGCTCCTTGCTCTAAAAGCATAAACTGCCTCGCCTTTTGTTCCTACATGAACCTGGGGAAATATTGCTCACGGAAAGTTTCTAGGAACTCTGCCCATGTCCAGGGTTCCCCTGCCTTTATAACATCTCTCTGCCTTTGGGTAGCTCTCCACCAGTATTCGGCTTCACCTTCCATCACGAAGGAAGCCCATTCAACTCTTTGTTCCTTAGTACATCGGAGAGCCCAAAAGGTCTTCTCCAACTGCATAATCCAGGCCTCTGCCACCATTGGGTCCAGAGTACCATAGAATGTCGGAGGCCATAGTCTTCGGAAAGCTTCGAGCCCCGCTGTGTGATGCACCGGTGTAGGCACAAGAGTAGCCGATGGGGTAGGAGTAGGTCTGGCTGCCAACAAAGCCAAAGTCTTTGCTATAGAATCCATATCATTCGTGAAGTAAAGCGGCTCCTCTTCTCTCGGAACCTCACCCTCGGATCTCCGAGTATAGTAACCACAACCCCGAATGCCCCGTCTCATGATATCAATCCTGAGATCAATTGGCAAAACATGAGTCTAACTTGGATACCAATTCTCACACAACATATAGCAATTCAATAAACATGAAATGCTATTACCGCATATAGTATACATCGAAGTATACACATAATCATATAATTATAACTTAGAGCTTTCTAGCGTAGTCAAGATCTTTGTATTGGGCATCTAACTTTTTCCTTTGGAATAAGACTAAGGACATAGCCTAAACTAGAACCTAGAATAGGATCCTAGACCGACCTAACGATTCGCTTGTTACCGGTTATGTCGTGGTAACAAGCCTAACCCGAAAAGTCCATCTGAGTTCTAAGTTCAACTCAGAGAACTTACTTCCGCTTAGCCCAAGGGAAACCGATCCCTAGAGCAGAACAACTCTAGTTTCCAACTTAAAAGACACAAGCCTATGTGACCTAATGCCTTGCTTTGATACCAAGTCTATCGTGACGCAAAACACCCCTAGGAGTTAGTGATACTTTGACTCGTGATCGCCGTATCATACCTCCAATATGATACATAAGGCACACATGGAAACCTGTCAAAGTACATAGACAAACATAGCGGAAACAATTTATAATGCACAGCGAAAACAAAATACACTAAATGTAGCAGAAGCAAAGTAAATACTCCTATAACTTGGTCCAAACGTGAACCAACAAAATATACATGTATGCAAATATCCAAAAAGGGGGTGGAGTGGACAAGTCCCACTCTCACATAACAAAATATCGTGTATCTTCTAACTACTGTCGATCAACAGAAATCGAAATCACGACACCTATCTAATGAACCATCGTCCTGATAGTGATCCATGGAAGGCTCTGGGTTGAAGTACTCCTCCTCTACCCAAGGCTACATACCACATAAGTCGAATGGAACCCGAGCACCTGCCAATGATAACAAATATCGGCTGAGCATGGAATACTCAACGTATACAAGCTACTAACAATAAAGTAATAATAACATAGAGCATGCGAGTCATGGAAAATGAAACCCTTAAAATACATCAAGCAATAAGCAAGGAGCATGCGAATCATGGAGAATTAAATCCTTAAAACATGTAAGAGCACGGAAACCGTGAAATAGCATGTGAGATGAGATCCGAAAACCAAAACCAACACCGTGTGAGTCAAGAGATAATCATAGCCTTGTGAGTTCTTGTGAGTTCATAGAGTTCATGGAGTTACTTAGAGTCATTTATGATCCATAGAGATATAGAGATACCATAGAGCCAAACCATAGAGCCCATACCATAGAGATCTTAGAGCATTTCGTTTATGATCCTTAGAGCTTGTGAGACAATCTTAGAGATATCATGGAGTTCTTGTGAGTGTGTATCATGATCCTTAGAGCTTGTGAACCGATCTTAGAGATATCATAAAGTTGCTTAGAATCATTCCTTATAAGTCATTTATTGAAAACCCATTATCATACTTTGAGAAATCCATGGAAAACACCGGTTCATGCGAGACATGCGAGCATATGAGAGTACTAACATGTTTAAACACCCAAAATTCCTTAGAGGCATTTACACAAACACATAGAATGCATAATAGTGATATCTTACATCAAAGTATGAAAACAACACCCTTTCACATCATAACAATTCAAGATATTTATAGTATATATTGAGAAGAACAATATTTAGTAACTAGTAGTATTGCAAGATTGGTAGTAGAGTGTATCTACCTTGAAGAAATCAGTGACCTTGGTTCCAAAGGCTTGGAACACTTGAAGAACTTGAGTCCTTTATTGAGAAACACCACAAGGAAGGAAGGATCTTGATCTTCCTCCAAGCTTGTGCAACACTTAGCTCTCTCATTCTTCTTCCTCTTCAAAAGCTCTCAAAATAGGGCACAAAGGGTTTTTGAAACCCTAAGGCACAAACCCATCCCTTATATAGGCAAAGGGTAGTGGCTAAAGTCTTAAACATCCTTAATGAAGAAAATCTGCGTATGACTGATCGGTCGGTGGTACAGACTGAGCGATCGGTGACTAACCGGTTGATTGGTGGTTTCAACCGAGAGATCGGTTGAAATCACCCTCTCTGGAATTTTTCCCCATACAAAAAAGTTAACCATTCGATAGCTACCAAGCGATCGGTATAAAAACGATCGATCGGAGGTTATCACCGAGCAATCGGTGGTCCCCTATTTTCTGCAAAACCTTGTTTTCACTACTTGAATCTTCTCCAATCTAATTCTAACACTCCTTTTATGCTTAAATACAATCCTTAGGCATATATTGACCTATTAGAACATGCATGCCATAAATCCAAACACGTATATTAACATAAGGCCCATTAGTGTACAAAACCACACTGGAGCACTATTCACATTCCATTCACTACTTAGTGAGGTACGGATTCGGGGTTCTACACTTGACCAAGCTGGTCAATCAAACCCTAGCCTCCAGGCTAGACCATTAGCTACCCCGGTGCACACACACACTCCCCTTAGCCTCGGCACGAGCTCAAGTGACAAAACAATGCTCAGTCTGATCTCACCCTTGTGAGTACATAAGCAACCCAACCCGGGTTCGACCCTAGTTAACTTTTCTTTCTTGGGTTAATATTACTCTAAACACTTAGGCATTTGAATAACATTTTGGCTTTAATTTGACTTAAACCTAGAAAGTAGGTAACCATTGTAAAATGGGGGTCCTGGGGTGCCTAACACATTCCCCCGGACTTAACCGAACCTCTTACCTAGAACTCTCCCATAGACTAAGACCTTATCCACAACCCGGAGACTTATTTCTTCTGAATTAATAAGTGACGACTATCAATATATACCCATGAGTAAAAATCCATGCTCACATAACCCATTTGGATGACCGAATGGCAAAAACCAAAATTGAGTTTGTTAATGTCATTTGACTTAGATGACCCAATGGATCATCCGGATGACCCAATAAAGGGATTTTTCTTTCGTCACCATTCGGACGACAAAATGAAGCGGGACGCGCATTAAATGCTCTGCAACGGCTATTTTTCAACGGACATTTATGCATTTAATGTTCCTCCAACGGCCATATTTTTCCTTGTGGTATAAATAGAGATCATTTATGAACAAAAGATACATCTCAACTACTATTGGTTGAATCATTAACTCTCATTCATTCCAATCAATCTCATACTCTGTAAAATCTAGTTTTCCCCAAATTTCTGCAACTGAGCTATTCAACTCCTACCCTTGTGAGATTTTTATAGATTGTTATTCATTCTTATCTAGCTTAGTTAGAAGCTTGGTATTCATTCTTATTCAGCTCATTAAGGAGCTTGTGCATAATTCAAGATCAATCATTTCATCACTCTGTAAAATCTGTAAAATCCCAAAATCTATGATTTTGGTGTATTGAAGTCTAAGGCTTTGTGAAGCAAGGAGAGGATTGTTCTCTTGCTTTGAAGGTGTAATCTCGATTTGGAACAGAGATTGTAAGGGTTTGAACTTTACCTGAAGAAAATTGTACAATAGTGGATCGTAGTTCAATCTTTGAAGCCAGGAGAGCTTAAGGAGTGGAGTAAGCAGGAGTGTTGAACCTCGATAACAAATCTCAGTATTTGATTCCTTTACTCTTTCTCCTTTTCTTTTTAGTTGAATCATTTAGAACTGATAGCATCTTATTTACTTTTTAATTAACTTAGTTTCAATTCCGTAAAAGTAACTAAAATAGAATTTTTAGTTTGTCAAGACCCTATTCACCCCCCCCCCTCTAGGGTCAATTCTTGGGCAACAATTAGTATCAAAGTCTAGTACTCTAGCTATTTAGATTTAATCATCTTAAATTAAAGATTTTAAATGGCAAACATTTTTGCTACTACCTTAAGAGTGGGCTAATCGATCACCCGCCCTCCATTGTTTAATGGAGAAAATTACAACTATTGGAAAACCCGGATGATGTATTACATCCAAGCCCTTGACTATGAATGTTAGAAAGTCATAGTCAAAGGTCCACATCTTCCCACAAAAATTGTGACTGATGTTAGAATTCCTAAAGTAGAGTAAGAGTGGAATGAGGCTGATATTAAACTCATTATGATAAATGCTAAGGCTATTAGCAATTTATACTGTGCATTAAGCCCACAAGAGTTTAATAGGGTCTCCGGATGTGATTCAATGGAATAAACTTCAAGTCACATATGAAGGAATAAATCAAGTGAGAAAAGAAAAGATAAGCATGTTAGTTCATAAGTATGAATTTTTCAAAATGGAAAAAGATGAATCCATAGGAGATATGTTTACTCGTTTTACAAATATTTTGAATGGACTAAAATCTCTTGGTAAAGTTTACTCCAATGCAGAAAATGTAAGGAAAGTTATTCGCTCACTCCCAAAGAGTTGGGGTCCCAAAGTCCCTACTATTTAAGAAGCTAAGGATTTGATCAAGCTTCCAATGGACGAGCTTCTTGGATCACTCATGACCCATGAGGTCATAATGAAGGACCAAGATGATGAGCCGAAAGCAAAGAAGGGACTTGCTTGAAGTCTATTCAAGAAAGTGAGAAAGAAGAGAGTGATGAGGATGATGACATCGCTCTAATGGCAAGAAAGTTCAAGAATTTCTTAAAGCACAAGAAGAACTTCAAAAAGAGGCCTTACAAAAGAGAATTCTCCAAAGAAGTGGCTAAGGGAGAATCAAGCAAGAAAGAGCAAATCATTTGCTATGAATGTAAGAAACTGGAACACACCAAGACCGAGTGTCCTCAACTCAAGAAAGGCCATAAGCTTAAGAAAAATGCAATGAAGGCTACATGGGATGACTCCGAGGAAAGTGGGTCAGATGAAAGCTCAAGTGATGAAGAAATTACCAACCTTTGCCTAATGGTTCTTAAGGATGATGAGCTAAATACTTCTCCAAATGAGTCTCTTTTATATGAATAAATTAGGGAAGCTTTTGATGAGCTATTCATTGAATTTCAAAAATTAGGTTCAAAGAACAAAGAACTTAGAAAAGATAATATTTTACTTTCTAGCCTAAATGAAACTTTGCTAAAAGAAAAATATAGTTTTCAAAATGAAATTGAGACTTTGAAAAAGAAGGAATTGATAATTGTTCATGAACCTCAACCTTCCACTAATGAATGTGATGAGCTTAAAGCTAGGGTTGAGGACTTAACAAATCCTTACACAAATTTGTAAATGGTGAAAAGAATCTAGAAAAAATTCTTGGCCAACAAAGATGTGTGTTTGGAAAGCCGGAATTGACTATCGACCATTTACCAAACAAAAGAATTATGAGAAATTTTTTAACAAACCACCCAAAAATTTAAAGACTCCTTTAAATGCATTTTATAAATTCTATGGTGATGGAAGTACAGACAAAAATGTAGTTAAGAAAATTTGGGTCCCAAAGGGAACATTCACTCCCAAGACTATCCAAAAATGACCAGACATGGTTTGGATTTCAAAGAGAACTTATCCTCCCAAAACCAACCAAAAGTCAATTTGGGTACCAACCAAAATGGTTTGGGTATCGGGGGGAACATATCTTGGAAGGAGTTATTTAAATTTATCTTATAGGTATGTTTGAAGTCTAGCTCCTCCAAGTCGATATGGTTCTTGGATAGTAATTGCTCAAGGCATATATCAGGAAATAAAAGTCTATTTTTATCAATCACTCCTAAAGATTGAGGACATGTGACCTTCGTACACGACGTAAAAGGGAAGATCATCGCATAGGTAATGTTGGTAGTATGAGTACTACTTTTATTGAAAATATTTCTTTTAGTAGAAGGGCTTAAACATAATCTCATTAGCATTAGCCAATTATGTGATAACGATTGAATAAGGTATCTTTTAAAGCTAATATATGTATATTAAAAATAAAGACAATGTTAACACTATGTTTATTGCATATAGAGAAATGAGAAGGTTTATACTCTTGAATTTGATGAATTAATTTCACAAAATATGATTTGTTTCTTCGCTTTAATGAAACTAGTTTGTTCTGGCATAGAGGATTAGACATGCTATTATGGACTTAATTGTCAAAACTATTTTAAAAATGAAGTTGTTACATGTTTTACATAAAACTAAGTTTATTAAAGATAAAGTTTATGATGAGGTTAATTGGGAAAACAAATAAAGAAATCTTTTAAAAAGAAGAAAGAATCTCAACTTCTAGGCCATTATAACATTGCTATAGATTTATTTGTTACCTATGATTGTTGGCTTAGCCTAGGAGGAAATAAATATGCTTTTGTGACTGTTGATGACTATTCTAGATTTTCAGGGGTTATTGTTTTCTTTCTCATCAAAGTGGAAGTGCTGTCTTATTTGCTAATTTTATAAGAGAGTACAAAATGAAAAGGGTTATGCAATAAAGGAACATAAAGTGATAGAGGTGGAGAATTTAATAAGAAAGAATTAGAATTATTTTATGAAGAAAATTGATTTTAATCACAATTTCTCCCACCAAGATACCTCAACAAAACAGAGTTTGTTGAACGTACAATGATCACTTCAAAAATGGGAAGAACTATGCTTAATGAACATAACTTATCTAACTACTTTTGACCAAAGATATAAGCACATCTTGTTATGTAATTATAGGTTGTACTAAAGAACAATTCCATAACATACTATAAACTTGGAATGGAAGAGCCCGAATATTGGTTACTTTAAAGTGTTTGGATGTAATTGTTTTTTATTTAAGTACAAACCATTTACATGGTAAATTTGGCATCCCCAATCTAATGAAGGGATCTTCCTGGGTTATATCATGAATAGTAAAGCTTATAGATTTTTTAATAACACATTTCTAATGGTGGTACTAAACACTTTAAAAGACTTGAAGATGATAAATGGATAATGTTGAGCAATATCTAAAGATATCTCAAACATTCAAATTAGGATAATCAGATAAAGAATTCTTAATCAAGATGATCCTATGTGAAATTGTTAAAAAAAATAAAATTTCTTGTAACTTCCAAAAAGCGTTGAAACTTGTAACAAGTCATCCTAAAGAACTCCTCCTTGGTGATATGGAAAAAGGAATTAGAAACAAGAAGAAATATTTGTTAACAACCTGCTTTCCGATCTCAAATTGACCTATAAATGCAATGAAGCTATTTGAAGATAAATCATGGCTATGCTATACAGATGAACTAAATCATTTGATAGCAAACCAATTTTTTGGGATTTAGTACCTGACCTAAAGATAAAACAATTATTGGTACTAAATGATCTTTAGAAATAAGAAAGATGAATGAAATTATACTTAAAAATAAACAAGATTGGTAGCTCAAGGATACAACAAGTAAGAGAGAATTGACTATGAAGAACTTTTGCCCGGTTGATAGACTAGAAGTTTTAGAATGGTTTACTTGTTGTTGCATTTTATAACAAGAAAAACTTTAAATTATATCAAATGGATGTCCAAAGTTTTTTTTTTAATGGATATTTTTGGAGGAAGTAATTGTTGAACAACATCCATGCCTTTGAAAATTATATAAATCCAAATCAGTATTCAAATTACTAAAGTTCTCCATGGTTTTAACACATTTCCCTAGAGCTTTGTTATGGTGTTATGTAGGCGGTAAAAGGAGCCGAA
>CM026555.1:9799386-9890658 GCA_015143295.1 Tetracentron sinense | reverse complement strand
CAAAAAGAGGCCTTACAAAAGAGAATTTCCAAAGAATGGCCTAAGGGAGAATAAAGCAAGGAAAGAGCAAAACATTTTGCTATGACATGTAAGAAACTGGAACACACAAAGACCCGAGTGTCCTCAAGCAAGAACGGCCCATAAGATTAGAAAAATGCAATGAAGGATACATGGATGACCCTCGAGGAAAGTGGGTCAGATGAAAGCTCAAGTGCATGAAGAAATTACCAACCTTTGCATCATGGTTTCTTAAGGTGAGGAGCTAAAGACTTCTCCAAAATGAGTTCTTTATAGAATTAATTACGGGGAAGCTTTTGAGAGCTATTCATGAATTTAAAAATTAGGTTCAAAGAACAAAGAAACGTTGAAAGATAATATTACTTTCTAGCCAAAATGAACTTGCTAAAAGCAAAATATAGTTTTCAAAAGGAAATTGAGACTTTGAAAAAGAAGGAATTGATAATTGTGCATGAACACAACTTCCATAATGAATGGGATGAGCTTAAAGCTGGGTTGAGGACTTAACAAAGCCCTCCACAAATTGGTAAAATGGTGAAAAGAATCTAGGAAAAAATTCTTGGCCAACAAAGATGTGTGTTTGGAAAGCCGGAATTGACTATGACCATTACCAAACAAAAGAATTATGGAATTTTTTAACAAACCCCCCAAAAAAAATTTAAGGACTCCTTTAAATGCATTTTATAAATTCTATGGTGATGGACAGTACAGACAACAATGGAGTTAAGAAAATTTGGGTCCCAAAAAGGGGACATTTCACTCCCAAAGACTATCCAAAATGAACAGACAGGTTTGGATTTCAAAAGAGAACTTATCCTACCAACAACAAAGTCAAATTTGGTGGTACCACCAAATGGTTTGGGTATCGGGGGGGGAAAATCTTGGAAGGAGTTATCGTTATTTAAATTATATATGGGATGTTGAAGTCTAGCTCCTCCAAGTCGATATGGTTCTTGGATAGGAATTTGCTCAAGGCCTATATCAGGAAATAAAAAAAGTCTATTTTTAAATCACCATAAGATGGAGGACATGTGACCTTCGCGAACGACGTAAAAGGGCAGATCATCGGCCATATAGTATGTGTAGTATGGTTACGACTTTATTGATATATATATCTTTTTTAGTTAGAAGGAGTTAAAACATAATCTCATTAGCATTAGCCCAATTATGTGATAACTGATTAATGTATCTTTTAAAGCTAAGATATGTATAATTAAAATAAAGACATTGTAACACTAGTTTCTTTCTGATGCATATAGAAATGAGAATGTTTATACTCTTGAATTTGATGAATTAATTTCACAAAATATGATTTGTTTCTTCGCTTTAAATGAAACTAGTT
The DNA here is from genome assembly GCA_015143295.1 of Tetracentron sinense. Taxonomy (NCBI): domain Eukaryota; kingdom Viridiplantae; phylum Streptophyta; class Magnoliopsida; order Trochodendrales; family Trochodendraceae; genus Tetracentron; species Tetracentron sinense. The sequence goes on along the minus strand of CM026555.1, from coordinate 9,889,298 downwards.
GGTTATGGCATAGAGGATTAGGACATGCTAGTATGGACTTATTGTCAAAACTATTTAAAAATGAAGTTGTTAAATGTTTACATAAAACTAAGTTTATTAAAGATAAAGTTTATGATGGAAGGTAATTGGGAAAACAAATAAAGACATCTTTTAAAAAGAAGAAAGAAATCTCAACTTCTAGGCCATTAGAACTATTGCATATAGATTTATTTGGTCCTAATGATGTTGCTAGCCTAGGAGGAAATAAATATGCTTTTGTGACTGTTGATGACTATTCTAGATTTTCAGGGGTATTGTTTCTTTCTCATAAAAGTGAAGTGCATGTCTTATTTGCTAAATTTTATAAGAGAGTACAAAATGAAAAGGGTTATGCAATAAAGAACATAAGAAGTGATAGAGGTGGAGAATTTAATAATAAAGAATTAGAATTATTTTATGAAGAAAATGGATTTAATCACAATTTCTCCGCACCAAGAATACCTCAACAAAACAGAGTTGTTGAACGTAAAAATAGATCACTTCAAAAAATGGGAAGAACTATGCTTAATGAACATAACTTATCTAACTACTTTTGGACCAAAGATATAAGCACATCTTGTTATGTAATTAATAGGGTTGTAATAAAGAACAAATTCAATAAGACATACTATAAACTTTGGAATGGAAGAGCCCCTAATATTGGTTACTTTAAAGTGTTTGGATGTAATTGTTTTATATTTAATAACAAACATCATTTAAGTAAATTTGATCCCAAATCTAATGAAGGGATCTTCCTTGGTTATTTCATGAATAGTAAAGCTTATAGATTTTTTAATAAAACATTTCTAATGGTGGTACTAAACATCTTTAAAGACATTGAAGATGATAAAATTGATAATGTTGAGAAAATATCTAAAGATATCTCAAACATTAAAATTAAGGATAATCAAGATAAAGAAATTCTTAATCAAGATGATCCTATTGAAATTGATTAAAAAAATAAAAATTCTTGTAAACTTCCAAAAGCTTGGAAACTTGTAAAAGATCATCCTAAAGAACTCATCCTTGGTGATATGGAAAAAGGAATTAGAACAAGAAGAAATATTTGTAACAACTCTGCTTTCCTATCTCAAATTGAACCTATAAATGCAATAGAAGCTATTGAAGATAAATCATGGGCTATTGCTATACAAGATGAACTAAATCAATTTGATAGAAACCAAGTTTGGGATTTAGTACCTTGACCTAAAGATAAAACAATTATTGGTACTAAATGGATCTTTAGAAATAAGAAAGATGAAAATGAAATTATAATTAAAAATAAAACAAGATTGGTAGCTCAAGGATACAACCAAGAAGAGAGAATTGACTATGAAGAAACTTTTGCCCCGGTTGATAGACTAGAAGTTATTAGAATGTTACTTGTTGTTGCTAGTTATAAAGACTTTAAATTATATCAAATGGATGTCAAAAGTATTTTTTTTAATGGATATATTTTGGAGGAAGTATATGTTGAACAACCTCCATGCTTTGAAAATTATATAAATCCAAATCATGTATTCAAATTAACTAAAGTTCTCCATGGGTTAAAACAAGTCCCTAGAGCTTGGTATGATAGATTAAGTAGATTCTTGCATGAAAATGAATTTATAAGAGGAAAAATTGACACAACTCCATTTGTGAAATCCAAAAATAATGACATTTTTATTGTTCAAATTTATGTAGATGATATTATCTTTGGGTCTACTAATGAATCCTCTTGTCAAGACTTTTCTAAAATTATGCAAGATGAGTTTAAGATGAGTATGTTGGGAGAATTGAACTTCTTCCTCGGACTTCAAATCAAATAAACCAAAGAAGGAACCTTCATCAACCAAGCTAAATATACAAGGGAGCTACTCAAAAAGTTTGGGATGGAGAATACTAAAGAAATTGACATTCCAATGATCCCAACTACAAAGCCTGACAAAGATGAGAGGAGCAAAAATGCGGATGAAAAGAAATATCGAGGTATGATAGGTAGCCTACTTTATTTATCTATTAGTAGACTGGATATAATGTTTAGTGTGTGTGTGTGTGCTAGATTTCAGTCATGTCCTAAAGAATCTCATATGGTAGTTGTTAAAAGAATTTTTAAATACTTATTGATCACTATTGACTTAGGATTATGGTATCCAAAGAACACTTCACAAGAATTAATCAATTATTCTGATGCGAATTTTGCCGAGTGCAAAGTTGATTGGAAAAGCACAAGTGGTATTTGCCACTTCCTAGGACACTCCTAGGTTTCATGATTTAGCAAGAAACAAAACTCCACAGCATTGTCTATAGCCGAGGCTAAATATGTAGCCACCGGGAGTTGTTGTGCTCAAACCTTATATATGAAACAACAATTTGAAGACTTTAAACTTTTCTATACAAAAATTTCAATTAAATGTGATCATACTAGTGTCATTTGTATGACAAAGAATCTCATTCAACACTCAAGAACTAAACATATTGAAATAAGATATCACTTCATTAGAGATCATGTGCAAAATAGGGATGTTGTCTTAGAATCTGTTGACACAAATAATCAAATAGCTGATATATTTACAAAACCTCTTCAATATGATAAGTTTAGTACCTTGAGAAGAGAATTAGGAATGGGCAAGCTTAATGATATCATATGATGTCATGCCATGCTCTTTGTTTTTTGAAATTAAATTGAAAGTCTACATTTGTGAAATAATGCTCAAAATTGTAAAATTAGTTTGAATGATTGATTAATCAAAATTCATGAAAAATATGAGTTTATTGAAGTATTTGAATAATGTTTTAATCATGAAGAAAAAGGAGACTGAATGAAAAAGAAAAACACATTTTTTGGAATTTCTGTGTGATTCGGATGACCAAATAGAGCATTCGGATGACCGAATGGTTTGCAATCTGTTTAAGAAAGTTTTTCTTTATTCGGACAACCGAATAGAGCATTCAAACGACTGAATGGTCTATAGATTGTATGAGTCATTTTTTTTTCTTATTCGAACGACCAATTGAGTCTATCAGACGACCGAATGGTTCGGGCCTATAAATATAAAGCCCAAAACCTAAATGTTTTTCATCGTATTTCAAACCAGATAGAATTCTTCTTCCCTCCAAAACTTTTTGTTCACCCTAAATCTTCCAAACTTATTCCAATCCTTCCTAAAACCCTTCCAATCCATTCTAATTGATTCAAGACGGTGAGGACAAAGAATGTGAGTGCTGAGCCGAACCCTAAGAAGAGGAAATTATCAAAAGGAAAGGTTGTCGTGTCTTCTTCAACCCTTGATCCACCTCCAGTGACATTTGCAAATTTCTAGAATCCAGAATCCGAGAAGAAATTCAAGGATATTGTCTCCAAACGCACCATTGTGTACGGTAAAATTTTTACCCCTAAATTTCTAAAAGAATGGGGTTTCGGGCACATTACCTTTATTTGATGCCCTAGGTTGGTCTTCTTTTCTAAAATCTGATCAACCTATGTAGCCAGAGCTCATTAAGCTCTTCTACACCCATTTTAAATTCACACCTGCCAATCATGAAATTAATTCCTTTGTCTGTGGCAAAGAACTTGCATTCTCTATTGGTGAGCTTACCACAATCCTTGGCCTTCCTGTAGGGGACTTTGAATGCACAACAATCAAAGGCTGGCCTAGGCATGAAGGATTCTCACTTGTAGAAGCCTTAAAGTTTATCTGTGGTGATCCCACCATTTCAGAGACCTTCCAACCCTTGCTCAAAGACCACACACTTCAATCCCGTATGCTTCATCACATAATTTCTTATAATTTGCTTCCTAGAGCAGGTGGTAGACATCACCTCTCTTACCTTGACATTTTCCTCATGTGGTGCATCCTCACCACTCAGAAAATCTGTCTCCCTACTCTCATCATATATTCTATGCTAGATGGAGCCCACAAGATGGCTGGTTGCCTTCCCTTTGGCCAAGCCCTTACCCATCTTTTCAAATACTTTGAATTACCTTTGGAATCCTATCTTAAGGTTAGCCCATCCTTCAATGACACTTATAGCTCCACTTCTATAGTTAGAATGGGCTATAATTGGTTTAAGTCTAGCTTGGAATGGATTCCCAAGCCTCCTCCTACTCCTGAGTCACCCTCATCAGTCCCAGTTATGCCTACCTCTACTCCAACTCCTGCTCCAATTCCTGTCATTCCTCCTTCTGGACCTTCTTTTTCAGTAGCAACAGCAAAGACTGAGATACTAGAGTTAGATGTTGAGTCAGAGAGAGATTCTCCAGTGCAGAGAGAGGACTCTCCTAGATTCGAGGGTGTTGGTCACTTTGAGTTTATTCAGTCCCCTAGGAGACCTCCTATGTCAAAGGACCAACTGAGCTTGATGAGTGGTCAGGTAGCCTCTATGGCTACCAACATGGAGCAATTCCAGCTTGAGATGAGGGAAAGTCAGCTGAGGTTTCAAGCTGACATGAGAGAGTCTATGCTCACCTTTATGGCAGAGAGCAGGGCCAGTATGATAGCTCTTCAGGCAGAGACCAGAGATAGCTTGTTGAGCCTCCAGTCAGACACCAGAGAGAGACTGACCTCATTTGAGATCAGGATGGACAGCATCCAGGCTGAAATCAGAAAGAGTGCTGAGTCTTTGGAGCCTCATTTGGATGAGATTAGCATAGCTAGGGATGTGACAAAGAACATGGTAGATTCCATTCTATCCTTGATAGAGAGGAAAGCTGTAGATGCTATGGATCAAGGATTGCAGTTGAGTGATGGGGTGACTATGCTTAGAGGAAATATAGATTTCCTAAAAAGTAGATCAGGACTCAAGGTCCACTCATCTCCCAGATGTCTTCCCTTCTAGGAGCCCAGGCCCCCATTATTCATCAGATGGCTTCTCAAGTAGCAGACTTGGTTCTTGAGGTAGTGAAGATCAAGACTCAACATGTGTTTGAGATCAAGAGGCCAGGACAGTCTAAGCCTGCACAACCAAAAGCATCTAGATCCAAAACCCCCATCATCCACTCCTTAGTCTCTAGCTCCAGTGACTCCAAGATAGTGAGGGCACTATTCTCAGGAAGTGTCTGTAGAAGCTAAGGAAGAAGCAAGATAAGGAGCAATAATTGTATTTTTTATGCTATGTTTTTTTTTTTTATGATGACAAGGAGAGAAGAGAAAATGAAATGAAATGTTCTATCTTGAATGTAATTCTTTTTTAAACTAATTTAATATATGATCATTATGTTTGTGGAACTTCTCTTGGTATATATGATCATTATGTCTTTGGAACTTCTCTTGGTTTAATATGAACAAAAATTTCTGTTTGGACATTTCATGCTTAATACCTTTTTGAAATATAATTTCTTGGATAACTATGAATGATCTAAAATATGCATATAGTTAAAAATTGCCAAAATTTATATAAGTGCATATGTTTAAGGGGAGCTAACCTCAAAATTTCATTAAAATTATATGTTAAGGGGGAGCAAATCTCCATTTCTTTTTTTTTTTTTTTTTTTTTTTTTTTTATAAAGCCATTCGGAAGGAGTGGGGGGTTTGGCAGACCCCTACCTGTTTATTAAAGAAGAAAAAATAATGGGGGGGATATAAACCTTACCCCTACAACCTACCACTATAGAGAAGGGGGGGACATAAAACCTTACCCCTGCTCGACGACCAAACCAAAGAGGAAGGCCAACCCCTTCCCCTAACACAAATACATGGGTCAAATCTCCATTTCAATCCATTATTGTGTCATCATCAAAAAGGGGGAGATTGTTAGCCTCAAGGATATAACCTTATGTACCCCTAATGATTTTGATGATAACTCAAAATAATGAAATGATCTTTGTATTACTAATGTCTCCCTTGAGTATTTATGAAAAACAGAATACAAGAGCACTAGTCAATCATTCAAGAAAATTAGCATGAAAATAATTCGTCAAGTCAATGATAAAGCTCAAAGCATCCAAAGTCTAAGAGAAGAAGCAAGCTACTTGAAGATTATGGAAGATCCAACATCAAAGATAAAGACTCTCAAAGAAGACTTTTTGGTTTATATTTTTATTTTAGGACTCTTGTAAGAAGTCCTCAAAGGTTGGATGTTGAAAAACTCACAAAACCTAGATTGACCTTAGGTGCCTTTAGACAATATTGAAAATCTTTTTAAGGACCTAAAATATAATAATCATCTTTGTTAAAGTAAGGAAGAAGGCCCATGGAGTCATCTCAAAAAGTTAAATAATTGAAAAACAGTGTTTCTAGTGAACTTGGCCATTCGGACGACCGAATGCAGAGATGAAATCTCTGTCTGGGCACAGTAAGCTACTGTTTCTCAAGTTATATCCATGCAGACGACCGAATGACCCATTCGGACCATCGAATGGCAAGAACCAAAATTAAGTTGGTTAATTCCATTTGACTCAGACGAACCAATGGATCATCCAGACAACCCAATAATGGGATTTTTCTTTCATCACCATTCGGACGACCAAATGAAGTGGGGCGCGCATTAAATGCTCTGCAACGGCTATTTTTCAATGGACATTTGTGCATTTAATGTTCCTCCAAAAGCCATATTTCCTTGGGGTATAAATAGAGATCATTTATGTACAAAAGGTACATCTCAACTACTATTGATTGAATCATTAACTCTCATTCATTCCAATAAATCTCATACTCTGTAAAATCCAGTTTTCTCCAAATCTATGCAACTGAGCTATTCAACTCCTACCCTTGTGAGATTTTTATAGATTGTTATTCATTCTTATCTAGCTAATTAGTTAGAAGCTTGGTATTCATTCTTATTCAACTCATTAAGGAGCTTGTACATGATTCAAGATCAATCATTTCCTCACTCTGTAAAATCTTAGAATCTATGATTCGGGTGTATTGAAGCTGAACGCTTTGTGAAGCAAAGAGAGGATTGTTCTCTTACTTTGAAGGTGTAATCTCGACCCGGAAAAGAGATTGTAAGGGTTTGATCTTCACCTGAAGAAGATTGTACGATAGTGGATCGTAGTTCAATCCTTGAAGCTAGGAGAGCTTAAGGCAGGGAGTAGGCGGGAGTGCCGAACCTCGATAACAAATCTCGGTGTTTGATTCCTTTACTCTTTCTCCCTTTCTTTTCAATTGAATCACTTAGAACTGATAGCATCTTATTTACTGTTTAGTTAACTTAGTTTAAATCCCGCAAAAGTAACTAAGATAGAATTTTTAGTTTGCCAAGACCCTATTCACCCCCCCCCCCCCCCCCCCCCTCTAGGGTTAATTCTTAGGCAACAACGCGCACCAAACGCTAACCGGGCCTCAGTTTTTTATGCGGTTTCCTCTAACGCATGTATTTCGACACAACCTAAGTGTGGGAATTGGTTTCGAGGGAATCCGAGGTCGTTAGCCTGATTTAGGCACCAAGTAGGCCGAATTCCCAACTCTTCTGACATACTTTGGCCTAAACTTAGAACAGCGCACCAAATGGTAACCGAGGCTCAGTTTTTTATGCGGTTTCTTCTAACACGTGTATTTCGATACAACCTAAGTGTGAGAATTCGTTTCGAGGGAATCCGAGGTCGTTTGCCCAATTTGGTAGGCCGAATTCCCAACTCTTCTAAACTAATTTCATATTAGTAAAGAAATAAAGGACAAAAAGAGGTCACCTTCGTAAAAAAAAAAAAAAAAACAAAGGCTAACAACAAAATTTAGACTTTAACAAAATACATATCTACCATAAAATTAACATGTCAAATTCAACATGCTAAAATCGTGAGAACAGATAATTGATTAAAATATTGCCCTAATGATTCCCATTACAGACCAAATCAAATATCAAAGATTGGAGGAGTAGTTCACTAAAATGAAACAAATGCCCCAAATCCCTTGATTGAGCAATACTACTAACATAGTTCACAGATCGGTTGACAAAAACAAACATGCCAGCCAAACCCAAATCCATAAATTCATTAGAACTTAAAATCCTAGAAGAACAGGAACTTGAATCAGATAGATAATTGAATTAGATAGACATTTGAAATCAAATTACTCGAAAAATGCAACACTCGACAACAAAATGAAATTGAACAATGAAAAGGAAAAAAAGGAAAATGAGGCTTAGAACCAAATTATATAGTTGATCAATGAGAAGAAAAACACCAGAATATAAAAAAAATGGATTTTATAAAATACCCAAATTTCATCAATTAGCAGGATCATACCCATGATAAATTGATAAATATCTCTCCCAGTGTCCAATTTGTAATTTACAAATCAAAATACACTAATCCATGCAACACATATAGAAAAAAAAAATTATAACTAGACACACTTAAGAACAAAGATCCAAAAAAAAATTGATACTGATGAGTAGAGACTGATTTACCAACATAAAAGGAATCTAAAATCGAATCTTTCTCTAATAAAACTGCGAAGACAGCTTGATGGATTCCAAATAAAAGAAAATCCCATTACTTGTTTACACAAAAATCAAAGAAAAATTACAGAAATTCCAAACCCCAATTTCCTTGTCCCTTACATTATCAAAGACCTAAAATTGATCATTTCCTTCAACTAAACATAACCAATTTTTAGAAAACTAGAAAAAAATATGGTAGAAAAACATATCTTCAAATACCCACTTTAAGATTCACATAAAGATTCAAAATTGAATCAAAATTATCCATACCTAGCATCACTCAATCAATCAATCAACCAAACAAACCAATTTATTTCACAAACAATACTCAAATTTTCACCCCCAAAAAAAAAAGATCAAGCAGAAATGCTTAGGGATAGAGTAATTAGCGGATGAGAAATGGATTTCTGGGTGCTATCTTCTTCATTGAGGGAGAGAAAAGAAACCCTAGAATCCAAATTCTTGAATATAACCCCAACCAAAAACCCAAAAACCCAATCTCAGCTAATTAATCTCAAGTTTTAGAATAATCCATCAGAAGAGTGCAAGAAAATCCTAGACATTACTTAGAAAATAACAATTACTAATAGTAAAATGTGAGTTAAAAAATTATAAAACCTTAATAAAAGAAGAACATTGTTAAGAATCTCATACGTGGGCCTTAAATGCCCCCATAGCCTCCCTGTAATATACTGAATGCTATTTTTCAAGCTGGAACACCTCCCTTAATGTATTATTATGAATGTTGTTCATCAATTTGGGCCAGCCTTTCAAGTTTTACATTAAAATACTGGTGGGCCATGACATAAAAATTGCTCTATTTGTAAAATCCTAAACATTTGATCAAATAGATTTGAGCACTTTGGTCTCATAATAGTTGAAAGCTATATCTTCCTAAATATCAACATGATTAGATGATCTCAACCATCCAATTTTTCTCATAAGGGGGGGAGGATGTAGAGCCCCGGACCTTTTCACAATTAATACATGACACTCTCGTTGTCATTTTTGCTTTTTTAAGAGGTATAATTAATAAATAAGGAAGAAATTGGAAATTTTGAAACATCAAAAATGTTCCTCTTCGAAGTACGAACACAACACAAGTTGAATCGTCAAAATCGGATGAACGAGTCAAAAGATATGGCCAAAACAGTCTGAACCTGTAGGAAAGCGTAGCTCGGTTATGCACGGCGGGCGTAGCTCGGAAGGCACTAAGGACGTGCTCTGACGTCGTACTCTGATAACGTAGCACAGACAACGTACTCTGATAACGTATACTGTGTGCATCCGTTGTACAGCTCACAACGGGCACGTTGTACAACTCACCACGGGCACGCTGTACATAAGACAACGGACCACGAGTTGACACTATTCATGGCACCACGAGTTGCACTATTCACGGCACCACGAGTTGGCACTATTCATGGCACCACGAGTTGCACTATTCATGGCACCACGAGTTGGCACTATCCATGGCACCACGAGTTGCACTATCCATGGCACCACGAGTTGCACTATTCACGGCACCACGAGTTGGCACTATTCATGGCACCACGAGTTGCACTATCCATGGCACCACGAGTTGCACTATTCACGGCACCACGAGTTGGCACTATTCATGGCACCATGAGTTGCACTATTCATGGCACCACGAGTTGGCACTATCCATGGCACCACGAGTTGCACTATTCACGGCACCACGAGTTGCACTATTCACGGCACCACGAGTTGGCACTATTCATGGCACCACGAGTTGCACTATCCATGGCACCACGAGTTGCACTATTCACGGCACCACGAGTTGGCACTATTCATGGCACCACGAGTTGCACTATTCATGGCACCACGAGTTGGCACTATCCATGGCACCACGAGTTGCACTATTCATGGCACCACGAGTTGCACTATCCATGGCACCACGAGTTGCACTATCCATGGCACCACGAGTTGCACTATTCACGGCACCACGAGTTGGCACTATTCATGGCACCACGAGTTGCACTATCCATGGCACCACGAGTTGCACTATCCATGGCACCACGAGTTGCACTATTCACGGCACCACGAGTTGGCACTATTCATGGCACCACGAGTGGCACTATTCACGGCACCACGAGTTGGCACTATTCACGGCACCACGAGTTGGCACTATTCATGGCACCACGAGTTGCACTATCCATGGCACCACGAGTTGCACTATTCACGGCACCACGAGTTGGCACTATTCACAGCACCACGAGTTGGCACTATTCATGGCACCACGAGTTGCACTATTCATGGCACCACGAGTTGGCACTATTCATGGCACCACGAGTTGCACTATTCATGGCACCACGAGTTGCACTATTCACGGACCACGAGTTGACACTATTCACAACACCACGAGTTGGCACTATTCACGGACCACGAGTTGACACTATTCACAGCACCACGAGTTGGCACTATTCACAGCACCACGAGTTGGCACTATTCACAACACTATTCACAGAAATCCCAGTAAGGGTATTACGGTCTTTTGGTCAGTTCACTCTTACCTTAAGAGTTTAACCCGAGCCTTTAGGGCTTCATTCGACACTTAGAGAGTTTGAGAGAATAGGAGAAAGGGGAGAAGGCGATTCCAACCTAGAGTTTCCATTTTGGAGAGAAATCAAAGGGTTTTGAAACCCTAGATCAACCTCCAGCCCATTTTTCTTCAAGATCAAGGCACAAACTCGTGAGGAGCATCTCCTCAAACTAGGGCAGCAGCTACACAGTCGTTTTGGAAAGGGGTTTCTTCCTCATTTCTTCAAGGTCGGTGCTTCTTACTACCCTCCTAGTTATAGTTTCTCTTTCCCCTTCTTTTCTCTTCATTTTCTTTCATTTACACATGTGCTATGAGATGGATGAATGGTAAATGGTAAATGGTGAATGGTGAATGGTGAATGGTGAATGGAGATGGAATGGGCGATTGGATGCCAATGGTTGTGTGTGATGAACAAATGGGGAAGGGCATTGTTCCAAAAATGAACGTACATGTATGATTTGAGTAAAACTCATCTAGAAAAGCATGTTGTAGGGTAAATCCATAATGAACACACCATGTTTGATGAAATGCCAAGGTGAACACAGTGAGCTGAAAATCTGGAAATGCATGCCTAATAATTATGAATATTGTTAGGGACTATGATAGTGTGTTTCTTGCTTTCCCTAAAGGATATGAATATTACATTGCTCAATCTTTGATGCTACATGTGTTGTGAAATTACCCAAATGTCATCTTTAAATTTAAATGCAAGCATGTACACGTTTCTCACGAGCACGGCATGCATTACATGATTTATCGAGGTTTTCAAGAACATGGTTAGAGGTGGGACATATCCTAAGATATGTTTTACCTCGCTCTTGGCAAGGACAAGTCAATCATGCATTATCATAAGAAGGTTTCCCCCTTCCCTCACAAGTAGTTTACTCTTCCAAGCAAGCATGACAAGACATGGCATGACAAGCATAAGCATTCTAGGAAGAAGGGTCTCCCTTCCCTCACAAGTAGTTTACTCTTCCAAGCAAGCATGACAAGACATGGCATGACAAGCATAAGCATTCTAGGAAGAAGGGTCTCCCTTCCCTCACAAGTAGTTTACTTTCCAAGCAAGCATGACATGGCATGACACGCATGATATGACAAGATAAGACAAACATGACAAGTTTCAAGTACGAAAAGATATTTCAAGTCAAGTCAAGTGCACAATGTTTTCAAGAGGATTTATCGGTTTTCTACGAATTACAAGCATGATTATAAACTGCTGTACTTCCTTGTATGATATGAACTGTTTCCGTTTGACATATATAAATTGCTCCTGATTATGTATTGCCATTTTTATGCTATAATTGTTGGTTAGTATTTAGTACCCGCTGAGTATTCCATGCTCAGCCGTACTTCTTATGTCGGCAGGTTCTGAGGGAGCTGCTGCTCCATTTGATGTTTGTGCTCCTGGTCCATGGGTGGAAGAGGAGTACGTTGAGGAGCCTTTGGAGGAACCTCCCGTAGAGGGTTATTAGTAGGTGGTGTTAGATTCTGAGTGGATTAGCTGTGGGTGAGATGAGAGTTAGATTCATGTATTTTGGCGGGCATGTCCGCGCTTTCTTTTGGAGACTTTTGTATAAACTTGGATTTGCGTATGTATATACATAGAGGTTTGGTAGTCTTCCGCTGTGCTATGTTAGAGTATGTTTCCGCTGTTTATATCCTCTATTGTATATGCTCTGTGGGTTTTGCAGGTTAGTTGTCAAGCAAGTCATGATTAGTCGTCCAAAGTTCACTCTAACTCCTAGGGTGGGTTTTGGGTCACGACAGATTATATACAAATTAGAAATGCAAAATCCATTCAAAATTTTCACTTGTTAGGCTACTTACATCAAGCTGGATATAAAATTATAAATCATTACATGGTCAACTACATGATCTTAAGTCTAAACCATTGTGTCTAGGGTTTAAAAAAAACAGACATATATTCAGTGGACTATTAATACCCTGCAATGATTCATTTCTTATCTGTTATTTTACCATAAAAAAATAAAAAATAAAAGTAAACGAAAAGTTTAACTATCTCTCATGTGTGTCATAGAGAGTTCATAGAAGGAGAGAGGAGAAGTTCAAAGATGTGAAATTTAAAGAAAGAATCAAGTTTCACATCCCTTTTATTTATCTTACAGCTACATACCTTTGATTTCTCTAACCACCAAGAAAATGTGTTTGTTACCAAAAAATAAGGTTATTAAGAAATTCTAAAATATCTAAATTCATGCACACTCATCCCATTTGAAGCACGAATCACCATGTACTTGAGGGAGAAAAACACCATACAAATAGAAATCTTTCAGGAGAGGTGGCTGTCGAGAATGCAGAGGTGGAGGGTGGTTACTGGAGCAGCGTAGGAGCTAGGCCGAAGAAACCCTGGATAGAGAGAGAGAGTTAGAGAGGAGAGAGAGATTGCATGTGATGAGAGAGAGATAAAAAAAATTACCAGAGTAGGTGGCCGGAGCGTGTGACCGGAGAAGGTGGCGGAGCAGGGAGCACGAAGTAGGGAGCAGAGAGGAGAGGAAAAGAGGAGGGAAAGAGGAAAAGATTTTGGGGCCCTAAATCCCTAAATACAGTGTCTTTAGTGGCATTTTTTAAACACGTCATTAAACACCATCAAAACTCGCCAAAGTTGCCATGGCGCGAGTCAGCTTCCAGGGCGTCTTATTGTTGCCCAAGGATTCAACCCTAGAGGGGGGGGGGGTGAATAGCTATGGTCTATTGCAAATTTAAAGTTCTACTTTGAATTCTTTGTGCGGAATTTAATTTATCAAAGAATTAGCAACTAACAAGATTAAATAATGCAAATCAGAAAATTAAATGCAAGAGTTAGACAAGACAAACACAACGATCTTGTTCATGAGGTTCGATAATCCCGCCTACGTCCCCACTTCAAGCTACCCGTAACAGGATTCACAACGATTTGATTATCGTACAGAATTCTTCCGGGTGAAGCCCAAACCTTCTACAATCTCTCTTTCGGGTTGAGATCAAACCTTATAAGGGAACAATCCTCCGTATACTTAGTCCACTTTCCAGGTAGTGACCAGACCTTCCAAAGCTCCCTACTTCAACAACAAGAATCCACCGATTCTTGATTTTCACATACACTTCAAGGAGTGATTGTTACAATCTGATTTTGCTTCTAACACAAGCTAATAGATCACTTTTAAGATCTCTAAAAGTCTCTCAAAGAATGAGATTGAATAGCTCAAAAATGACTCTTTTGGGATTTCTACGTTCAACTCTATGGATTTTGAAATCTAATTTTTAGAGTGATTAATTGAATGATTGGAAGTATTGATGTTCTTGTTTTAGTTCATAAATAATTCCATTTTATAGCCCAAGAAGTTTCATGGCCGTTGGAGTAGCATTTAATGCGAAAAGAGCCATTCGAAATATAGTCAGTAAAAAAACTCTCCCGCACCATCTAGTCGACTGGATGCTTCATTTAATCAACTGGAAAAGACAACAGTGTCTTTTAAAACAAAACAATGTCTTTTCGAAGATAGTAAAATTTTTGGCTCATCTAGTCGACTGGACAAGGTAATTTTTACTCAAAAGGCTAAAATTCATTTTTCTTAACTTTAATGATGGGAATGATTACCTTGGTCAATTCTTTTATTTTTTTTTCATTATTTCCATCACTCCTTATGATGTCTTAGGGTCTTATAATGATTCGACACTGAAACCCTTTAGTTTTGTATTGTCTGCATGTGAAATGATATTATTCCACTGTTAGCTAGTAGCTTGTATATGCTGAGTATTCCATGTTCAGCCGAATTGTTGACTTCGGCAGGTTCTGTGGATACACATGCTCCTGAGCCTTGGATAGAGGAGGAGCACTACGAGCCAGAGCCTAACATGGATCATCATGAGGATGATGGAGCTCTAGATAAGTGGCCCTATATAGACTATTGTTGAGTGATGTGAGGTTGAGGGTTATGTATTTTTGAAAGTGGAGAATGTCCACTTCAAACTTTGTACTTGTTATTAGTCTGTTGGTTCAGACTGGTACACTTATACATGTTTATGATATTTAGACATTTTGCTTCGCTATGTTATGCCTTGTGTATTTCACAGGATGATATGGTTTGATAAGGCACATCACAAGCTAAAGTATCCCTAACTCGTAGGAGTATTTTGGGTCGTGACAAAGTCTCTCCTAACTCTTAGGTGAGATTTTGGGCCGCTACAGAATTTGTATCTGAGCCTAGGTATTAGGACCATAGGGACTAAGGGTCGTTATTAATACCAAAGTTAAACCAAGGCTTTAGGTCCGTCGAAAAAATTGTATTCCAAGTATAGAGGATTAAAGTTTGACATAACAATCTGCATATTCATTGGGTTTTCGGATTTCATATCTATGATGATACTCTCATCATTCTTCATATTTCCTAATTTTCTTCTTTTATGAAATCAGAAAATACTTGTATTTCCGATGAGTATTAAGAATCTCATAATGCGCATGCAACATTTTCATTTGAGAATAGTATTTTTTTTTAAGAGTCAGTCTATGGGTACTCCCAAATATACTCCCAAATCTACTCCCTAATCCTAGCAGTATATAACCAACCACTAAAGGCCAGGATTTGTGTTGGCTTATTTTGTCTTTTCTAATGCCACATCAGCTCTAATCCTAACCGTTTAACAGCTGAGATAAACAATTAGGATTTGGGAGTATACCTTGGGAGTATCCTTAGACTAATTCTTTTTTTTAATAGTATTATGCATACATTGAAGGTGGATAATTACTATTCATCTAACTGATCATCTTACACAAAACACTATTATGTTAACAATAATTCCTGATTTTCTTGCAACATCCAACGAGAACATGTTTGTTACCTTTTGGAAGTCATGCTTCATTTGGTTAAGTGCAACCCATTATTCTTGGTATATCACATGAACTAGTAAGAATGTGCCCCATTTTAGTTTTTTTTGTTTGTTAAGAAGGTAACCTAAAGATACACACAGAGTCAGACCTAAGGTTACCACTAAGGTACCATAAGGGTAAACTCACTCAAACACTCTCCAAAAGGGCCTGACTAAAGAAAGATTGTTGAACCTTTATATGCCCATGCAAAGTCTGATTCCCAATGAATGTTGGGACTATTGGGGATAATAACACCCTGTTATTTTAGTTGACACTCCCTCTTTAGTCATCTACAAACCTATTTATCATAGAAGTAAGTTAAAAGGAGATTAATTAAACTGAGTTTTTGTAGCACCCCGGACTTTTTCATCCTTAATGAATAGCACCTTCATAGCTAATTGGCCATTTTGTAGTCTAATTAATAAATAAGGGAGAAATCGGAAATTCTGAAATGTCAGAAATGTTCGTTTTCGAAAGACGGATCCAACGCAAGTTGAATCGTCGAAATCCGACGAGCGAGTCAAAAGATATGGTCAAAACAGTCCAGACATACAGAGCACCGATCGCTCGGTCCAGTCAGCGATCGATCGGTCCATAACCGATCGATCGGTAGCTATCGCACGGTCAGAAATTTTGTATGAGGAAATTTTCCAGAGAGTGAGTTTTTGACCGGTCGATCGGTCATAAACACCGATCGCTCGGTAGGCAACCGATCGATCGGTCATAACCACCGATCTCTCGGTCTTCGCGTTTTTGCAGAACTTTCATTAAGGGCGTTTTCGTCTTTTGGGGGTTAAACCCTTTTCTATAAGGCTTTGCCCGAGCCTTAGGGCCTCATTCTCATCACTTAAGAGAAATTGAGAGATAGAGAGAGAAGATGAGAAAGCTCTAACCTAGGGTTTGGTTTTGAGAAGGAAATCAAAGGGGGTTTAAGAACCCTAGCTCACCCCAACTCGAGTTGCTTCAAAATCGAGGCTCAAGCTCGTGTGTGAACCATTCTCCAAGCTAGGGCAGCAACCCAAACACGTTTTCGAAGGGGGTTTCTTCCCCAACTCAAGTCTCCTTCAAGCAAAGGTATTCTTCTTTCAAGTTGGAGCTTCAATCAAGGTTTCTACCAAGAATCAAGCCTTGATCTAAGGTTAGTACACCCTACTAACTTACCCTAGCAATAAATCTAGGTTTTCCTTATGAAATGTGATTTATGCTATTATGTTTGCCTCCCATATGAAATGTATCATCTCCAATGAACCTAAATAAGATAAGAAAAAGGTATGGATGTGTGTGGGTGTTGATGTGGCGGTTGGATGCCGAGATGTATGTTGGGTGATGTGTGTGATGGAAATGGTGGATGGGTACTTTACCAATAATGAACATACCTTGATTTTTGGATGGAAAGTAGGCACTAAAAAGAAGAAGATGAACCATTAAGGAACCTTGCATGCTATGTGTTTGACAAAATGCCTAAACTAGGAATAAATGACATAAATGAAGAAAATGAAAGTAGACCTTATGCATGTGTTCTTATGAATGATGAACTATTCAAATGCCACGTAGATTACTCAAATTCCTATATGGTTATACTGTGGATTGAATTGCTATACACTACTCTTCATGTCATATTGTCATCATGATATTACAAGTGCTACACACACCACACATGCATGCATGAAACCGGGTTTTCCAAGATTGTAATTGTATATAATGAATCAAGAACATGACAAGGAGGTTGGTAACCCAAGGAAGGGTGCTAGCCTCTGGCTCACAAGTGAAATGAATCAAGAACATGATAAGGAGGTTGGTAACCCAAGGAAGGGTGCTAGCCTCTGGCTCACAAGTGAAATGAATCAAGAACATGACAAGGAGGTTGGTAGCCCAAGGAAGGGTGCTAGCCTCTGGCTCACAAGTATACAAGTCAAGAACAAATCAAGACATGAAATACAAGACAAGACACGACACACATACATGATTTGGCCGAGACACGAAAAAAGTTTCCGAGACATGAGTTTTATTGAGGTTTTTGCATTCATACACGCATGTCAAGATATGACTATGTATCTTATGCTTTCACTATTGCTTTAAATTAATATCTTGTATTGCTCACTGTTGTTATGCTTTCGCTATTGTTATGATTAGCTAGTAGTTTGTACTCGCTGAGTATTCCATGCTCAGCCGTACTTTTATGTCGGTAGGTACTGTGGATGTCCTCGACCCCCAACCTTGGGTCGAGGAGGAGTATGTAGAGGAGAGGGAGCCACCTATCCCATGACAGTCTCAGGAGGATAGGGACTTGGATGTGTGGCCATACCTCGACTACTGTTGAGAGGAGAGAGTTAGAGAGTTCCTTTTTGTATTTTGATAGGTGGGCATGTCCACCTTTACTTTGATTGTATTTGGTATATGTTAACTTGGAATACTATTTGGAGTTATAGAAGAAAAGAAAAAGTTGGCTTATACTTCCGCACTTATGTTTAGTTTCCGCGTTCTGATTATCATTGTATTATATTATGTTTAGCCTCTTGCATTACAGGATGGTTTGACAGGTACACGTAGTCACCTCTAAAGTATCCCTTAACTCTTAAGGGATATTTTGGGGCGCGACAGTTTTATCCACATTCTTTTTGGCTTGATTAGCAATCCTAATTAACATGTAAGGCAAGAAATCGAGGATTAGAAGTTGAGACAAAACGTGGGTACCTGAACAATCACACACCCGGAGGGAGAAGTCTTGAACATGGAGAGGATAAACACTGCTCTTGAACAAGCGGGCAGGTGTTATGGCCTTATGAGCCACTTGAACAACTTGCACCAATTCATCTAAATATTAAATAATTTAGTTTTGAGAGGATTGGTCATCAATAATGGTTGTACGGAGGAAATGAAACACGCATTAAATTTTTG
Source organism: Tetracentron sinense (assembly GCA_015143295.1). Classification (NCBI taxonomy): domain Eukaryota; kingdom Viridiplantae; phylum Streptophyta; class Magnoliopsida; order Trochodendrales; family Trochodendraceae; genus Tetracentron; species Tetracentron sinense. The sequence goes on along the minus strand of CM026555.1, from coordinate 9,870,585 downwards.
ACTTGACCATTCCCGTGAAACATGTTGGCAAGGTTATTTATGCGGCCTTGGATTTTCTCTGGGCCTCTGGCGAAGCCAGAAATCGGGCATCTATATAATAGCCTTGGATTGTCTCTGACGCAGCCAGAAAGGGCTTGTCTTGGGGTTCCATAGAATAGTTGACATTATAAGACATGTGGCGATAAGTGAATGAGAATAAGGGGGAGATATATCACATGGGGGAGAAGTCAAAATTTTGGGGAAATAATGGAATGACTTCTCCCTATTTTTTTTTTGCCAGCTGTTGCACAATGTATGGAACCCGAGAAGGTTTTCTGGCTTCCCCAGAGACAACCCAAAACCCAAAGCCCTATATAATAGGGGCAAGCGGCAGAGAAGACAAAATCATGACACAATACATTACACAGGTGATATGGTAGTGGGATAAAGGGGAAAGACATCAATTGGGGGGAAGTCAAAATGAAGAGGAGAAAATGTTTTGACTTCTCCTCTATTATCGCCACATGTCCCCTGGCTTCGCCATGGACAATCCGAGGCGGATTTATGCTTATAAATACCACTCCAAATGATAAAACAAAATTCATAGATACTTAGGAGAGGCAGAAGCCTAATTTCTTTTAAGCAACAGTTTTTATTAAAGGTATAGTTCATGGGTTTGCTTCCGCTTTTGAAGATCCCAGTGCAAGTCTTCATGGGTTGGCTTTGGCTCTTGAAGATCCTATTGCAAGTCTTCATGGTTTCGCTTCGGCTCCAGATGATCCTCGTGCAAGTCTTCATGGCTCGGCTTTGGTTCTTGAAGGCCCCAGTGAAAGTCTTCAAGGGTTGGGTTAGGCTCTTTAAGATCCCAGTGCAAGTCTCTCTTCCCCTGCCTGTGAAGCTCGGCTTGAAGACCTGGAGATATCTGTATTTGTCCGTGTTAAAATGGGAGTTAGAAGACATGGACCCAAAGTTTGTTATTCGTGAAGATGATATGCGCAAAATCTATGGCTAACCCAACAAAAGGGAACTGCTGGGTAACGAGTTTAAGTCGCATGACACTGAAATTTATATGATATTTGTGCTAAATTGCATTTAGTTTGGTTATAGTTTATGCAGATTAGGATTGCAAGTCTGTTTTTTTTTTTTTTCCTCCTGATGTTGTGCTATCGGTTAGCCAGTGGACAACATCACACCCCGCTGATGTCTAAGGTCATGGCCTTAACACTCCCTTAACTTTGGTGTGGTTAAGTTTAAGAAAATTAAAATTTTGTTATTTTCTTTTTAAATCTAAGGTTAGTTGCTTAACCGTAGGAATAAGAGAATCTTAATTACAGTTGATGTATGGTAGAAAAAAGGGGCATTGATGAATGAGGACTGCACTTTTTTTTGTCACTAATAAGGACTGCACAGTAGATTACATAATCTAATGTAAGTTAAGCATTTCCTTTGTCTTTTTGATGAATGAGGACTGCACTTTTTTTTTGTCACTAATAAGATTACATAATCTAATGTAAGTTAAGCATTTCCTTTGTCTTTAAGGAGGGAAACTTTGTGGAAAGAAAAATCGAAAACAATTTCACCTATTTTTTCAAAAATAAAAAAAAATCTCCCTCAATACATTAAAATTAGAGAATTATTTAACTGAAAAATTATTTTGTAACATATGGTATACAAAAGTTTACTTTTCAACGAAAAATAAATGATTTTAATTACAAACATGAGCTCTCCTTTAACCCTATGTTTGGTTGTCAAGAAAATAAGTAAAAACATGGAAAAGAAAAGAAAATGAGACAAAACTCAACTAAAAATTATATTAGAAATTCAAATTTTTTTTTTTTTTTCCATATTTTCACCTATTTTCTCGACAACTAGACATAGCATAAGGGATAACTGAAGCTCCCAAAATACACTTGGCAGGTATGTTTTTGAAAGTTTATATAATGGAGAAATCTATTTTTAAATTTATAATCTTAAAATAACCCCAATAATAAGAAAATAATCCCCTCCTTCGGCCAGGTGGGGATATACCATATCGCCCTTTTTTTTGGGTACCATTTTTCATTTTTAATTCTTTTTAGATTCTTTTTAGATGTGCTTTGAATTCGGTGGCTCTGACACTAGCCAACCACAAACATCACCATCACGCTTTATCGAGATTAGGCAATAAATTTCCAACATCTTTTCTATAAATGAATTTACTTTTAATTATAAAAAAAAAGAAAAAAACTCCATAGTCGGTACTATCAAGTTTAGGACCGTTGGATAATAGATAACCCAAGATCCTTGTAAAAGTGATAAAGATATTTGCTTTACAAGCTTAGCCATTCAAGCCGGCTCAACAGTAAGGCAGGTCTAACTGACAGGTTCTGTCCTCCTTTTACATTCGCCGTATCATCTTCAACCGTTCTTTCCGAGACCAGATCACGGTCAATTGCAATTGAACTCGGATCAATCACACTCACATGTTAACACGTGTCTTTTTTAATTTATATTAATTGTGATTAAGATTATTAACTGATATGGTTCAACAATTTAACCTAATTTATTTGAAAATAATTTACAAAATATTAATCCTAAGAATTAAAAATTCTTAACTAAAGTTATTCTTAAAATATATTTTTCCAAAAAACTAATGTTAGATTGTTGAATCCTAAGGATTAGTAAATCTTAATCACTGTTAATATGGGTTAAAGGGATACATGTTGACATGTGGGTGCGATTGAATTTATGAAGAGTTTAATCACAATTGATGGGGTTGAATCCCAAGGGTTAGTAAATCTTAACCACTGTTAATATGGGTTAAAGGGATACATGTTGACACGTGGGTGCGATTGAACTCAGGAAGAGTTTAATCACAATTGATGGGGTTGAACAATTTAACATTGATTTTTAGGTAAAAATCTCTAGTTAAGAATTTTTAACTCTTGAAGTTTAATTTTTTTCTAATAAATAATGTTAGATTGTTGAACCATAAGAGATAGTGAATCTTAACCACAGTTAATACAAATTAAAAGAAACAAGTGTTAACCTATGAGTGTGATTGATCTAGTTAAGCAAAGCATTTAAACGTTATCAAGTATGAAGCAGAGAAGAGATAAGGATGATAGGGCCGAAATGTAAAAAGGAGACAAACAAGCCTTAATCTTACTTAATGTAAAGTGTTAAATTGTTGAACCTAGTCAATTATGATTAAACTCTCCCCAAATTCAATCGCACCCATATATCAACATATGTCCCTTTTAATTCATATTAACTATACCAACCCTTGGGGTTCCACAAACTAACATTGATATTTAGGGTAAAAAATATTTTTTAAAAATAACTCTAGTTAAGAATTTTTAGTTCAGTTAATATTTTTGTAATATTTTTCTAGTAAATAAGGTTAAATTGTTGAACCATTTTGGTTAATAATGTTAACCATTGTTAATATAAAAGAGACACGTGTTGACATGTGGGTGTGATTGATCTGAGTTCAATCGCGATTGACCTTGATCGGTCACTTGTTAATATGTGGTTGTGATTGATCTAAGTTCAATCGCAATTGACCGTGATCCGGTCTCGGAAGGAACGGTTGAAGATGATACGGCGAAAGTAAAAGGAGGGGGCAGAACCTGTCAGACAGGCTGACAGACCTTAATGTTGATCCCCGAATCTTTATTACTTTATACGGATCTTGAGGCTATCTATCATCCAACGGTCTCAAAACTCGATAGCATCGATTGTTTTTAATCACTTCTACTTTTAAAAAAAAGTAGGGTATATCTTTATGGAAAATAATCACCCTCCACGTTTTGTTTTTTTTCTTCTGATTTTTTGGTGTCAAATCACCCACAACTTTTTTTTTTACTGTCAAATTACCCTCCACATCAATTGTTCTGCGTTTAGTCCTGAAACAGGTCCTCTTCTTCGTTGACCGGAGTGTCCCATGTACTTTTAACCCATGTTTAATAGTGATTAAGCTTAATTAGATTAGAATAAATTTTTTATTCTTTTTATAAAAATCATGATTAAATTGCTTAATCCTAAAGAACTAAGCATAGGGACTTGAACCGATGAGGTCTTGGGTCAACTTCTAAGCTAACCCTAGTCCGTTTTCCATTACCCTTTCGTTTTTTTCACAAAAAGCAGATATGTCAATTCCATGGACCGTGGCATGGGGAGGGGCATCTCGCCTCCATTTTTGCCACATGTCCCCCATTTAATCCTTTTTTAATTGTGATTAAGATTTTTTCATCCTAAGGTTCACCCTTGATTCTTAATTTTTGGAAAAATATTATTAATTTTTTTTAATCACAATATTAAAAAAATTTAACCTAAGTTAATGAAAGTTGATGGGCAGCTTTGTGAGAAAGAGGAGCAATAGTTCGCTCCATAAGCTAACTATTGCTGTATCTTTAATTCCAACAATGATGTTTCAAAGGCGTACCCTTACTTGTGTAGGCGTGGGATCCCCGGGTACCTTTTGGTGATACACTTTTAATATCATATTATATATATATACTAATAAAGGTGCATGTGCTTTGCACGTATTATTTTTTAAAAATTATTATTATTATTAATATTTGTTAACTATAATATTATATTATCAATAGACATGTTTAAAATTTTTATTATTATTAGTTACTCGTGGTTATTAATTTGTTTTAAATGTTTCAAGTAAGTTGATGCCTTTTATTTTAAACTAATATATTCTTTTAAAATTTTGTACCATATGTTTAGATTATAAAATGTATATTGGTAGGATTGTTTTTGAATCAAAATCTCATAAGTTGATCTTGTAGAGTTTTAGGGTGTGCGGAAACCCAATTAGGACCACCTTTTACGTATTCATCGGGAGAATCTATTGATAGGTCTTAATAATAAGACCCCACTTTTTTTTTCCCATGGATAATTATTAGTTTATATTCAATATTAATCATAATTTATATTTATAGTTCTCAATCGTAATTTATATTATTATGGTGGTGGGACCCATTCTCGTTATGTTTGAAGTAGTCTAATAAAAGTCATTACTAATAAAAATTACTTACTATTAGGAATCACTTACATAATATATAAACTTTAAGAAGTTGATCTAAAACAAAACATCTAACTCATAAGTAATGGTATGTCTCTCATGTGACATGCATAATACTAAAAGTTATGATATCTTTACTATTATAATGGGAGAGGCATTATGCCTGATTTTTCCAAAATTTCCAAACTACCCTTACAAAAAACAAAACTTTAATTTGATATTTTACTTTAATTCCCAAACTACCCCTTGCTCATCTATCTATTTAAAGAATAGAATCACAGTCAATTGTGATTGAACTCGGAGAGAATTTGATCGGACATGCGGGTTAACACGTGTCCCTTTTAACTCCTACTAAATATGGTTAACTCCTTCGCCTCGCTCTCACATGCAACACGCGTGCCTTCTGCTAGTATAACTAAAGATGAAGAGAAATTTTAAAAAGTTTACCTAAAGCAAACTAACTCATGGGTCCCACATAATAGTTTAGCTATCTCTCTAAGTAATTCATGGATTTTTACCCAACCTAAGATATAGCTTAAATCCTAGAAATAATATTAATTTAAAATTACCTTAGCTAAAACCTACTTTGAAATTAACAATAAATCATCTACAAACATTTTAAACTAATACATATTTAATCTAATAGATTTCTAATCTATTCTATTTAAAATAAGTTAATACTAACATAAATGCCGATTAACTATTTGGCCAATAAAATCATCACAATTGTTAATTAAAAAATATAAAAGAAGAAAAATTAAAAACACCAAAAAGAGAATAAATTACTTATAACCGAGATACTTGAAAGAGTCCCGCTCAATTTAATCCAAAATTAAAAGTCTTCCTATCATTACTAATACCTTAATATAGACTGGGTGTAGCGCCCCGGATTTTCTACAAGCCCTGTCCATGTTCAAGCACTGTTCATGTGAGTGAATAATGCCGAGGGCACTAGTATTGGAAGGGCCAAAGGCCATTATTATAAGTTAGGTTGTAATTGGAAAGTGAGGTGAATAGTGCTAGTGCACGAGGCATAAAGAGGCTAGGGCCTCTCATGCTTATCGGTGTGAATTCAATGATCACCTAGGTGGGATGAAAACCTATGGAGAATGATTTATGAGGTGTGATTAGGGTGTTGGACACAAAGGAAAAGAGTGTGAAAACCCTCGAGGTATTCTAGGTGTCGAAAAGGTATGTTTCGGCAATTTCCCCAACTTTAAAGGGCTCTACTTTAGTCGTCGTTATTCAGAATCGAGTGATAACTGAATTTTTGGAAAGGTATTAGAACCCTCTTCAAGGTTCATGTTGATCACTTTCCCTGATTTTGAGTCGGGGTCGAGTCAAAAGTGGGATTTCCAAAATCGGGTCAGCTGCAAATCTGGGCTGTCGCAACCCATTACAGACCAGTCAACTTTAGGGGCATTTTGATCTATGAATAAAGAAGAATTAGAATTTCTTCCAAACATGAAAGTTGTTACTCTTCGAAATAAAAATCCAACGCAAGTTGAATCGTCAAAATCGGAACTCCGAGTCAAAAGTTATAGCCAAAATACTGAAGTGTGTTTTGCAGCACCAGTCAATACCGAGAGCTCGGTCCACTACCGAGAGATCGGTCATAAGCACCGATCGATCGGCCCACTACCGGTAGATCGGTCATCTATCGGTCTTCTATCGGTCCTACGCGATTTTCAGAAAATTTTTAGGGGTTTTTTGGTCTTTTGGCCACTCCACCCTTATTTTTAAGGGTTGGCTCGAGCCAAGGGTGTTCATAAACACCCTTAGCAATATTTTGAGAGGGAGAGAAGAGGAAAGGGGTTTTCCAAAACCTAGGTTTCCATTTTGAAGAGAAATCAAAGGGGTTTGAGACCCTAGATCATCCTCAAGCACGTTTTCCTTCAAGATCTCGGCTCAAGCTCGTGCGGAGCTCGTGTTCCAAGCTAGGGCAGCAACTCACGGTCGTTTGGAAGAGGGATTTCTTCCTCATCTCTTCAAGGTTGGTACTCCTTACTACTCTCCTAGTTATATCTTCTCTTTTCCTTTATTTCTTCTTGTTTTCCTTCATATATATATATATGTATGTTATGAGATGGATGGTATGTATGGTAAATGGAGATGGATGTTGGCGAATGGATGCCGTGTGGATGATGTAATGAATGAATGGGGAAGGGCATTGTACTAATAATAAACATACAAGTGTGATGTGAGTATAACCCACCTAGAAAAGCATGATTTAGGTTTAAGTAATTAATGAACACACCCTATGTTTGATGAAATGCCAAGGTGAATAAAATGAATGATAAATTAAGGGAGTGCACGCCTAATTACCCATGAAATTGTTAGGGCTTATGTTAGTGTGTTTCTTGCGTTTCTTAAAATGTGAAAATTATTACTTGCTTCAATTGTGATATGCTATGCTTTGTGAATCACCCCAATTTGTCATATTTAATTTCAAATGCAAGTATGTACACGATCCCACGAGCACGACATGAAATGACATGACTTACCGATGTTTTAAGGACGGGATGTAGAGGTGGGGCATATCCTATGATATGTTGCCATTCGCTTTTAGCAAGGACGAGACATGCATGCATTGCATAGGGAAGGGTCTCCCATCCCCTCGCATTACACGCATAGCATAGCATTGCATGATACGTATAGCATGGTATGGCATGTCATGCATAGAGATGCTAGTTGCGACGGTCTATGAACGGCAGCTAGGCATACATGGTTCATGCATAGAGATGCTAGTTGCGACGGTCTATGAATGGTAGCTAGGCATACATGGTTCATGCATAGAGATGCTAGTTGCGACGGTCTATGAACGGCAGCTAAGCATACACGGTTCATGCATAGGGATGCTAATTGCGCCGGTCTATGAACGGCATCTAGGCATCCCATTTCAGCGTAGGGGTAGAGCATATCCTAAGATATGTTTTGCTCCGACATCACAAGTACACGAGCATGTTCAATTTCCAAGAAAGCACGCATGATTAGACACACTCGACAAGGTCAAGCGAGATGATTTCAAGAGTTTTTCCGACTTAGATATGATTACAGCATGAACTATAAACTGATTGTTTTTCCCTGTTAATTGTATGAACTGTTTCCTGCTTTATTCTAATTCTATATTGCTATGTTGCTATGACTGTTGGTTAGTATTCGGTACCCGCTGAGAATTCCATGCTCAGCCGTACTTCTTATGTCGGCAGGTGATAGTGGAGCGGCTGCTCCTTATGGTATCTGTACTCCGAGCCATTGGGTAGAAGAGGAATGCGTTGTGAAACCTATGGAGGAACCTCCGGTAGAGGGTTACTATTAGGTGGTGATAGATTCTGAGTGAATAGCTGTGGGTGAGCATGAGTGATTATATCCATGTATTTTGGCGGGCATGTCCGCACTTTCTTTGTTTTGATTTCTTTGTATTAAAACTTGGACCATGTGTATATACTTAGAGGTTTGTTAGACTTCCGCTGTGTCTTATAGTTATGCTTCCGCTGTTATCCTCTATTGTATATGATCTGTAGGTGTTTTGCAGGTTGATTTAAGGTTAGGTCACGTCGCCAAAGTATCCTAACTCCTAGGGGGTATTTTGGGGCGTTACACTGGGCATTTGCAACAGGAATACGAATCGTGTGACTCCAGAAGCTCTATAAAACCTTCCCGCTCCTCATAATCATCTCCAATCATAACATAGTCACATCAATGTTATTAGTTATTCATAATAACAACGGGCTAAAGTAGCTAAACATAAACAAAAATTCAACACCATTGTAAGACTAAAATAATTTAGCACTACAAAATATTTTCGAACTGCTATAAACATCTAAGAGTAACAAGCGAAAAGATTGAGAACAAAAAAAAAAAAAAGAATAAAAACTCACCTTGGGCCAAAAAGAATTCTTTCGAGCTAATACAATTCAAGCACACAGGGCCGAAGAATTATCCGGAGCTTAGCAGCCATGTATGTACAACATCCCCCTTCATCATCACCACAAAAATAGCAACAATAACCCTCATCACGTTCAACTATGACCCACCCATATGTTCTCCTTATACACTATTAATATAGAGTTAGAGTACTTGTAACTCTCTACTACTTTACTACTTATATAATAAAGTCCTAATTCTCTAACTAACCACATACGTACGGCCTTTTGGAAGAATCCTTCTAACTCTCTACTACTCATATAATAAAGTCTTAACTCTCTAGCTAACCACATACGTACATACCCATGTACATATCTACCAATTAGTGGGTTATTTTTAGCCTTTTGGAAAAAATCCTTCTAACTCTCTACTACTTATATAATAAAGTTCTAACTCTCTATCTAACTACATACGTACATACATAACATACTCACGTTCATATCTACCTAGTAGTGGATTATTTTTAGTCTTTTGGAAGAATCCTTCTAACTCTCTACTACTTATGTAATAAAGTCTTAACTCTAACCACATACGTGCGTACATACCTTATATAGTGCACTCAATGCGTATTGTTACTTTTTACAGGTGGAAGAGTTCAAGAACTTGGGCGCAAACATAAGGACTGGATTAGGGATTCCTCCACGAGAAGCCAACCAGAAATCCCTATATTCTGACATACAAACATAAACTACTCACAAAAAAAATAAATTTAATGACTCACCGGTTTCAGTATAAAGCAATTTAGATCTTCAAGAGAGAAGACACCCTTCTATCTCAATTTCAGTTTGAAGAAATTTAGATCTTCAAGAAAGCAGCACCCTTCCATTACAGCTAGCTAAAATATTGTTCTATCTTCAAGATTCTTTCTTTAAGAAGAGAGATTAAGTTCTTGTGGGGATGGAGAGCCAACGTGAGATTAAGTAACACCATGAATTGTAAACAAACTACAATTCTTCTTTAAAAAGAGAGATTAAGTTCTTGTGGGGAGGGAGTCTACGTGAGGTTAACACCATGAATTCTAAACAAACTACAATTACTTCTTAATTAAATAAAGTCTGGTATACCCTAAGTTTTTTATCAAATAAATTAAATTAAAGGATATTTTGGTCAACATAAAGTTTTGCATACTCCTTGTACTTTTATTAGTAGAATGATATATATATAAAATCAGAGAAGAGGTCAAAAAATTGATTGACTTTTTTTTAAAAATATTCCTAAAGGCCTTTCCAGTTCGACCAATTCATTTGGATCATCTCCGCTTCTTAATAATTTTTTGTTTATTTTGTTGGTCAGGACATCTCTAAACAAAATTATTGTCAAAATGGCCTTAAATGAGGTTTTTATAACCAAAATGCCTTCAATTTTTTTTCTATAGTCAAAATGTTCCAAATATTTTTTGGTTTCAAAAATCCTCTAAATAAAATTTCTATACCCAAAATACTCCTCACAAAATTTTAAACCTAAAATGCCTGTTTGCCCATATTTCATTTTCTTTATTTCTAAAATGTTCCTCAAGTTTATATATCCAAAATGCTCAAAAATATTTATAACCCCTAATGCTTTTTGGTTCTCAAAATATCTCTACGTCATGTTTCTATATACCCAATATGTCTCTCATAATTTTTTTTATCCAAAATGTCCCTCACGTTTATATACTCAAAATATTCTTCAATTTTTTTTTCATATCTTTACTATTATAATGCGAAAGGCATGTGGAGATGATTTTACAAAATTCCTAGACTACCCTTATAAAAAAACAAAACATTGATTTAATGTTTTATTTTTATTTTCAAATTACCCATTGCCTTTGATTTAATGTTTTACTTTAATTCCCAAACTATCCCTTACCATCTATCTATTTAGAATAATAGCCAATCGCGATTGATCTCGGGGAGAGTTCAATCGCACTCATGGGTTAACACGTGTCCCTTTTAATTCCTATTAAATGTGGTTAACTCCTTCCCCTCGCTCTCACGTGCATCGCACGTGCCACTTGCCGAGTTCAATCGCACCCGCAGGTTAACACGTGTCCCTTTTAACTCCTATTAACCGTGGTTAACTCCTTCCCTTTGCTCTCACATGCATCGCACGTGCCAACCGCTAGTACATATATATTTGAAGGGTCAACTGGGTTAAGGTGGACCCTATTTAAATATTAAAAAGTAGTTACATCCTAAGTTATTTACATCTATCTTTATCTTTATCTACAATCGAGGTCAAGGCCGGAGGGAATTCAGAAGGAAGGACTACGGAGGAAAGAGTAGAGCAATAATTAACTAAGAAATCTGTTGTGCAATTACTTTCGAGCCAAATATGCTGGCCTACAAAAACATCTAGATCTGCCATGTTGTTTTGAAAGAACAAACCAAGTTACTAAGGTGCCAAGGAGGGCTCAGTATTTGAGAGACATTTGGAGGCTCCCATAGAATCGGAGGCAACAGAGTGTAGAGCCCCGGACTTTTTCATGCTTAATGCATGACACTTTCGTAGCCAATTTGCCTTTAAGGTAGTACAATTAATAAATAAAGAAGAAATTGAAAATTTTGACATGTCTGAAATGCTTCTTTTCGAAGTACGAACCCAACGCAAGTTGAATCGTCAAAATCCGACGAACGAGTCAAAAGATATGGCCAAAACAGTTTGGACTTGTAGAGCACCGATCGCTCGGTCCATGGAGCGATCAATCGGTCCAAAACCGATCGATCGGAGGCTATCGAATGGTGGAAAATTTTGTATGGGGAAATTTTCCAGAGAGCTGATTTTTGACCGGGAGCTCGGTCAGTTCACCGATCGCTCGGTAGGCAACTGATCGATCGGTCATAAACATCGATCGCTCGGTCTTCGTGTTTTTGTAGAAATTTCATTAAGGGTGTTTTTGTCTTTTGGGCGTTTCACTCTTTACTCTTAAGGGTTGCTCGAGCCTTTAGGGCTCATTTACAACACTTAGAGACATTTGAGAGTTAGAGAAAGAGGAGAGGGTGATTTCTAACCTAGGGTTTCCATTTGGGGAAGAAATCAAAAGGGGTGAAGACTTAGATCAACCTCAAGCCCATTTTCTTCAAGATTCAAGCTCAAGAACTCGTGGAGCTCGTGTTCCAAGCTAGGGCAGCGCCTCACGAACGTTTTTGAAGGAGTTCCTTCCTTCATTGTAAAGGTCAGTACCTCTTGCTACCCTCCTAGTTATAGCTTTTTCTTTCCTCCCTTGCTCTTTGTATTCCTTGTTTTCTTTCATCCATAAATGTATTATGAGTTGAAATGGTGAATGGTGTAAATGAATAGGGGTGTTGGCGATTGGATGCCGTGTGGATGATGTGATGAATGAAATGGGAAAGGGCATTGCACCAATAATAAATATACAAGCATGTTGTGAATATGAACCCACCTAGAAGTGCATGTGATAGGCTTCACAAATAATGTACTCACTATGTTTAATGAAATGCCAAGGTAAAAGAAAGGAATTGTAAATTAAGGGAATGCATGTTTAATTAATTGTGGAAATTGTTAGGACCTATGATAGTGTGCCTTCTTGTTTTCCCTAAATTACGTGAATATTGAATTGCTCAAATGATTGATGTTCTATGTATTGTTAACTCTCCAAATGTCATATTTAAATTTAAATGCAAGTATGTACCTTCCACGAGCACGACATGCATGACATGAATTTACCGAGGTTTTCAAGAACGAGGTTTAGAGGTGGGACATATCCTACGATATGTTTTACCTCGCTTTTCACAAGAAAACAAGAACAAACATACCACGAGGGGACTCTCCTCACTCACAAGTGCATTGCATAAAGAAGGGTCTCCCTTCCCTCTCAAGTGCATTCCATAAAGAAGGGTCTCCCTTCTCTCTCAAGTGCATCTCACAAGGATATCTCACAAGTGTATCTCACAAGTTACATGATCACAAGCATGCACGCATGACAACTATGGCATGACATGACACGTATGACACGCTCGACGAGATCAAGCAAGACAAACATGACAAGCTTTCAAGTACGAAAATGATATTTCAAGTCAAGTCAAGCACACAATGATTTCAAGAGGTTTTATCGGCTTTTTACGAAATGCAAGTGTCGACACAAAATTTCGTGGACGAAATAATGATGAACAAAATATTTTATTTATTTTCAGTTTGGTACAACTCTCAAGAAATCCTCTGATTAACAATCAAAAATTTCTAAAGTAGAAGATGAGGGCCGAGGCGTGATCTCGATCTTCTTTGAAGGTGTTGATGTAGCTTTTCTTTTCTTCCGGGCTTCGCGCTTGATCGGGTAGAAAATGATTCTAGAGGAGAACTGGTTTCTTTGCAGCTTTGTCTTCTCTGGAATGTTTTGATTTCCTTTCTTTGAAAGCTAGAGAATGCTTCTGACTTCTCTTCTTTTTGCTTCTTCTAAATTTCTCTGGATTTCTGAATTCTCAAATCTCTAACTTTGAGTCTTATTTATAGACTTTTAGAGATAAGGATCTCAAGAGTCCCACTCTATTTAGTGGTTTAAGAGACTTAAGAGATTTTGATAAGCCTCACCCATTTAAAGATAAGGATTCCAAGAGTCCCACTTTATTTAGTGGTTTAAGGGACTTAGGAGATTTTGATGGGCCCCACTCATCTTCTTGGGTATTGAGTCCATAATCAGATTTTTTTGTGTTGATGGATCGACCCATTTATCAAGTGTGTGACCCATTTAGATTTGGACTTAGGTTTTGAGTTTATGGGCTTTCTACTTTGTGCCCAGACCCGAGCCGTAAGAGGCTCATGCCTTGTCATTAGGCCCAATTTAAATGTATAGGGCTTTTTAATGATTTTAGGCTCTTTATATAATTTTACTAGAGTGTAAGGACCTTTGCGTAAAATTAATAAATTTTAGGGTTCTACAGCAAGCATGATTATAAATTGTTTTACTTCCTTGTATGACATGAATTGTTCTCGTTTAACATATATGAATTGCTCCTTATTTATGTATTGCCATTTTTATGCTATGACTATTGGTTAGTATTTGGTACCCGCTGAGTATTCCATGCTAAACCGTACTTCTTATGTCGGCAGGTGATAGCGGAGCGGCTGCTCTTTTTGATGTCTGTGCTCCGAACCCGTGGGTGAAGGGGGAGTACTTTGAGGAGCCTGTGGAGGAACCTCAGGGTGAGGGTTATTATTAGGTGGTGGTAGATTCTGAGTGGATAGCTGTGGGTGAGTTGAGAGATGTATATCCATGTATTTTGGCGGGCCTGTCCGCACTTTCTTTTGGACTCCTTTTGTGTAACTCGGATCAATTATGTATATACATAGAGGTTTGGTTAAGTCTTCCGCTATGCTATGTTAGTGTATGTTCCCGCTGTTATATCCTCTTTGTATATGCTCTGTGGGTTTTTGCAGGTTGGTTTGTCAAGCAAGTCATGTAAGTCATGATTAGTCGTCCAAAGTTCACTCTAACTCCTAAGGTGGGTTTCGGGTCGCTACAGAAGTGGTATCAGAGCTTAGGCTTTAGGTCTCTAGGGTCACTTAGAATCTAATACCACGGCTTGACAAGAGCATATGTTAGGAAACAAGTTGGGAAGGAAGTAAGTCGGAACCGAGTCATGATCCAAGTGTAAGACTAAACTTTAGTCTTAGTCAAAATGGTTGTTTCAACCAAGTACGAGTCTTAGGAACGCTAGAACACAAAGGTATAATATTGTAAATACACCGATGGTTGTGATGCGATGTATATTAGTATTATATAGTTAATACAAATTGAATTATTATGAACTAGAACTATGATAAATTGTGGTTTCAAGTGAGATTCATGTGGTGCTATTGTTCTCAGGGCTTTAGTCATGAGACGGGGCACACGGGGTCGTGGACCACACACCAGAGCTTCATCTTCTTCTAGAGATGAGGATGAGCAGCCGGACCTCTCACAGGTCTTAGGCTCTATTGCTGAGACTCTTGCCATCCTGGCGGTGTCGGCGGCACCTACTCCACCGCCCGCAGCTCCAGTACAGCTGGGGTTGAGGCATTCAGGAGATTGAGGCCTCCATCATTCCATGGGAGTGTGGACCCTCTTGCTACGGAGGCGTGGATCCTCCAGATGGAGAAGATCTTTGCAGTCCTCTCGCCTAAAGAGGAGGATAGAGTGGCATGGGTAGTTTTCATGCTAGAGGGCGAAGCCCACCATTGGTGGTTATCCGCATTGAGGACGCGAGATTTGACCATGCAAGGTCAACCTTGGACTTGGGAGGAGTTCAAGGATACTTTTTATAAGAAATACTTTCCTATTGGAGCACGGGAGAAGAAAGAAAGAGAGTTCATTAACCTAGAGCAAGGTTCGATGACTGTGGCCGCTTATGAGGCTAAGTTCTCGGAGCTATCACGCTTCGCGACTCACATGGTTGCTACCGAGGCAATGAAAGCGAGAAGATTTGAGCAAGGGCTTAAAGATGTTATCATGGAGAAGGTTTCGGTTTTCAGACATGCTACCTACCCTGAGGTAGTAGACAAAGCCTTATTGGTCGAGGCGAATTCCGAGGCCGTGTCCAAGAAGAGGGAGTTGGAGAGAGGCCAAGCCAGTAGTTCAGCACCTCCAGAGAGGCGGGCTCGTACAAGCCCTTATCAGTACACGTGGCCAGCACCACCGATGAGGCCATCTTCTGCACCTCCAGTTCCATAGCCGTACATGCCTCAGGCACCGCGACCTCAGGCTCTTCCAGTTCCACGGCCAGTTGCACCTCAGACGGTGAGGTATGCTCCACCTCCGGCCCCTCCGACCTATACACACGAGGTCTGCACTCGTGAGGCCGAAGGCACCCGACAGGAGATTGCCGAAGGGCATCGGGTGGATGTTTTCATTGTGGTCGTCAGGGCCATGTGATCAGGGATTGCCCCAGTCGGTGTTTACCAGGCCAGTCTCAGGGGATTAGGCCCCCAGCACTCTCAGTAGGATCATACCAGGCGTCATCCCAGACTACCCGGTCTACACCACCGCCTCGCCAGGCGAACCAGGGGCGAGTTTTTGCCTTGACAGAGGGTGATGCACTTGCATCGAATGATGTAGTGTAAGGTACGCGTTTAGAGTTATTCTTTTAACCGTAATTTTATGTTATGCCTTATTCCTTATGTACGTATGTGGCGTGCTGTATATATATCTATTTACCTATATATATGATGTTGATGCATGGATTGACTTAGCTAGTTAAAATTTCAGGAACCCTATTAGTCAATGAATGTTTGGCTCGAGTATTGATCGACACTGAGACTACTCATTCATTCGTATCGCCGAGTTTTTCCCAAGGCTTTTCTATGGAACCTAGTCAGTTGGTACAGGAGTTGGCCATTTCGACTACTCTCGGCAAGACAGTATTGACGGATAAAGTGTATAGAAACAGTGTGGTTCAAGTGGGAAGCCACGGGTTGGTGGTTGATCTAATAGTTCTTGGATTCCAAGACTTTGACGTTATATTAGGAATGGATTGGTTAGCAGCATGTAGAGCCCCGGACCTTTTCACATTTAATGCATGACACTTTCGTTGCCATTTTGCCTTTAAAGAGGTATAATTAATAAATAAGGAAGAAATTAGAAATTCCAAAATGTCAGAAATGTTCGTTTTCGAAGTACGAACCCAACACAAGTTGAATCGTCAAAATCGGACAAACGAATCAAAAGTTATGGCCAAAACAGTTTGGACCTGCAGACCACCGATCGCTCGGTCCATGGAGCGATCGATCGGTCCAAAACCGATCGCTCGGAGGCTATCGACTGGTCAATATTTTTGTATGGGAAAATTTTCCAGAGAGTGAAATTTTAACCGATCGCTCGGTTATGAAACCGATCGATCAGTCATTAACACCGATCGCTCGGTACTCGCGTTTTTGCAGAAATTTCAGTAAGGGTATTATGGTCTTTTGGTCGGTTCACTCTTACCTTAAGAGTTTAACCCGAGCCTTTAGGGCTTCATTTCGACACTTAGAGAGATTAGGAGATAAGAAGAGAGGAGAGGGCGATTCCTAAACCTAGGGTTTCCATTTTGGAGAGAAATCAAGGGGTTTGTGAACCCACACTCAACTCAAGCCCATTTTTCTTCAAGATCAAGGCACAAGCTCGTGAGGAGCATCTCCTCAAGCTAGGGCAGCAACTCACGGTCATTTTTGGAAGGGGATTTCTTCCTCACTTGATCAAGGTCGGTACTTCTTGCTACCCTCCTAGTTATAGTTCCTCTTTTCCCTTTATTTCACTTTATTTTCTTTTATTTACACATGTGCTATGAGATGGATGGTTGTGAATGGTGAATGGAGATGGAATGGGCGATTGGATGCCAATGGTTGTGTTGTGATGATTAAAATGGGGAGGGTATTGTTCCAATAATGAACATACATGCATGATTTGAGTAAAACCCATCTAGAAAAGCATGTTGTAGGGTAAATCAATAATGAACACACCATGTTTGATGAAATGCCAAGATGAATGAAATGAATAACAAATAAAGAAATTGCATGCTTAAACATTCATAGAAATTGCTAGGGTTATGGTAGTGTGTTTTCGCGCTTTCCCTAAATTGTTTAATTTATTACTTGTATATATGGTGATGCGCAATGTATTGTGAATTCCCCAAAATGTCATATTTAATTTCCATTACAAGTGTGCACACGATTACACGAGCACGGCATGAAATGACGTGATTTACCGATGTTTTCAAGGACGAGATGTAGAGGTGGGGCATATCCTATGATATGTTTCACTTCACTTTTGTCAAGGACAAGATGATCATGCATCGCATAGGGAAGGGTCTCCCATCCCATCGCATTACGCGCATGGCATGGCATTGCATTACACGCATGGCATAGCATTGCATGACACGCATAGCATAGCATTTCATGACACTCATGGCATGACATGACACGCATGGATGCTAGTTGCGACGGACTATGAACGGCAACTAGGCATACCCATCTGCATATAGGGTACTAGTTGCGACGGGCTATGAACGGTAACTAGTCATACACATTCTGCATGGATGCTAGTTGCGACGGGCTATGAACGGCAACTAGGCATGTCATTCCGCATATAGGGTACTAGTTGCGACGGACTATGAACGGCAACTAGGCATGTGAACATGTTTAAATTCCGAATAAGCAAGCATGATACACGCATGACACGCATAGCATGACATGGCACGCATGATACAAGCATGGCAAGCATGACACGGTAAATAAGTTCCCAATTACGCGAAGGGTATTTTAAGTCAAATCAAGTGCATGGTGTTTTTCAAGGATTTTATCGGCTTTTCATGAACTGCAAGCATGATTATGAATTTCCTTATTTCTTTGTATGATATTAACTGTTCCTGATTCATATATATCTATATTTTTTCTGGGGTATGCATTGCTATCTCTTGCTATAACTGTTGGTTAGTATTTAGTACCCGCTGAGTATTCTATGCTTAGCCGTACTTCTTATGTCGGCAGGTTTTGAGGGAGCTGCTGCTCCATTTGAAGTTTGTGCTCCTGGTCCATGGGTGGAGGAGGAGTACGTCGGGGAGCCTTTGGAGGAACCTCCCGTAGAGGGTTATCAGTAGGTGGTGTTAGATTCTGAGTGGATTGGCTGTGGGTGAGCATGAGTGATTATATCCATGTATTTTGGCGGGCATGTCCGCACTTTCTTTGTTTTGATTTCTTTGTATTAAAACTTGGACCATGTGTATATACTTAGAGGTTTGTTAGACTTCCGCTGTGTCTTATAGTTATGATTCCGCTGTTATCCTCTATTGTATATGCTCTGTGGGTGTTTTGCAGGTGGTTTGTCAAGCAAGTCATGTAAGTCATGATTTAGTCGTCCACGATTCACTCTAACTCCTAGGGTGGGTTTTGGGTCGCGACAGAAGTGGTATCAAAGCTTAGGCTTTAGGTCTCTAGGGTCACTTAGAATCTTATACCACGGCTTGACTAGAGCATATGTTAGGAAACAAGTTAGGAAGGAAGTAAGTCGGGAGCGAGTCTGGTTCCAAGTGTAAGACTAAACTTTAGTCTTAGTCTAAAATGGTTGCTTTAACCAAGTACGGGTCCTAGGTACGCTAGAACACTAAAGTATAAGTATAATGTGATGAATACTCTGATGACTTGATGTGATGTATATTAGTAATATACAACTAATACAAATTGAATTATTGTGAAATGACATTGAAATAAACTGTGGTTTCAAGTTAGACTCATGTGGTGTTATTATTCTCAGGACTTTAGTTATGAGACGGAACACACGGGGTCGTGGGCCACATACCAGAGCTTCCTCTTCTTCACGGGATGAGGATGAGCAGCCGGACCTCTCTCAGGTCTTAGGCTCTATTGCTGAGACACTCGCCATCCTGGCGGCTCGGCAAACTATACCGGCATCAGCGGCACCTACTCCACCGCCTGGAGCTCCAGTACATCATACAGCTGGAGTTGAGGCATTCCGAAGATTGAGGCCTCCATCCTTCCATGCGAGTGTGGACCCTCTTGCTGCGGAGGCTTGGATCCTCCAGGTTGAGAAGATATTTACGGTGCTCTCTCCTACAGAGGAAGAGAAAGTAGCATGGACAGTTTTCATGCTAGAAGGTGAAGCCCACCATTGGTGGTTGTCCGCATTGAGGACACGGGCCTTGACCATGCAAGGTCAACCGTGGACTTGGGAGGAGTTTAAGGATACGTTCTATAAGAAGTATTTCCCGGTTGGAGCTCGGGAAAAGAAAGAGAGAGAATTCATCAACCTTGAGCAAGGTTCGATGTCTGTGGCCGCTTATGAGGCCAAGTTCTCGGAGCTATCACGCTTCGCGACACATATGATTGCCACCGAGGCAATGAAGGCGAGGAGGTTTGAGCAAGGACTCAAGGATGTCATCATGGAGAAAGTATCGGTCTTTAGGCACGCCACTTACGCTGAAGTGGTGGATAAAGCCTTGTTGGTTGAGACCAACTCTGAGGCGGTGTCCAAGAAGAGGGAATTGACGAGAGGCCAATCCAGTAGTTCAGCACCTCTAGAGAGGCGGGCTCGTACCGGCCCTTATCAGTATACATGGCCAGCACCACCGATGAGGCCGACTTATGCGCCTCCAGCACCACGGCAGTATGTACCACAGGCACCTCGACCTCAGGCTCTCCCGGCCCCACGGCCAGTTGCACCTCAGGTGGTGAGATACGCTCCTCCTCAGGCCCCTCCTACCCGCACACACGACGTCTGCACTTCATACGGCCGAAGGCACCCGGCAGGGGATTGCCTAAGAGCATCAGGTGGATTTTTTCACTGTGGTCGCCAGGGCCACGTGATCAGGGATTGCCCTACCCAGCATTTGCCAGGTCAGTCACAGGCTATTAGGCCCCCAGCACGCCCAGCAGGATCATATCAGGCGTCATCTCAGACTACCCGGTCTACACCTCAGTCTCGCCAGGCAAACTAGGGGCGAGTTTTTGCCTTAACAGAGGGTGATGCACTTGCGTCTGACGATGTAGTGCAAGGTACGCCGTTGTAGCTTATTTAATTATCCGTAAATTAAATTGTTAAGTATTATTTGATTTTGTACGTACTTGGCATGTTATATATGTATATATACCTACAAGTATACACTGTTGATGCTTGAATTGACGTAACTAGTTAAAATTTCAGGAACCCTACTAGTCAATGAGTATTTGGCTCGAGTATTGATTGATACCGGGTCTACTCATTCGTTTGTCTCGTCGAGTTTTTCAGAAGGCTTTTCTGTGGAGCCTAGTCAGCTAAAACCGGAGTTAGCCATTTCGACTCCTCTCGGCAAAACAGTATTGGCAGATAAAGTGTATAGAAATAGTGTGGCCCAAGTTGGAAGCCACGAGTTGGCGGTTGATCTCATCGTCCTGGGATTCCAAGACTTTGATGTTATATTGGGAATGGATTGGTTAGCAGCACATCATGGGCATGTAGCTTGCTTTGAGAAGATGGTACTCTTCAAGCCGGTAGAATGAAAACCATTTCACTTTCGGGGGTTAAAAAGTAGAGATATCGCTCGTTTTGCGGCATTGAGCTTAGCGAACCTCGAGGCAAAGGAATCTTCGACTATTCCGGTTGTGAGTGAATTCCTGGATGTATTTCCAGAGGAGTTGCCAGGATTACCTCCAGACAGGGAGATTGAGTTTGTGATTGAGCTTACACCAGACACAGCTCCCATCTCTCGGGCTCCGTATAGAATGGCCCCGGTAGAACTCAAGGAGTTGAAGACTCAGTTGGAGGAATTACAAGGCCTTGGTTTCATTCGACCAAGTGTCTCACCGTGGGGTGCCTCGGTGTTGTTTGTTAAGAAGAAAGATGGTTCGATGCGGATGTGCGTCGATTACCGGCAATTGAACAAGGTCACTATAAAGAATAGGAATCCATTGCCTAGAATTGATGATTTGTTCGATCAGTTGAAGGGAGCGAGATTTTTCTCAGAGATAGATCTTCGATCGGGTTATCACCAGTTGAAGATTAAGGCGGAAGATGTTCCCAAAACTGCTTTCAGGACTTGGTATGGACACTACGAGTTCTTGGTGATGCCTTTTGGTCTCACGAACGAGCCGGCAGCCTTTATGGATTTGATGAACCGGATGTTTCGGCCATATCTTGATAGGTGCGTGATTGTATTTGTTGATGACATTTTGGTCTATTCCCAGACACGGGAAGATCACACATGCGATCTACGCCTTGCTTTGGAAATGCTAAGAGAGCACAAGCTATATGCCAAACTTAGCAAGTGTGAGTTTTGGTTCGAAGAGGTGGCATTTCTAGGCCACGTTGTTTCCGCGGAAGGCATATTGGTAGATCCAAAGAAGATAGAGGCTGTTATGAGTTGGGCAAGGCCCAAGAGTGTCACAGAGATACGCAGTTTTCTTGGGCTGGCAGGCTACTACAGGAGATTCGTAGAGGGTTTCTCCAGCCTTGCAGCACCGCTCACTTACCTGACAAGGAAGAACGCCAAGTTTGTATGGAGTGATAAGTGCGAGATCAGTTTCACTGAATTGAAGAAGAGGCTTACTACAGCCCCTGTCCTTACTGTGCCATCTGGACCTTATGGGTATGAGGTGTATAGTGATGCCTCACACGTTGGACTTGGGTGTGTACTCATGCAGCACAAGAAAGTCATTGCCTATGCATCAAGGCAATTGAAGGAGCATGAGAAGAATTATCCCACGCACAACTTGGAGCTTGCGGCGGTTGTGTTTGCACTTAAGATTTGGCGTCATTACCTTTATGGGGTGGAGTTCTATGTGTTTACCGATCACAAGAGTCTGAAGTATCTCTTTTCCCAAAAGGAACTGAATCTAAGGCAACGGCGTTGGATGGAATTTTTGAAAGACTATGATTGTACCATTCAATACCACCCGGGTAAAGCAAATGTAGTGGCTGATGCTTTGAGTAGAAGATCTCCGGGGTTATTAGCATGCATGTTGTGCAGCAATGGAAGCTACTTGAAGACTTGGAAAATCTGGACATTAGTGTGAATGACTCTGTCCGTAGTCCTATCTTGGCAAATGTCACGGTTCGGCCATACATTATAGATTTGATCCAAGAATACCAAGCCACGGATGCTGAATTGTTGGCTTATCCGGACAAGGAAGTTGCTAAGGGTAGTGAGGACTTCTCTCTCACTAGCCAAGGTGCTATCACATTCAAGGAAAGGCTATGTGTCCCAACCAATGCAGATCTTCAGAGGGAGATTATGGATGAAGCCCACCGGGCAAAGTACACTGTGCATCCACGGGGTACGAAGATGTACCGGAACCTCAAGAGTCACTTTTGGTGGCGGAATATGAAGAGGGATGTTGCAGAATATGTGGCACGGTGCTTAGTGTGCCAATAGGTGAAAGCAGAACACATGCGACCCGCCGGTCTATTGCATTCTCTTCCTATTCCCGAGTGGAAATGGGAGAACATATCCATGGATTTCATAGTTGGCTTGCCAAAAACGGCAAGGGGCTCAGATGCGATTTGGGTTTTAGTGGATCGTCTGACAAAGTCCGCACATTTCTTACCCTATCGAACTACTTTCAATTCTAGTCAGTTAGCCGCTTTGTACATCAAGGAAGTGGTGAGGTTGCACGGAGTGCCCGTCAGTATTGTGTCTGATCGGGATCCAAGATTCACGTCAAGATTTTGGAAAAGTTTCCAGGAGGCTATGGGTTCCCGACTCGATTTCAGCACCGCTTTTCATCCACAGAGGGATGGAAAAACCGAGAGAGTGAACCAAGTCATTGAAGACATGCTTCGGGCTTGTATGTTGGATTTCAGAGGTAGTTGGGAAGAGCACTTGCCCTTGGTTGAATTCGCCTATAATAACAGCTATCAGGCGAGTATCCAAATGGCACCATTTGAGGCCTTGTATGGGCGAAGTTGTAGGTCTCCTCTCTATTGGGATGAGGTAGGAGAAAGGAAAGTACTTGGTCCGAAGTTGATTGAGCAAACTGCAAACACAGTTAAGATCATCCGGGATCGATTGAAAGCCGCTCAAGATCGCCAGAAAAGTTATGCGGACACGCGCCGTAGGGCCTTGGAATTTCAAGTAGGGGATCAAGTTTTTGTGAAAGTATCTCCTAGCAAAGGGATCATGAGATTTGGCAAGCGAGGAAAGCTCAGTCCTCGGTATGTTGGGCCTTTTGAGATTATCACGCGAGTTGGTGAGGTTTCTTACAGGGTAGCTCTCCCACCTCACAAGACCGCAGTTCACAACGTTTTCCATGTGTCTATGCTTCGGATGTACATTGCGGATCCTTCGCATGTCATAGACTTGGAACCGTTGGAGATTCGAGAGGACCTCACCTTAATTGAAAAGCCGGTTCAGATTTTGGATCGAAGAGATCAAGTGCTTCGCAACAAGACAATCCCTTTGGTTCTTGTGCAATGGCAACACCATGCTCGGGAAGAAGCTACATGGGAGCGTGAAGCCGAAGTCAAAGCGAAGTACCCAGAATTATTTGAATGAGTTTTTGTATAAGTTTGTATATGACTTGTAATTTTCTTTTTGGTTTGTAATGCAAGTGGCGTCTAAATTTCGAGGACGAAATTTTTGTAAGGGGGGGAGGATGTAGAGCCCCGGACCTTTTCACATTTAATGGAAGACACTTTCATTGCCATTTTGCCTTTAAAGAGGTATAATTAATAAATAATGAAGAAATTGGAAATTCCGAAATGTCAGAAATGTTTGTTTTCAAAGTACGAACCCAACACAAGTTGAATCGTCAAAATCGGACGAACGAGTCAAAAGTTATGGCCAAAACAGTTTGGACCTGCAGACCACCGATCGCTCGTAGGCTATCGACTGGTCAAGATTTTTGTATGGGGAAATTTTCCAGAGAGTGAAATTTTAACCGATCGCTCGGTTATGAAACCGATTGATCGGTAGGCAACCGATCGATCGGTCATTAACACCGATCGCTCGGTACTCGCGTTTTTACAGAAATTTCAGTAAGGGTATTATGGTCTTTTGGTCGGTTCAATCTTACCTTAAGAGTTTAACTCGAGTCTTTAGGGCTTCATTTCGACACTTAGAGAGATTGGGAGATAAGAAGAGAGGAGAGGGTGATTCCTAAACCTAGGGTTTCCATTTTGGAGAGAAATCAAGGGGTTTGTGAACCCACACTCAACTCAAGCCCATTTTTCTTCAAGATCAAGGCACAAGCTCGTGAGGAGCATCTCCTTAAGCTAGGGCAGCAACTCACGGTCATTTTTGGAAGGGGATTTCTTCCTCACTTGATCAAGGTTGGTACTTCTTGCTACCCTCCTAGTTATAGTTCCTCTTTTCCCTTTATTTCTCTTTATTTTCCTTTATTTACACGTGCTATGAGATGGATGGTTGTGAATGGTGAATGGAGATGGAATGGGCGATTGGATGCCAATGGTTGTGTTGTGATGATTAAAATGGGGAGGGCATTGTTCCAATAATGAACATACATGCATGATTTGAGTAAAACCCATCTAGAAAAGCATGTTGTAGGGTAAATCAATAATGAACACACCATGTTGAAATGCCAAGATGAATGAAATGAATAATATATAAAGAAATTGCATGCTTAAACATTCATGGAAATTGCTAGGGTTATGGTAGTGTGTTTT
The DNA here is from genome assembly GCA_015143295.1 of Tetracentron sinense. NCBI lineage: Eukaryota > Viridiplantae > Streptophyta > Magnoliopsida > Trochodendrales > Trochodendraceae > Tetracentron > Tetracentron sinense. The sequence goes on along the minus strand of CM026555.1, from coordinate 9,845,599 downwards.
CGCGCTTTCCCTAAATTGTTTAATTTATTACTTGTATATATGGTGATGCGCAATGTATTGTGAATTCCCCAAAATGTCATATTTAATTTCCATTACAAGTGTGCACACGATTACACGAGCACGGCGTGAAATGACGTGATTTACCGATGTTTTCAAGGATGAGATGTAGAGTTGGGGCATATCCTACGATATGTTTCACTTCACTTTTGTCAAGGACAAGATGATCATGCATCGCATAGGGAAGGGTCTCCCATCCCATCGCATTACACGCATGGCATGGCATCGCATTACACGCATGGCATAGCATCGCATGACACCCATAGCATAGCATTTCATGACACTCATGGCATGACATGACACACATGGATGCTAGTTGCGACGGACTATGAACGGCAACTAGGCATACCCATCTGCATATAGGGTACTAGTTGCGACGGACTATGAATGGCAACTAGGCATATCATTGCGCATGGATGCTAGTTGCGATGGGCTATGAACGGCAACTAGTCATACACATTCTGCATGGATGCTAGTTGCGACGGGCTATGAACGGCAACTAGGCATGTCATTCCGCATATAGGGTACTAGTTGCGACGGACTATGAACGGAAACTAGGCATGTGAACATGTTTAAATTCTGAATAAGCAAGCATGATACACGCATGACACGTATAGCATGACATGGCACGCATGATACAAGCATGGCAAGCATGACACGGTAAATAAGTTCCCAATTACGCGAAGGGTATTTTAAGTCAAGTCAAGTGCATGGTGTTTTTCAAAGATTTTATCGGCTTTTCATGAACTGCAAGCATGATTATGAATTTCCTTATTTCTTTGTATGATATTAACTGTTCCTGATTCATATATATCTATATGGTTTCCAGGGTATGCATTGCTATCTTTTGCTATAACTGTTGGTTAGTATTTAGTACCCGCTGAGTATTCCATGCTCAGCCGTACTTCTTATGTCGGTAGGTTTTGAGGGAGCTATTGCTCCATTTGATGTTTGTGCTCCTGGTCCATAGGTGGAGGAGGAGTACGGTGAGGAGCCTTTGGAGGAACCTCCCGTAGAGGGTTATCAGTAGGTGGTGTTAGATTCTGAGTGGATTGGCTGTGGGTGAGCATGAGTGATTATATCCATGTATTTTGGCGGGCATGTCCGCACTTTCTTTGTTTTGATTTATTTGTATTAAAACTTGGACCATGTGTATATACTTAGAGGTTTGTTAGACTTCCGCTGTGTCTTATAGTTATAATTCCGCTGTTATCCTCTATTGTATATGCTCTGTGGGTGTTTTGCAGGTGGTTTGTCAAGCAAGTCATCTAAGTCATGATTTAGTCGTCCACGATTCACTCTAACTCCTAGGGTGGGTTTTGGGTCGCGACACAGCACATCACGGGTATGTAGCTTGCTTTGAGAAAATGGTACTCTTCAAGCCGGTAGAAGGAAAACCATTCTACTTTCGGGGGTTGAAAGGTAGAGGTATTGCTCGCTTTACGGCGTTGAGCTTAGCTAAACCCGAGGCAAAGGACTCTTCGACTATTCCATTCGTGAGTGAATTCCTAGATGTATTTCCAGAGGAGTTGCCAGGGTTGCCTCCAGACAGGGAGATTGAGTTTTTGATCGAGCTTGCACCAGGCACAGCTCCTATTTTCAGGGCTCCGTATAGAATGGCTCCTATTAAACTCAAGGAGTTAAAGACTCAATTGGAGGAATTGCAAGGCCTTGGTTTCCTACGACCAAGTGTCTCACCATGGGGTGCCCCGGTGTTATTTGTTAAGAAGAAAGACGGCTCGATGCGGATGTGCGTCAATTACCGGCAATTGAACAAAGTCACTATAAGGAATAGGTATCCATTGCCTAGAATTGATGACTTGTTCGATCAGTTAAAGGGAGTGAAATTTTTCTCTAAGATTGATCTTTGGTCGGGTTACCACCAATTGAAGATCAAGGCCGAGGATGTGCCCAAAATTACTTTTCGGACTCGATACGGACACTACGAGTTCTTGGTGATGCCTTTTGGTCTCACGAACGTGCCGGCAGTCTTTATGGATTTGATGAACCGGGTGTTCCGGCCATATCTTGATCGATGCGTGATAGTATTTGTTGACGATATCTTGGTGTACTCCCAGACATGGGAAGATCACATGCGAGACCTTCGCCTTGCTTTGGAAATGCTGAGAGAGCACAAGCTATAGGCCAAACTCAGTAAGTGTGAGTTTTGGTTGGAAGAGGTGGCATTCCTAGGCCACGTTGTATCCGCGGAAGGCATATCGGTAGATCCGAAGAAGATAGATGCAGTCATGAGTTGGGTGAGGCCCAAGAGTGTCACAGAGATATGCAGTTTCCTTAGGTTGGCAGGCTACTACAGGAGATTTATAGAGGGTTTCTCCAGCCTTGCGGCACCGCTCACTTACCTGACGAGGAAGAATGCGAAGTTTGTATGGAGCGACAAGTGTGAGATCAGTTTCACGGAACTGAAGAAGAGGCTTACTACAGCCCCTATCCTTACTGTGCCATCCGGACCTTATGGGTATGAGGTGTATAGTGATGCCTCGCATGTTGGACTTGGGTGTGTACTCATGCAACACAAGAAAGTCATTGCCTATGCGTCAAGGCAATTGAAGGAGTATGAGAAGAATTACCCCACGCACGACTTGGAGCTTGCCGCAGTCGTGTTTGCACTCAAGATTTGGTGACACTACCTTTACTGGGTAGAATTCTATGTGTATATGGATCACAAGAGCCTCAAGTACCTCTTTTCCTAAAAAGAGCTAAATCTAAGGCAACGGCGTTGGATGGAATTTTTGAAAGACTATGATTGTACCATTCAATACCACCCGGGTAAAGCAAATGTAGTGGCTGATGCTTTGAGTAGAAGACCTCCGGGGTTATTAGCACACATGTTGGTGCAGGAATGGAAGCTACTTGAAGATTTGGCAAATCTGGATATCAGTGTGAATGACTTTTCCCGTAGTCCTATCTTGGCAAATATCACAGTTCGCCCAAGAATACCAAGCCACGGATGCTGAATTGTTGGCTTTTCGGGACAAGGAAGTTGCCAAGGGTAGTGAGGACTTCTCTCTCACTAGCCGGGATGCTATTACGTTCAAAGGAAGGTTGTGTGTTCTAGCCAATGTAGATCTTCGAAGGGAGATTATGGATGAAGCACACCGATCAAAGTATACTGTGCATCCTGGGGGTATGAAGATGTACCGAAACCTCAAGAGTCACTTTTGGTGGCGGAATATGAAGAGGGATGTTGCGGAATATGTGGCACGGTGCTTGGTGTGCCAACAGGTAAAAGCAGAACACATGCGACCAGTCGGTCTATTACAGTCTCTTCCTATTCCCGAGTGGAAATGGGAGAACATATCCATGGACTTCATTGTTGGCTTGCCAAAAACGGCAAGGGGCTCAGATGTGATTTGGGTTGTGGTGGACCGTTTGACAAAGTCCACGCACTTCTTGCCCTACCGAACTACTTTCAACTCTAGCCAGTTGGCCACGCTATACATTAAGGAAGTGGTTAGGCTACTCGGGGTGCCAATCAGTATAATCTCAAATCGGGATCCGAGATTCACATCAAGATTCTAGAAGAATTTTCAGGAAGCCATGGGTTCCCGACTTGATTTCAGCACTGCATTTCATCCACAAACGGATGGACAAACCGAGAGGGTGAACCAAGTTATAGAAGACATGCTTCGGGCTTGTATGCTGAATTTCAAAGGCAGTTGGTAAGAGCACTTGCCTTTGGTTGAATTCGCCTATAATAATAGTTACCAGGCGAGCATCTAAATGGTTCCATTTGATGCCTTGTATGGGCAAAGCTGCAGGTCTCCTCTCTACTGGGATGAGGTAGGAGAGAGAAAAGTGTTAGGTCCAGAGTTGATCGAGCATACTGCGAGTATAGTCAAGATCATCCGGGATCGGTTGAAAGCCGCTCAAGATTGTCAGAAGAGCTATGCGGACACACGCTGCAGGGACTTGGAATTCCAGGTTGGGGATCAAGTCTTTGTGAAGGTATCTCCTAGCAAGGGGATTATGAGATTTGGCAGGCGAGGCAAGCTTAGTCCTCGATATGTTGGTCCGTTCGAGATCATCATGCGAGTTGGTGAGGTTGCTTACAGGGTAGCTCTTCCACCTCACATGGCCGCGGTTCACAACGTTTTCCATGTGTCTATGCTTCAGAAGTACATTGCGGATCCTTCGCATGTCATAGACTTGGAACCATTGGAAATTCGAGAGGATCTCACTTTAGTTGAGAGGCCGGTTCATATGTTGGATCGGAGAGATCAAGTCCTTCGCAACAAAACGATTCCGTTGGTTCTCGTGCAGTGACAACATCACGCTCGGGAAGAAGCTACATGGGAGCGTGAAGCCGAAGTCAAAGCGAAGTATCCGGAATTGTTCGAATGAGTTTTGTATAGGTTTTGTATGTGTGACTTGTAATTTTGTTTTGATTCTGTAATGCATGTCCCGTACAAATTTTGAGGACGAAATTTTTTGTAAGGGGGGGAGGATGTAGAGCCCCGGATTTTTTCATGCTTAATGCATGGCACTTTCGTAGCCAATTTTCCTTTAAAGTAGTACAATTAATAAATAAGGAAGAAATTAGAAATTTCGAACGTCAGAAATGTTCCTTTTCGAAGTACGAACCCAACGCAAGTTGAATCGTCAAAATCCGACGAACGAGTCAAAAGATATGGCCAAAACAGTTTGGACCAGCAGAGCATCGATCTCTCGGTCCATGGAGCGATCGATCGGTCCAAAACCGATCGATCGGAGGCTATCGACTGGTGGAAAATTTTGTATGAGGAAATTTTCCAGAGAGCTGATTTTTGACCAGGAGCTCGGTCAGTTCACCGATCGCTCGATAGACAACCGATCGATCGGTCATAAACACCGATCGCTAGGTCTTCGTGTTTTTGCAGAAATTTCATTAAGAGTGTTTTCATCTTTTAGGCATTTCACTCTTTACTCTTAAGGGTTGCCCGAGCCTTTAGGGCTCATTTGCAACACTTAGAGACATTTGAGAGTTAGAGAAAGATGAGAGGGTGATTTCTAACCTAGGGTTTCCATTTGGGGAAGAAATCAAAAGGGGTGAAGACTTAGATCAACCTCAAGCCCATTTTCTTCAAGATTCAAGCTCAAGAACTCGTGGAGATCGTGTTCCAAGCTAGGGCAGCGCCTCACGAACGTTTTTGGAGGAGTTCCTTCCCTCATTGTCAAGGTCGGTACCTCTTGCTACCCTCCTAGTTATAGCTTTTTCTTTCCTCCCTTGCTCTTTGTATTCCTTGTTTTCTTTCATCTATAAATGTATTATGAGTTGAAATGGTGAATGGTGTGAATGGAGAGGGGTGTTGGCGATTGGATGCCGTGTGGATGATGTGATGAATGAAATGGGAAAGGGCATTGCACCAATAATAAATATACAAGCATGTTGTGAATATGAACCCACCTAGAAGTGCATGTGATAGGCTTAACAAATAATGTACTCACCATGTTTGATGAAATGCCAAGGTGAAAGAAATGAATTGTAAATTAAGGGAATACATGTTTAATTAATTGTGGAAATTGCTAGGACCTATAATAGTGTGCCTTCTTGTTTTCCCTAAATTACGTGAATATTGAATTGCTCAAATGATTGATGTTCTATGTATTGTTAACTCTCCAAATGTCATATTTAAATTTAAATGCAAGTATGTACACGCTTCCACGAGCATGACATGGATGACATGAATTTACCGAGGTTTTCAAGAACGAGGTTTAGAGGTGGGACATATCCTACGATATGTTTTACCTCGCTTTTCACAAGAAAACAAGAACAAATATACCACGAGGGGACTCCCCTCACTCACAAGTGCATTGCATAAAGAAGGGTTTCCCTTCCCTCTCAAGTGCATCTCATAAAGAAGGGTCTTCCTTCCCTCTCAAGTGCATTCCATAAAGAAGGGTCTCCCTTCCCTCTCAAGTGCATCTCACAAGGATATCTCACAAGTGTATCTCACAAGTTACATGATCACAAGCATGAACGCATGACACGCATGGCATGGCATGACATGTACGACACGCTCGACAAGATCAAGCAAGACAAACATGACAAGCTTTCAAGTACGAAAAGGATATTTCAAGTCAAGTCAAGCACACAATGATTTCAAGAGGATTTATTGGCTTTTTACGAAATGCAAGCATGATTATAAATTGCTTTACTTCCTTGTATGACATGAATTGTTCCCGTTTAACATTTATGAATTGCTCCTGATTTATGTATTGCCATTTTTATGCTATGACTATTGGTTAGTATTTGGTACCCGCTGAGTATTCCATGCTTCGCCATACTTCTTATGTTAGCTGGTGATAGCGGAATGGCTGCTCCTTTTGATGTCTGTGCTCCGAGCCCGTGGGTGAAGAAGGACTACGTTGAAGAGCCTGTGGAGGAACCTCAGGGTGAGTATTATTATTAGTTGGTGGTAGATTCTGAGTGGATAGTTGTGGGTGATAGATGTATATCCATGTATTTTGGCGGGCCTGTCCGCACTTTCTTTTGGACTCCTTTTGTGTAACTCGGATCAATTATGTATATATATAGAAGTTTGGTTAAGTCTTCCACTGTGCTATGTTAGTGTATGTTCCCGCTGTTATGTCCTCTTTGTATATGCTCTGTGGGTTTTTGCAGGTTGGTTTGTCAAGCAAGTCATTTAAGTCATGATTAGTCGTCCAAAGTTCACTCTAACTCCTAAGGTGGGTTTCGGGTCGTGATACAGAGAGACTAGTGATACCGTGCTCTATGGCTTAGTAAAGCTCTCTATCGACAGCTTTGAGCTCAATTCTTAGAATGTCCGATTCTAGAACCGCAACAGCAAAATCAATTAGAGGAATACCATTGTAGTCTCTAAGCATGGCATTAAATCCAGCAAAACACGGTCTAACTCTACCATCACAATTTAAGAGGTATTTGCTGAATGGTTTTCTTCATCCCAAAGCTGAATGGTTTTATTGTTGTATCGATGTAGGGCCAACAAACGATGCATTTGGTATTAGAGATAGGTTTAGAGAATACTGGGTGATGTAATAAAGTGGGATGAGATACACTATATCTCATCTCATAACTAGGTAGATTTGAATTTGAAATAGATTAGTATCAAATCTTAAATTTGATTAATATTAGGTTCGATTAAGATTAGATTTGATTTTGATGTGATACTGCTTCTATCTTGAGACTCATGTAATCTCTATATAATCCTTAAGGAGGAGTCATTGTAACAATTCAAGTTATTCTTAATAAAATCATTTTCTATCACGGTATCAAAGCGGGTCAATTGGACTTTATTTTGAAATTTTCTTTCTTTTAATCTTGTTTTTCCGGTAGGCGGTAGTGTCGCCTGTCCAGCCAACACTTTTTTTTTTCTTTCAAATGACTGACCGACTTCTCTTTATGTGCTATTGGGAGAGATCATGACAGTTTGCCCTAGTGTATCACTGGCTCCGACAGACTCTAAGATGAGCGGGATGCGACAGTGATAGATTTCACAGACTGACGGTGACCACCAATATGTACAATTGGATTTTTTGACAACTTTTCAACAAAGCTCAATGATCTCAGACTAGTTTTTTGTTTGTAACAATTGCAAGATCCTTCTTCAAAGGATCATGCAATTGCGGGAGGGTATTACAGATAGGTTTAGAGAATACTGAGTTGTGTAATAAAGTGGGATGAGATACACTGTATCTCATCATATATCTAGGTAGATTTGAATTTGAAATAGATTAGTATCAAATTTTAGAATTGATTAGTATTAGATTTGATTATGATGTGATACTGCTTCTATCTTGAGACTCATGTAATCTCTATATAATCCTTAAGGAGGAGCCATTGTAATCATCCAAGTTATTCTCAATAAATCGATTTCATTTGGATCTCTATATTATCCTTAAATTTAGTAGTTTATGTTGAATTAGAAGTGTGGTGGGTTCGGATCATACCTTTGGTTATGGATACACGCATTCTCGAGTTGTAGGCTTCCACACGCACTATCGCGCCTTAAAATCCTACATTGGTTTTTTGGGGCCTTCGTTCGTGACATTGCTTAAACCTGATTAATTTCATAACATACAATGTTGTGATGCCCTGAACTCACACTTTAAGGAATCATGTCTAAGACATGCACTCGTTCATCACTAACACAAAACAGAAAACTTTACCCACCAAATTGCAAGAAATTTTGAACTTTTATCAGATGCTCAAGTGAAGCAATATACAATGGTCATCATAATAGCCATCATACCAAAACAGATACCTGTATTATTTACATTCAAGTTTGTTTATAAAATAGGCACCTATGATGCGCTGAATATAGTCTTTACAATCATCAAACTACCCAGTCGGGACCTCCTGATCACCAGACGACAGCATCGTGATTTGCTGACATGAAACGTCAGTGAACTATGAAGCCCAAGAAAATTCTCAACCTGTCTAGACTATTTTCCATATATTAACATAAATCATCAATGATATAGTAGTACAATTCAGTTTCCATATTGTGATAATATGCAGAATAATAAAGCAGTAATATAAATCAATATGATGAATCATAACCATGTAAGCCCTAGCTTACAATTTTTAATGTTATTATGACATATATACTGACCAAAAGGTTGCTCAGGGCTATTTCACCCTATCCGAGGGCATCAACCTCTTAGTGTTTTCTATTTATCAAGTTCATCCAATATCCAAGTTCATAACACCAGGTTACCCTCAGAGGCAACCAACCACGTTTAACCTTTTAATTCGTAGACTCTATCAACTAGGCCTTAGCCATTAAACTTTTACCCTTAAGTTTGTAACTTTATTTGCTAACCAATCGGGTTTATCCCTGATGAAAACAAAACCATGAGTCCATAGTCTCCATTCAACCTTGAGTACTTAGACACAACACAAACCTAGGCATTCACCCGATTTCAACATACCATGAGTCATTTAGACTCATACCCAATTCCAGGCCTTCACCTAATTATGACCAGACCTTGGGTATGCCGACCTTGAATCCGTAGATTCAACACATAACTCGAGCCTTCACTCACTTGGGACATACACTCCCAATTAAGTCAACTCCAACATAATGTTCGCTGTCTCTCCTAATAATTGGTCATGAAGGAACCCCGGTAATCTTGTCTACCATCTCTCCTGGCACTTGCCTGTTCGTCATTACCACGCAAACGGAAGACTTTACCCACAAAAATACGGGAATTTTCAACATTTATCAGATGCTTCAATAAGCAACTAGTACGGGTCATCACAATAGCCACCATAACAAACCATAATACATGTATTAATTACATTGAAGTCTTTTAAAAGAGTTGGCACCACTAACACACCGGGTATAGTCTATACGGTCTTCAAAAATGTCCAATTAGACCATCCACCTACTGACCAGCAACTTCGAGATCTACTGACATGAAATGTCAGTGAGCTATGAAACCTAATAAAATCCGCAATCCATCAAGACTATTTTCCACATAATAATACACGTCAATAATGAGATAGTAGTACAGTTCAGTTCCGTGTTACAATATAATATAATAAAACAGTAAATAATGAATTGTGACCCAAGGTCACTCAAGGGAATTTCACCCTTTCCGAGATCCCCAATCTCATAGTATTTTCCAATTATGAAGTTCGTTTATTTAACAGTGTTTGCATTACCAAGTTCTCATCCCAAATAGTCAATCAAGTCTCTTCAAGTCCTTGGACTCTATTAACTAGTTGTAGCCCATACACAATTATGTTTCAAAGACCTAAGTCTCAACACATATTCAGGCATTCACTCATTTCTCAATCATACATTGAGTTGTTCAAACTTACTCACACAATTCCGAGTCTCCACCCGATCACAACTGAACCTTGGGTACTCTAACCAAAACAACCTGGAATCCGGAGATTCAACACAAAACCTGAGTACACCGACCCAGACAACCTAGAATCCGAAGATTCAACACATAATCCGGGCATTCACCCGCTAAGGACATTCTCGTTAACTCTGCTGACTGTTAACATTTGTTGTGTATCCGCTGCCATCTCCCTGGTTATCAGTCACGAATGAACCCCGACCATCCTATCTACCGCCATTTTCTGGAAAGTCGATGGAAGAACTCTGGGCTCCATTTGGACACGGTCATCTCCTGACTTTCCACCACGAAGGAACCCCGATAGACACGGTGCCGTCATCTCTTGACCTAACCAGAGAGGAACCCGGTCTATATACTATATGATGTTTAGTCACTTGAGACTTCAATATGACTCTGAAATCTCCCGACTATTAGCCATGGAGGAAACCCGACTCTAAACAGACACTGCCTCACCTGACCTAATCAAAGAGGACCACAAATGACCCATATACATAGACCACATCTTCCATCTATCAGTGTAACGACCTCCAAATCCCACCTTGATGAAAATGGGACCTTAGGTCACCACATTTCTTAAACCTGCTTAAATCCCATAACATACAAGGCATACTAAACAAGAGGCTCCAAAATGACAGTAATAAAATTTCATATAAAACTAAACCATCGAGAATAAACTCTAACCAATATGAACATAATCCACAATAATGTTAGAGATATATGCCCACAAAAGCCATTCCGGAATTGTATTAGTCTACTTTATTAATAAAAGCATATTTATATTCACACATTGTCTTCGACATTGGGTAACATACTAAAAGTATCTCATAAGATGAGACTACTTTGTCCATTAGGTAACATTGTAGGAAAATCATCCAATTAGTTTTGAACCAATTGCTAAGGAGATATGGTTTTCCGGTTCCTTGTAGACCTAGAATTGTTCTAAGTTATTTAGGATACATTTGGACAATGTATTCCTACTAACTTACACATTATTAGTTCCATATAATGGAGTGATGAATCTCAATTACTGAGAGAATAGTCTATTGACTAAGATGTGGATATAAATAAGAAGTACTTATATTGTAACAGGATCGCTTAGTGGAGACCCTTAGAAATATATTGTCTATATATATTTAGGATAGTCCATTTGACAAAATGTCTTTAACTTGAGAGGTCAACATCTTCTCTAGTATTTGCCTATATAGCTTTAATGTAGACAATCGTCAATGTCCAATACACCGGACTAAATACGGGCTCGTTGGGTTATGTATGCTATACTAGAAGAAGTGTATGTACGCTCAACAAGGATTTCACCACTCTTCATTTAGAGTAAATTATATTGAGTTGATACTTGTCAAACCGGATTTGGAAAACCAATTCTGGTATTTATCGATGAAATGGTTATCGAAAAATTTATTTTCTATGTAAATGAAAATAAATAATTATTATTATTTCTTTTAAAGAATTTCAAATAGTTTTGAAAGTCTAAGTTTGACTAAAAGTATTGTGAGCACAGATTTTTTACTCACTGGCTTATGTTATGAGTCGCCACTTATTAATTCAGTAGGGATAAGTCCCCGGGTAATAGATAAGGTCTTGGTCTGCTTAAAGGTCTAGGTAAGAGGTTCGGTTATGCCCAGGGAAGGTGTTAGGCACCCCAGCACTTCCATTTTGCAATGGTTCCCTACTTACTAGGTTTAAGCCATATTAATGCCAAGTTATTAGTCGAATGCCTTAGATTTAGTTTATACAAATCCAAGAAGGAAAAAGCTAAACTATGGTCAAACCCGGGTTGGGTTACCTACGTGCTCACATTAAGGTGAGATCAGACCGAGCATAGTTCTAGCACATGAGCCCGTGCCGAGGTCAGGGGTGTGTGTGTGTGCACCAAGGGTGGCTAACTGGAGTAGTTCGGTAGACTAGGATTTGGTTTGACCGAGGTAGGTCAAGTGCATGGTTCAAGCTCGGTAGGCTTAGGGTTAGTCCGGTAGATTAGGGTTTGGGCCCGGTAGGTCGAGGGTAAACCTGGTAGATCAAGGGTAAGCCCAGTAGGCCAAAGATGGGGCCCGATAGGCTAGGATTGGGCCCGGTATGCCAAGATTGGTTTTACTAGAGTTAAACAGGTCTAACCATGGTTAGGACTGCTAACCAAGGTTGGGCAAGGTCCAAAGTCAGGTTTATGGTCCTTAAATGTTGATGAGTGATTTTTAGGAATTTATCCCAAATTTTCCAAGGTTAAATTGGGCTAACCATGGTTAAGGCACAAATTTAACCATGGTTAGTCCGGTTAACCATGATTAGACAGTCTATAAAGTTAGATTTGGAATCACACTTCCTTTTTAGATTTTTCCTAATTTTTTAGGATTTTTTACGGTTTAAATGGGCTTAGCTATGGTTAAGCCAAGTGTTAACCATGGTTAAACTCATTTGACCGTGGATAAGCAAGTTTGCATGGTCTGATTTTGATATTTTATATAATCTCAGATTATTTTAGTTTTTTGGTCATTTTCCCTTATGATTGGGTCAACTAATCATGGTTAAATCTTAGCCCGGGATGGGTTAACCCATGGTTAAGGCCTGGAGTGGTCTGAGATGAGCCTAGGGGGCAAGCCATGTAGAGCCCCTGACCTTTTCATAGTTAATGCATGACACTTCCGTTGTCATTTTGCTTTTAAAGAGGTATAATTAATAAATAAGGAAGAAATTGGAAATTTCGAAATGTTAGAAATGTTCCTTTTCGAAGTACGAGCCCAACGCAAGTTGAATCGTCAAAATCGGACGAACGAGTCAAAAGATATGGCCAAAACAGCCTGGACCTGTAGGCAATCGTAGCTCGGAAGGTGCTAAGGACGTAGCTCTAGCTCTGATAACGTATGCGTTGTGCATCCGTTGTGCAACAGACAACGGTACGTTGTACAGCAGACAACGTGTACGTTGTACAGCACAACAGGCACGTTGTACATAAGACAACGGACTACGAGCTTAGCACTATGCACGACATAACGTGACAACGGGTTCGGCACCCTTCACAACGGACAACGTGTTTGACACTGTTCACAGCACAACGTGTTCAGCACTGTTCACAGCACAACGTGTTTGACACTGTTCACAGCACAACGTGTTCAGCACTGTTCACAGCACAACGTGTTTGACACTGTTCACAGCACAACGTGTTCAGCACTGTTCACAGCACAACGTGTTCAGCACAACGTGTTTGACACTGTTCACAGCACAACGTGTTCAGCCCTGTTCATAGCTCAACGTGTTCAGCACTCGTGTTTTTACAGAAATTTCAGTAAGGGTATTAGGGTCTTTTGGTGGGTCCACTCTTACCTTAAGAGTTTAACCCGAGCCTTTAGGGCATCATTCGACACTTAGAGAGTTTAAGAGAATAGGAGAAAGGGGAGAAGGCGATTCCAACCTAGGGCTTGTCTTTGGAAGAGAAATCAAAGGGTTTTGAGACCCTAGATCACTTTCAGTCCGGTTTTCTTCAAGATCTCGGCTCAAGCTCGTGCGAAGCTCGTGTTCCAAGCTAGGGCAGCAACTCACAGTCGTTTGGAAGAGGGATTTCTTCCTCATCTCTTCAAGGTCGGTACTTCTTACTACCCTCCTAGTTATAGTTCTTCTTTTCCCCTCATTTTCTCATTTTTTTCCTTTATTTACACCTGTGTTATGAGATGGATGGTTGTGAATGGTGAATGGAGATGGAATGGGCGATTGGATGCCAATGGTTGTGTGTGATGAACAAATGGGGAAGGGCATTGTTCCAATAATGAACATACATGTATGATTTGAGTAAAACCCATCTAGAAAAGCATGTTGTAGGGTAAATCCATAATGAACACACCATGTTTGATGAAATGCCGAGGTGAATAAAGTGACTTGTAAAGTAGGAAATGCATGTCTAATGAATTATGAATATTGCTAGGGCCTATGATAGTGTGTTTCTTGCTTTCCCTAAATGATATGAATATTACATTGCTCAATCATTGATGTTATACGTGTTGTGAAATTACCCAATTGTCATGTTTAAATTTAAATGCAAGTATGTACACGGTTCCCACGAGCACGGCATGCATGACATGATTTATCGAGGTTTTCAAGAACATGGTTAGAGGTGGGACATATCCTACGATATGTTTTACCTTGCTTTTCACAAGAGGACAAGAAGCAACATTCCACGAGGGGTCTCCCCTCACTCGCAAGTGCATATCATGAAGAAGGGCCTCCCTTCCCTCGCAAGTACATACATATCATGAAGAAGGGTCTCCCTTCCCTCGCAAGTGCATTGCATAAAGAAGGGTCTCCCTTCCCTCTCAAGGCATCTCACAAGCGCATCTCACAAGGATATCTCACAAGTGTATCTCACAAGTTACATGATCACAAGCAAGCACGCATGACATGACACGACATACAAGAATCAAGCAAGATAGACAAGATGAGTTTTCAAGCACGAAAATGGTACTTTAAGTCAAGTCAAGTGCACAATGTTTTCAAGAGGTTTTATCGGCTTTCTACGAAACACAAGCATGATTATAAATTGCTTTGCTTCCTTGTATGATATGAATTGTTTCCGTCTGACATATATGAATTGCTCCTGATTATGTATTGCCATTTTTATGCTATAATTGTTGGTTAGTGTTTAGTACCCGCTGAGTATTCCATGCTCAGCCGTACTTCTTATGTCGGCAGGTTTTGAGGGAGCTGCTGCTCCATTTGATGTTTGTGCTCCTGGTCCATGGGTGGAAGAGGAGTACGTTGAGGAGCCTTTGGAGGAACCTCCCATAGAGGGTTATCAGTAGGTGGTGTTAGATTCTGAGTGAATAGCTGTGGGTGAGATGAGAGTTAGATTTATGTATTTTGGCGGGCATGTCCGCACTTTCTTATGGATTCCTTTTTGTGTAAACTTGGATTTAAGTATGTATATACATAGAGGTTTGTTAGTCTTCCGCTGTGCTATGTTAGAGTATGTTTCCGCTGTTTATATCCTCTATTGTATATGCTCTGTGGGTTTTTGCAGGTTGGTTTGTCAAGCAAGTCATGTAATCCATGATTAGTCGTCCAAAGTTCACTCTAACTCCTAGGGTGGGTTTTGGGTCGCGACAAGCCAGGCCTAAGGGGTGCTTCCTACCAGGCCTGGACCTCTACAAAGCCCAGAAACAAGCAAGTATGGGAATGGCAGTAATCTGTTTACCGCCATTCCAAATATTTCCATATTTGGAATGACGGTAGATGGTCTACCGCCATTATAGGCTCTTTTTAACCACGGTTTAGGCCATTATAACTGGGATTAGGAGCTAAATCCTGGGGTCCTAGACCCACAGGGATGAAGGGGACACCTCAGGGAAGGCCCTGGGCCAGTTTGTGGGCCTGGTCAAGGCTTGTTGGGGACCCCGCATAGACCCAAAGCCACCCACACATAAAATGATAAAATGGCGGTAGATGATCTACCGCCATTCTTGACAGTGTTTTTTTTTCTTGGTTTTTAACCATGGTTAAGCTTAACCCATGAACTTGAAAAGACCAGGTTAGATTCAGAGGGGCCTTGGGGAGTTAACCCATGCCTTGGAACTGACCAGAGGTGGACTAGGTGGGGGCCACAGAGAATGCAACAGAAAGCACCAAGAATGGCGGTACTGAATTTACCGTAATTCTTGAAAATTTCCAGAATGATGCTCAATGCCCATTGGACTGTGCTAGGGTGGATCCAGGGGTTCCCTCATGACTTGAGGGACCCCCAGATGCCCTGAGGACTGCCTGAAGAAGGGCTACTCCCTTGAGGGGTTCCCCATACCTATGAGGAAGGTGGGAGAGACCCTGCGGTGTAAAAGGAAAAACACAAAGTCCCCTAGAAGGACCAAGAGCACATATGAATCTTCGAAAATAATAAAAATAAGGGGTAGGAGGAAGCCCTACCCTACTACTATGCTGATAGAGGTGTTGGTGGCCTGCTAACGTGGTGGAGGTGCTACGGTGGCTCACGGTGGTTCTGGACGGATGCTGAGGGTGAGCTGGAGAGGTCCCTGAGGGCTTATGGAGGCTAGAGATCACCAACAGTGGGCTGGGGATGGTCTAGGCCTAGGGTATTTGCGTAGGGATTCTAATAAGGGGTTTTTGTTGGTGGTTTGAGAGGCTGTGGGGGTGTCCCATTTATAGGCCAGGGGTTGGGGATACCCTTGGTATTGGGACAGTGGTTGGCGGGGGTGTAGGAGGTCAGAGAGGTGGTCTAGTTAGCGTGCCCGACCGCCTGGGGGTGGTTGTGGTGTTGAAACACGAAACCAGGTAATGGCGGTAGAATAACTATCGCCATTACCCTGTTAAGCTAAAAATGCAATGTTAGCGAATGTATTACCACCACATTTGGTTTTTACCCAATAGGGGTCTAGTCCATGCTCGCACGCGGTACCAGGGGGGGTTTGATTCAAAATTTTGGGCCTAGGCCGAGGTTTTGGACCATAGGGAGTTTTTAGGCTTTGGGGTTTAATCCCTAAAGGCTTAGGGTTTAGGTTAGGGCTTGACTTAGACTAGGGTTTTCCTAGGTTTTGACTAGGGTTAGGCTAGGGTTTACCTAGGGTTAACTAGGGGTCTTCCTAGAGTTAGGTTCTAGGGTTAGGCTAGGGTTCACCTAGGGTTAAGGGTTTAACTAGGGTTAAATCCTAGGGTTTGTTAGGGTGATACCTAGGGTTTGCTAGGATTTTAAGGGTCAACTAGGGTTAAATCCTAGGGTTAACGGGACTTGGTTAGGGGGTGACCATGGTTAAGAATCCTTAACCATGGTTAAGAGGGGGTGTAAAAATTGGGTGCTTACAACTGCCCCTCTTTCTCGGAGAGTGCCAAGATTGACAATTAAAAGACAAAGACTGGAATCATCCTATTTTTACATTGGGATTGGATTTTGAGGAATACAGCAAGATGTGTCTGTGCTAGTAGTGAGTGCCATGAAGAGATTAGGGCCCACTACTAGGGGTAGCGAGTAGCTGGGGAAGAAACTCTTGGATTCTATTTTCTATAATCCTAGTGAACAAAAGGTGTTTGTAAGCAGTGTGGGGAATGAAGTCTCACCATCCATTTTGCAGGCACGAATGTGCCTGCGTGCATCGAATCACTGTCTCTCGGGGAGGCGGTTGAATTTTGCATATGCCTATGGCACGCGTAGTCCTATAACCTGTCAGCATTTAATGCTGACGGCTTGCAATAATACCTTAAGGGCATGCCAGCCTTCGAGAGGCTAACAATGGCCCCGTCTATGAGGATAAATCCCCACAAATCAAACTTGAGTGCCAGCTTCCCAGAGGCTGACACATGTCCAAACCATAAGGATAAATCCCCATGGATCAAACTTGAGTGCCAGCCTCCCTGAGGCTGACACGTGTCCAATCCATGAGGGTCAAAACCTCATAGATTAATCATCACCATACTTGGTCCTGGACCTAACCTAGACCATGGTCTCATCCTTTTAGTCTGTGGACTGACCATGGTCTCACCCATTTGGTCCGTGGACTGACCATGGTCTCACCCCTTTGGTCTGTGGACTGACCAAGGTCAGTTCCCTTTAAGAGACCTAATCCATGGCCTAAATAGGCTTTGGACCTAGGTCAGTTTATCTCTAGTTGGCAACCAGTACCTGACTGCCATAGAGAGAGAATCCTTAATAAAAAAGGATTCTTTGTCAACTTTAGAGGATCCCAAGATAAGGATCCCTTCTTTTAAAATCTCATGAGATGTCACATGACACCCCATAATCATGATAGGATTAGGAGTATGTCCTATATCCTAAGAAGGGATGTGACTTAACATCCACCTTTTGAGAAGATAAGATCTTCTTCTCCTTTTCGAAAGGTACTAGGATTCTCCACCCCCTAAAAAAGGAGAAACCTAGTACAAGAGTCCTCAAAAGAAGATGATTCTCTTAAGCTTTTGGAGTCTCCCAGATAAGAGAGACCCGTGAGCTGGCATCCTCTAAGAGGAGAGCCCAAGTTGACTTTCCTAAAATAAGGGAGTCAAAGAAAGAGACCAAAAATGACTTTCTCAAACCTATAAAAGGAGGGTTTCTCATAAAAAACTCACATACAAGAGTCCTCAAAAGAAGATGATTCTCTTAAGCTTTTGGAGTCTCCCAGATAAGAGAGACCCGTGAGCTGGCATCCTCTAAGAGGAGAGCCCAAGTTGACTTTCCTAAAATAAGGGAGTCAAAGAAAGAGACCAAAAATGACTTTCTCAAACCTATAAAAGGAGGGTTTCTCATAAAAAACTCACATGAAAAAATACGAAAAAAAGACGAAAAGAAGAGAAAAACTCTCTCCTCTCCTTAAAAGTACAGTAAGCAAAACGCAAGCTTCAGAAGAAGAAGAATACTTCCCCCGACATGAAAAACATCAGGTGAGCCTCCTAAAGTGGCCATCTTTCTTCTCTTTTACTTTCAGCATCTTAAGACCTTAATGAACCACTTGTAACACCTACATGGGATCTGGGCAACCCCATTGAATAAATACAAATACTTTATTCTAATATTTGTTCTTCTTTTATTCTTCTTCTTAATTAGAGGTTCTTCCTCGAATCGGGAAGGTAATTAATAGTCTAAGTTTACTTAGATTAGAATGATAGTCCCTCACACAAAACAATATACTCCAAACAACAATGGAGGTAATTTGATATATGCATGACGAAATAAAGCGTTAGAAGCAGGAATGCCATTTTTCTAGAAGAGGATTTTATCCTCAATAGAGAAAGTGGATTTAGAATAAATCTTGAGGAGCAAAATCAGAATAAAATTACCATGGTTAAAGCTATCTCAACTGAACCTCTAAGTACACAACATCCTAAGAGAAGTAAAAGGATTAGTCAACCTCTAGATAGATTGTCTTATCAGCATGAGGTGTATACTATGGAATCAGATTCATTAGAAGATGATCCTTATACTTATCAAGAGGAAATATATGATATTGATGCTGAAAATTGGCAATAAGGCCATGGAATCTGAAATGGACTCCATGTACTTGAATGGTGTCTGGACCTTGGTTGAAAAACCTGAGGGTATAAGACCCATTGGGTGCAAATGGATCTACAAGAGAAAACGTGGATCCAATTGAAAGGTAGAGACCTTTAAAGCAAGACTTGTGGCGAAAAGTTATAGTCAAAGAGCTGGTATCGACTATGAGAAAACCTTTTCACCAGTAGCAATACTTAAGTCTATCAAAATTTTGTTATCAATTGCTACTCACTATGATTATGAGATTTAGCAGATGGATGTCAAAACCACTTTCTTGAATGGAAACATTAAAGAGGATATTTATATGGACCAGCCCGAAGGTTTTGAATTTCATAGCCACAATAATAAAGTGTGAAAATTGATCAAATCCATATATGGTCTTAAGCAAGCTTCTCGGAGTTGGCACATCCATTTTGATGAATCAATCAAATCGTTTGATTTTCATCAAAACATGGATGAGGCATGTGTGTACAAAAAGTTCAGTGGGAGTGCAATAACTTTCTTAGTTCTTTATATAGATGATATTCTACTCATTGAGAATGATGTAGAAATGTTATAAACTTTTAAAATCTGGTTGTCTTGTAACTTTGCTATAAAAGACCTTGGTGAAGCCTCCTATAATCTTGGTCTTAAATTGTTTAGAGATCGAAAGAAAAGGATACTGGGATTGTCCCAAGTCAATTATATTGATAAGATCTCTTAGCAAATATAGCATGGAAAATTCCAAGAAAGGGATATTACCCTTTAGGCATGGAAATAGTCTTCCAAATCAAAGTCTCCAAAGACTGATAATGAAAGAGAGCAGATGAGTCATTGCCCATATACATCAGCAGTCGGAAGTTTCATGTATACTATGTTGTGCACAAGACCTGATATCTATCACGCAGTGAGTATCGTGAGTAGATATCAATCGAACCCTGGTCATGAGCATTGGACAACAGTTAAGCACATTTTCAAGTATCTGAGGAGGACTAAGCATCACGGTTTGGTTTACAGTGGAGAAGATCTGACTATTGTAGGGTATATATATTCAGATTTTCAGGCAGATATAGATGGTAGAAAATTCACATCAGGGTTTGTCTTTACTCTTGGGAAAGGAGCCTTTAGTTGGAGGAGTTGCAAGCAAACAACAACTGATGACTCAACAGCTGAAGCAGAGTACATTACCGTAAGTGATGTTGCAAAGAAAGCAGTATGGACAAAGAAGTTCATTCTTGAACTTGGAGTTGTTTCCTCGATTGTATCTCCTATTACACTTTATTGTGATAATAGGGGTGCAGTGTCGCGCTCCAAAACCCAACATAGGAGTAAGAGTGAATCTTGGACGAGACTTGACATGACTTGATAAACCATCCTGCAAAAGAGAGTCCGAGCATGCAATAGCAGAAGCAAATACATGACACAACGGAAGCAAAATATCTATCTCATATATATATATAATAAGTACCCAAGTCATGTACAACATCCAAAAGAAAGGGTGGACATATCCATCGTAAAATATACAAGTATTTCCCTCTTGCCACTCTCAATGTTCACTAGACAATTTAGATAGGGTCATTTCTCCCCGTCCTCACCATGAGGTTCCTCCTGAGGTACCTCCTCGATGTACTCTTCTTCCTCCCATGGACCGGGAGCACATATGTTAAAAGGAGCGGTCGCTCCACTAACACCTGCTGATATCAAATGTACGGCTGAGTATTGAAACACTCAGCGGGTACCACTACTAACCAACAAGTCATGGGAGCAGTGCATCATAATAATAATAAGCAGAGTAACAAACATTAAACAGAAACAATAAGCAATTGATATCCATGCATGCTTGAGATCATGATTGATAAAACTTCGGTAAATCATCGTGTGTTTGTCTTGTCCTGTTACTTAAGTTTTAAATCATGTTTTCGTACTTGTGAAAACTTGTCGTGTCACTTGTCTTGTCATGTCTGATTCTTGTCTTATGCTTGTGAAAATTTGCTTGCATGAAAATGAATGCGAATGCATGTATGCTTGTCATGGCATGATATGCACATGCTTGCTTGCTTGTGTGAAATTAAACGTGCTTGCTGATCATGCATGCTTGGAATGTTATTGCCCTTGAACGACTTAAAGTCAGGAGTATAAACTCCCTTCAGTGAAATATGTCAAACCACTTGAAGTCGGGAGTATAAACTCCCTTAAGCGGAAATGTAATAGAAGCAACTTAAAGTCAGGTGCAAGCACCCTTCATGGAAACATGCATGCTTAAAAGGTGCACTAACATCTTGCTTCTCCTTGTGAAAAATGAGGTAAGACATACCCGAGGATATGCTCTACATTTTTACCAACCCTTACATTTGGCCTTGTCATGGTGTTCGTGAATCGAGTCATTTTATTCTTGTTTTCTTGAAATCAAAACTCAATGTCCATGCTTGAAAAACCCTAATTCATGATCTACATGTCGTGCTCGTGGATCGTGTACAATTCAATGTATGAAGTACTTGAACATAGCAATTCGAGGCAACAATTTAACTAAAAGCAAGTAAATCTACAATCATGCAATTCTAGAAGGCGAGTAAATCTATAGTTATGTTATTCTAGAAAAAGAGTAAATCTACAATCATGCTATTCTAGAAAGTGAGTGAATCTCATTTCATCCAACATGTCAAGTGTATTTATTATGTATAAAATGCCCTTTTTCCATTTTCTCACCACCTCTCTACCATTCATAACATTCATCACTTAAGTTCATCATTCATTCATGAAATCCTTCTCATATGATGTAAAAACTTGAGGGAAAAGTAAGAAAATAGAGAAGCATGGCAATAAAGGGAAGAAAACATGACAAATTGGGGAATAGGGTACTGACCTTCAAATGAGGAAAAAAATCCCAAGCAAAAGGTCGAAGAAGTGCCATTCGTGCTTGGAGGAGGTGCTCCTCACGTGCCTTGCCTTGGATTTGAAGAATCCCAAGATTTGGGAATGATCTAGGTCACCCAAGTGATTAAACTCTCTCCCAAAATGGAACCCTCTCTTGGAAAACCCTCCTTGAGCAAACCCTAGCTCCTTCCCTTCTCTCTTTCTCTAATCCTCCCCAAAAAAAAGTTTGAGGGTGTATGAAACCCTCAACCTACGAATTTGGAGTTATGTAGAAAAGGGGTGGTCAAATGACCATCCTATCCTTAATGATTTGGTGAAAAATACCAAATTAGGCTAAATTTCGGAGGAAGGATCGATCGGTCATGGGGAAGGATTGATCCTTCAAAATTTCACTCTCTGGAAAAAAAGACCATACAATTTTTGGCTTAAAGGATCTATCGGTCATGGGGATGGATAGATCCTTCATGGATGGATCTATCCATCATGGGCACGAATCCATCCTTCATGGATGGATCTATCCGTCAATGAAACGGATCTATCCTTTGGTCATCCCTTCACCCGTTTTTCTCATTACGGTATTTCAACCATTACTTTTGACTTGCTCATCAGATTTTGACTATTCAACTTGAGTTGGACTCACCATTCAAAGGAGAACAACTTTCATGTTTTGTACAATTCCTAATTCTTCTTTCTTTCTTGTCAAAATTGGCCCGAAAGGGGAATGGTCCAAAATGACTGCTGAATTGACGGTAAATCACCTTTCGGAAACCTCCCTTTTTGACATGACTTCTACTCAAAATATGAAAAGGCGCAAAGCATGAACCTCGAAGAGGGTTTCAGCATCTTTCCAAAGGTTCAAAAATCACTTGATTCGGATAAGCAGTGACAAAACTATAGCCTCTTCAAGTTGAGGGCAATGTTAAGACATTTCCCTTTTAACACTTAGAACCATTTCCATCTTTTGTTTTCAACACCCATAATGTGGGAAAAACATCCCTAAGGAATTTAATACCATAATACATTATCTTAATAATTAATTAAGGCCACACAAGATTTCCAAATTCTCATTTCATAGAAAATGGAAGATTTCAAAGGCTTAAGGCCTTAGTACAAGTTCCAATACATGGACAAAAGTTTTGGGGCTCTACATGAAGTTGCTCAGGCCATAGAGCTTAGAGCACATCAGAGGACTAAGCACATTAAAAGGAGATTTCATTTGATTTGAGACATTGTCAAGAGAGGAGACATCAAGTTATCCAAGATTGCGTCAGCGGATAACGTGGAAGACCTGTTTACTAAAGCTCTTCCTCAGAAGGTGTTTGAGAAACATCTAGAGACGATGGGTATTAGATACATAGGAGATTGGTTTTGAGTGCAAGTGAGAGATTGTTAAACATATATGCCCACAAGTCTCAACTATTGAATGCAATGAATGTGATATTTTGAATGCTAAGGTTGATGATTTATCTTATAATGTAACCAAATTCACCAATGGCAAAAAAATCCTAGATACAACACTAGAAAATCAACGGTATATATTTGGTAAGGCTGGATTAGGCTATAACCTATCAACTAATCAAAAGAACTATGAAAATTTATTTTCCAAATATACTTCAAAAATTATTTATACTTTTGTTGGTAATAAGAGGATTAGGCAAGTTTGGGTGCCTAAGTGTACCAGTCTTTCCAAGGTTAACCTTGGAGGACCCAAAATGATTTGGGTACCAAAAAGTGTTCCTTGAATTTAAATAAAATCAAAATTTTGATTATTTGGATGATTATGATTGATATGTTTTGATGCTTGAAATATGTGTTGGTGTAATGAAATAATATATATATATGTTTTGATATTGATAAAATCTTATGTGGTTATAATATTTTGATTATGATGCTATAATATTGTTATTATGAGCCTATGATGATGTAGAACCCCGGATCTCACAGTCATTGTTCATGTGAATAGGGTAGTGAATAGTATCTTGCATAGTATATACAAAGGCCTAAAACCTTCCTAGGGTCCTAAGGACCTTTATGAATAGATTAAGGGCATTAAAAATAAAAGTGTGACTCTAAGTGATCAAAGTAGGATCAAAGTTGGAAAGAGGAGGAATGTCTTGACATAACCTCAACTTGAGAGAACTCTAGTTTTCTCACCACTTATCGGAATCAAGTGACTCTTGAATTTTTGGAAAGGTATTAGAATCATCTTCGAGGTTCATGTTTATTGTTTTTTCATGTTTTGAGTCGGGGTTGAGTTAAATATTGAATTTTTGGAGTCGGGTCTGCTAAAAATTTGGTCTATTGGAATCCATTTCCAGACCAGTCAGCATTAGATCCCATTTAGATAATTACAAACTCAAAATTAGGATTTGTTTATTAGGCACAAAATTATTCCCCTTTGAATGAAGAATCCAACTCAATTTGAATCGTCAAAATCCGATAAGCGAGTCAAAATTTATAGCTGAAATACCAAAGCAAGAAAAACATGAAAGTTTCTGTTAAAGTTACGATCGTTCGTAAACAACCTACGAACGATCATAGAAGGCCTACAAACGATCGTAGAAAGTCTACGAACAATCGTAGAGTCCTAGAAACTAGGCAAACTCTCTAGAAAGTCTACGATCGATCGTAGAAAGTTTACGAATGATCGTAGAGTCCCAGAAATTGGGCAAACTCTTTGGAAAGTCTACGATCGATCGTAGAAAACCAACGAACGATCGTAGAGATGCTACGAACGTTCGTAGAAAACCTACGAATGATTGTAGTCGCGTGACCCATCTTTTTTGTGTGGGATTTTTAGGGTTTTTACCCTTTGCCTATAAATAGAGGCTCACATTGGGGGTTTGGGATTTAACCTAAACCTAAGAAAGAGGGAGAAAGGAGATGGGAGATTAGGGATAAATCCAAAGGAGGGTTTTGGATTGAAATCAAAGGGAGCTCAAGATTTGATCATCTTCAAGCAAGGATCCTCCTCTATCAAGCTTGGGATTTCCAAATCAAGGGGTTTTCTTCAAGGTTGGGATTTATCCTCAAAGGTTAGTACACCCTTCTTGTTAACTTAGTAATAACCTAGATTTCCTTTAATAAATTCTTGTGGATCGATCTTAAACATATTCCCTTTTCTTGAAATGCATTACTTCTCTAAAATGAACAAGATGAAGTAAATGGTTGTGGATGTATGAATGGATGTTGTGATAGAACACGGGGAAGGGCATTGTTCTCATAAAATACACTCTCTATGTGTTTGATGAAATGCTTGAGCATAAGAACATGAATAAATTGCTATAAAGATGTTGAATGCCATGTGCTCGATGAAATGCATATATGGAAACGAAAACCAAGATTATGAATCATGACTTAGGGATTTCCCTAATTTGGTAGTTTTAGTCAAATGCAATATTTTCCTTCAAATTATCTACGTGTTTTCATTAAATTCCCCATGTCTACGAAAATGTAAGAAATGCTATATTAGGCTTTATTGTTTCATGCGAACATGATATCACCAAGGGTTATGCACGAGCACGCGAGCATGCACGAACCAAATTTTCTATTATAACCATGTGAACTAAAATCAAGAATAAGATAAGTGATTATGACACGAATGATAAAGCCAAACTTTGGGTCGGTCAAGGATAGGGCATATTCAAGGATATGTCATATCTGGCTCACAAGAAAAACAAGTACAAGGATGCTAATGTGTTCCATTCCACCATAGTCCAGGCATTAGTAAAGCAAGTTAATTTGCTAATGTGTTCCATTCCATTATAGTTTGGGCATTAGTAAAGAAAGTACAAGGATGCTAATGTGTTCCGTTCCACCATAGTCCGGGAATTAGTAAAGCAAGTTAATTTGCTAATGTGTTTTATTCCATTATAGTTCGGGCATTAGTAAAGCAAGTACAAGGATGCTAATGTGTTCCGTTCCAACATAGTCTGGGCATTAGTAAAGCAAGTTAATTTGCTAATTTATTCCATTCCATTATAGTTCAGGCATTAGTAAAGCAAGTACAAGGATGCTAGTGTGTTCCGTTCCACCATAGTCCGGGCACTAGTCAAGTCAAGACAAGATGCTAATG
Source organism: Tetracentron sinense (assembly GCA_015143295.1). NCBI lineage: Eukaryota > Viridiplantae > Streptophyta > Magnoliopsida > Trochodendrales > Trochodendraceae > Tetracentron > Tetracentron sinense. The sequence continues at coordinate 9,819,770 of CM026555.1, read as the reverse complement.
TGTTCCATCCCATTATAGTTCAAGCATTAGTAAAGCAAGACAAGATCCTCGTATGTTCATCCCTTTCATAGTTCAGGTACTAGTTAAACAAGACAAGATCCTAGTATGTCTGTCCATTTCATAGTTCGTGTAGAGCCCCAGACTTTTTCATGCTTAATACATGACACTTTCGTTGTCATCTTGCCTTTTAAGAGGTATGATTAATAAATGAGGAATAATTTGGAAATTTCAAAATGTCAGAATTGTTCCTCTTCGAAGTACGAACACAACGCAAGTTGAATCGTCAAAATCGGACGAACGAGTCAAAAGATATGGCCAAAACAGTCTGTACCTGTAGGAAATCGTAGCACAGACAACGTACTCTGATAACGTATACTGTGTACATCCGTTGTACAACTCACCACGGGCACGTTGTGCAGCTCACCACGGGTACGTTGTACAACTCACCACGGGCACGTTGTACATGAGACGATTTGACACTATTCATGGCACCACGAGTTGGCACTATTCATGGCACCACGAGTTGCACTATTCATGGCACCACGAGTTGCACTATTCATGGCACCACGAGTTGGCACTATTCATGGCACCACGAGTTGCACTATTCATGGCACCACGAGTTGGCACTATTCATGGCACCACGAGTTGCACTATTCATGGCACCACGAGTTGGCACTATTCACAGCACCACGAGTTGCACTATTCATGGCACCACGAGTTGCACTATTCACAGCACCACGAGTTGGCACTATTCACGGCACCACGAGTTGGCACTATTCACAGCACAATGTGTTCAGCACTATTCACGGTCCTCGCGTCGTTGCAGAAATCCCAGTAAGGGTATTACGGTCTTTTGTCAGTTCACTCTTATCTTAAGAGTTTAACCCGAGCCTTTAGGGCGTCATTCAACACTTAGAGAGTTTGAGAGAATAGAAGAAAGAGGAGAAGGCGATTCCAATCTAGGGTTTCCATTTTGGAGAGAAATCAAAGGGTTTTGAGACCCTAGATCAACCTCAAGCCTGTTTTCTTCAAGATTTCGGTGCAAGCATTCGTGGAGCTCACGAATCAAGCTAGGGCAGCAACTCACAGCCATTTGGAAAGAGGGTTTCTTCCTCATTTCTTCAAGGTCGGTGCTTCTTACTACCCTCCTAGTTATAGTTCCTCTTTCCCCTTCTTTTCTCTTCATTTTCTTTCATTTACACATGTGCTATGAGATGGATGAATGGTGAATGGTGAATGGTGAATGGAGATGGGATGGACGATTGGATGCCAATGGTTGTGTGTGATGAACAAATGGGGAAGGGCATTGTTCCAATAATGAACGTACATGTATGATTTGAGTAAAACCCATCTAGAAAAGCATGTTGTAGGGTAAGTCCATAATGAACACACCATGTTTGATGAAATGCCAAGGTGAACACAGTGAGCTGAAAATCTTGAAATGCATGCCTAATAAATTATGAATATTGCTAGGGACTATGATAGTGTGTTTCCTGCTTTCCCATAATGCTATGAATATTACATTACTCAATCTTTGATGCTATATGTGTTGTGAAATTACCCAAATGTCATCTTTAAATTTGAATGCAAGTATGTACACGGTTTCCACGAGCACGGCATGCATGGCATGATTTATCGAGGTTTTCAAGAACATGGTTAGAGGTGGGACATATCCTACGATATGTTTTACCTCGCTTTTCACAAGAAGACAAGAACCAACATTCCACGAGGGGTCTCCCCTCACTCACAAGTGCATATCATGAAGAAGGGCCTCCCTTCCCTCGCAAGTACATACATATCATAAAGAAGGGTCTCCCTTCCCTCGCAAGTGCATTGCATAAAGAAGGGTCTCCCTTCCCTCTCAAGGCATCTCACAAGTGCATCTCACAAGAGAATCTCACAAGTTACATGATCACAAGCAAGCACGCATGACATGCATGACATGACACGACATACAAGAGTCAAGCAAGATAGACAAGACAAGATTTCAAGTACGAAAAGAGATTTCAAGTCAAGTCAAGTGCACGATGTTTTCAAGAGGATTTATCGGCTTTCTACGAATTTCAAGCATGATTATAAACTGCTTTACTTCCTTGTATGATATGAAATTTTTTCATTTGACATATATAAATTGCTCCTGATCATGTGTTGCCATTTCTATGCTATAATTGTTGGTTAGTATTTAGTACCCGCTGAGTATTCCATGCTCAGCCGTACTTCTTATGTCGGCAGGTTCTGAGGGAGCTGCTGCTCCATTTGATGTTTGTGCTCCTGGTCCCTGGGTGGAAGAGGAGTACGTCGAGGAGCCTTTGGAGGAACCTCCTGTAGAGGGTTATCAGTAGGTGGTGATTAGATTCTGAGTGGATTAGCTGTGGGTGAGATGAGAGTTAGATTTATGTATTTTGGCGGGCATATCCGCACTTTCGTATGGATTGCTTTTTGTATAAACTTGGATTTGTGTATGTATATACGTAGAGGTTTGGTAGTCTTCCGCTGTGCTATGTTAGAGTATGTTTCCACTGTTTATATCCTCTATTGTATATGCTCTGTGGGTTTTGCAGGTTAGTTGTCAAGCAAGTCATGATTAGTCGTCCAAAGTTCACTCTAACTCCTAGGGTGGGTTTTGGGTCGCGACAGTTCGGGTACTAGTTAAGCAAGAAAAGCCGCTAGTATGTCCGTCCATTCATGGTTCGGGTACTGGCCAAATGAGATAAGTGAAATAAGGAAATCATAAGATGCATAAGATGCACAAGGAACTCACATGACTCACAAGGAAATTGAAATACGTTTTGGTTAAAGCACGAACATAAAGTCTGATTTAGAATTTTGATGTTCAAGATGTACATTCGTTATTTTCTTTCAGCTTCCACACTCTGATTATGTATATGTGATGATGAACTGTACTACGCATGGAATATTAATGTTATTACTATTGTTAGCTAGTAGCTTGTACTCGCTGAGTATTCCATACTCAGTCGTACTTATTGATATTGGCAGGTGCACCTTACGACATATGTGCTCGGTTCTTTGGATCGAGGCGGTTCATGGAGAGTAGGAGCTTGCTCGAGATTGTCATCCATATGTTAGGGGTCTTGGCATATGGCCCAAATGGTTGGGTTGAGTGAGAGAGGCATGTATTTTGGGATTTACTTTTGGGGGGGGGAGGGTTTCCATGTGGGTTTGAATTGGTAACTCAGGTGTTGTGCCTCTTGTATTTATTGTAGTTTTTATTTAGTTGTTTGTTTATGTTAACACTTGGAAGAACATTTATATAGAAGAAATTTTCAAGTTCGCTATTTGGCATGCCTTGTATACTACTTGTAGGATGGTTTTAAGAATAAGTCATGTCGCCAAAGTATCATAACTCCTAGGTGGTATTTTGGGGCGTGATAGATGAAATGTTTGAAACATGTATGCTTGATGATATGTATTTTGATATGTTTCCATGCTTGAAATATATGTTTGATTAATGATGCTTGATACTTTTGATGAAATAAATGATGAAATGTTTCTATGGATGAAATACTTTGAATGTGTTGTACGTGAAATGCTATGATGAAATGAAGTTTAACTACACTATGTTGAACTAAGTGATGCTGTAAGTATTTAGTATCCACATTGGCTATTACAGAGCAACTACCTAACAAGCTCAGGATGTTAGAATAGAAATAGCTCACAATGCGTGCTTTATAACGATGATTTGATTTGATATAAGGTTGAATATATTAATTACTTATATGATGTATGAATAGAGGTTGAATGTATAACTTTGTAAGCACTTATGCTTTGAAATGAATATCTTATGAATTTGAATGAGCTTGATTGAAATAATTGGTTTCATGCTTCAAATCTTTAGTACTTAATTGTTTTATCTTTTTTATGTTGCCACGGGGAGAAATATGTAATGAAATAATTAAAATCTTTCTTAATCTCCTATTGAAATCTTAAGTGATATCTTGAGCCTGACTTGTCGCGACCCAAAATACCCCCTAGGAGTTAGGGATACTTTGGCTCGTGATATGCAATATCTGATACCAAGCCATCCTGTAAAAACACTCAAGGCATAACATAGCGGAATCATATAATAGTACGGAAGTGTAAACTTAAAATTTCTTTTCTATACATGCTTAGTATTCTAAGTTTATACAATATCTAAACCAAAATAGGAGTGGACATGCCCACTTATAAAAATACAAAAGTAATCTCTCTCTCACTCCTACTATCAATAATATCTAGGCTAAGGCCACCTCTCAAGGTTCCTACCTCCTCTGGCTGAGCCTCTGTTGGCTACTCCTCACCGTAGTCCTCCTCGACCCACAAACTGGGTTCGCAAAAGTTGAATTGACCTGCTGACATAAATTGTACGGCTGAGCATGGAATACTCAACGAGCATAAACTACTAGCTAACAATGATATAATAATAATAATATATCATGCATTTACTTAAGGAAATAACATTTATACAATTCATGCTTAAAACTCATTATGGAAAACGTTTCGTAAAATCTTGTCTTTCATGGAAAATCAAAAACCTTTGTAAATGCCTTATAATTTCTTATGAATGCTTATGAGCCTCGTGAGTTCTTATGAGTTCCTTATGAGCTTATGAGTGCTTATGAGTTACTTGTGAGCTTATGAGTTCCTTGTGAGCTTACGAGTTCTTATTAGCTTTATGATCATTGGAGACTTATGCAAATTCTTAGACATGATCCGTAGAGTTTGTGAACACTTATGAGTCTTGTAACCTTGTGAACCTTGAAACCTTGTGAGCCTTGTAACCGATCTTAGACTTATGCATTTCATATGAATTCTTAGAAGCCTTGCGAGAATTATGGTCCTTGGATTTTATGCAAGATCTTAGACACGATCCTTGTGAGCATGAGGTAACCGATCTTAGAAATACCAACCCAAAGTTTGGCCTTGTCAATGTTTATGCAATTATGATTCTTTTTATGAAATTTCCTTTGAAAAACCTTTCTTATAATCTTTGAAATATCATGCTTATGAGAAAACCTCGGTTATGTAAAACATAGAGTGCATGGAGTGTTTGTGAGCATCATCATGTATATATGGAAAGCTTTAAACATTTCATATGAGTTCATACAAGACATTAGCATCATAGTATACTTGAACAAATTCTAAAAACATTAAACATTTCCATTCATGACATTACATCACAAAGATCTTAGCTTTTAATCCTATCACATCCACATCATACCCACATTACATTCCTTTTGAAGATAATAACCCTAAAATATATTTATCATTGACTTTGAGAAGATACCCAATTTAGAACCCTTATTTGATCAACCTCATACTTAGAGTCATAGTTGGTTGTAGGAAAATCCCAATCCTATTTAAGCATACTCATAATTATCCTTTTATTGAAAATCACAATCTTAAAAACCCTTATTTACTCATTGGATCAAAATAAAGTCACCTAGTAGAGAGTATTAATAAATCCTACTCAAACATACATTCAATCTTGCATCATAGCATAGTTAGTTTGTAGGAGTACTTTACCTTAGAAATCAAATCCTCGAGGCTTTGTGTGTGAAGAACGCCTTGGATTTCAAGATCCTTCGCTACTCCTTTAATCTTGAGAAACTTTGGGGGTGAGATTTGGGGTTTCACCCTTGATCTTGAGAAAACCTCTCCAAAGCCCTAATTCTCTCTCATTTTTCTCCCAAAATCATTCTTAGGTTTAGTGTTAACCTAAATCCCATGAAAATGGCTTCTATTTATAGCTCAAGGGGATAAAACCCTAAAAATCTCGCATTTGGGGCTGTTTTGCGACTTTACTGTGCATGACCGTTCGAACAGTCTTTTGATTGTTCGAACGGTTATAGTTACTATTTTTGGTTTCTGAAACTCTAATTCAATATTTACTGAGATCGTTTGAACGGTCATGGAACCATTCGAACGGTTTAGAATACTGTCTTTGAATGCTGATGTTTTATTCATCATCCACTGAGATCGTTCAAACGGTCATGGGAACCGTTCGAACGGTCACCTCTGTTTTCTTCTAATTTTCACTTTTTCTCATTTTCTTTCTTATTGGCTTAAGCCTTTTTCCTTTTTAACATTACAAAAATTCCTTGGGACCTTAGAACATATGACATACACAAATACACAATTGAAGCCTTAGACCTCATTCTCATTAACCAAAGTAATAAACATACAAAAGGCTTCCAACCTTGGAACACTATTCACTGATGCTATGACCCAAAGTTTCGAGGTTTTACATAACTGACAAAATTAATGATATCATTGTCATAAATGGATGATCTAAACTTTATACAAATAAATGAAATTCTTAAATTTAATTGATGCATATGTTTAGGGGAGCCTTACCTCAAATATTCTATTTAAATCATATATTGAAGGAGAGCTTGACCCATTTTATTCTATTATTATGTCATCAAAAAAAGGGAGAGATTGTTAGCTTTTAGATTTTTGACCTAAGGCAACATCTTTGATTTTGATGATAACACAACAATAGAATGACATTTATGTTACTAATGTTCTATTGAGTTTAAGTGTAATTCAGCTTATAAAGAACATTATCACATCATCCAAGACAAAAAGATTGAAATACAACCAAGCTTAAGAAAGATTCTCCATCAAGCCATAAGAAAGCATTTGAATCTCATTAAAGAGAATTAAAGGTCATATCAAAAGCCAAAGTCCAAGTCGGATCATCAAGAAGATTGAAAATTAATTATGAAGACAAAGTCAAATTGAAGATCTAAGATCAATTGTGAAAGGAAGACTCACAAGAAGGTCTAAAAGTTTACTTTGTGTCTTGTAAGGGTTTTAGGACTTTTGTAAAAAGTTCCCAAAGGTTGTTTGTTTGAATTATTGAAAGCCATAGATTGACCTTAGGTTCCTTAGGCCAAATTGAACATAATTATAAGGACCTTAGACATACCTTAGAATGACCAAAATGATGATAAAGTTAAGGTATAAGACCATGGAAATCATGCCCATCCAACTGGTTAAGAAAATATGAGTTTTTCCAAAAATACAGAGGACTCGTCGATAAATAGGAATTACATAAAGTTCTATACAATTCCGTCTTGGACCTCCTCGACAAATTCATGCGGGAAAAGCCTGAAATGTTGTAACGGTTATATTTCAACGGCTCTCTTGTTTTAGATGAAACCTCCAACGGCTATATTTTTGAAAGGGCTATAAATAGGAATGATTTATGAAGGAAATAAAATACTCCAATACTTCCAATTAATCAAATCATTCAATTAAAGCTTAGATTGTCAAATCTATCGAGTTCAACCTAGAAATCCCAAATCCTAGTTTTTGAACTTTTCAACTCCAATCTTTGGGAGATTTTCTAAAGATTGTTAAAACATTTATCAACTCGTGTAAGGAGCATTATCTGATTGTAAATTTCTCTTGTCAAAGCAGTTGTACAATCAAGTGGTCCGTGAAGCCAGAAGCTTTGTCAGTTTTGATCTCTACCCGGAAAGAGATTGGGAAGGTCTGGTTACTACCTGAAAAGTGCACTAAGTCTAAGGAGGATTGTTCTTTAGGAAGGTTTGATCTTCACCTAGAAGAATATTGGCGATTGGATATAAATCGTGGAGAATCCTCTAGCGGCTATAGCTTGAGGCGGAGACATAGGCGGGTTGCCGAACCTCGTGAACAACATCGTGTGTCAAGTGTTTGCACTCTCTCTAACTATTCTCTTTATATTCTTGTTTGAATTAATTAAGTAGAATTGCATAAATCTATATACCCTTTATCTTGTCTAAGTTGAGATTTCGCTTTAGGAAATAGAAAGAATTTTAAATTGTCATAAACCCTATTCACCTCCTCTAGGGTTCAAACCTTGGGCAACAGAAAGTACTGCCCGTAGAAAACATCTAGGAACTCTCCCCAAGTCCAAGCATGTCCAGCTTACACTTTGTTCCTTTGCCTGGCAGTGACTCTCCACCAATGCTCTGCCTCTCCCTCCATCACAAAGACTGCTCATCTCACCTTCTACTCATCGGCGGCCCAAGCACAAAGAATATCTTCTTCAACTGCATGATCTAGAGCTCTGCTACGGCTGGATTCGTGCCTCTATAGAAAGTTGAAGGACCCATCCTCTTGAAAGCCTCCACTCCGTCAAATTGGGGTAGGTGGAAATCAGTCATCCTCTCTTGCCTTATCGCGACCCAAAACCCACCCTAGGAGTTAGAGTGAATCTTGGACGACTTGTCATGACTTACATGACTTGCTTGACTAACTAACTTGCAAACATACCTGGAGCATATACAAAGAGGACATAATAGCGGAAACATAAACTACAAAATACAGCGGAAGACTAACCAAACCTCTAAGTATATATATATGTCTAATCCAAGTTGTACAATATAAAATCACAAAAGAAAGTGTGGACATGCCTGCCAAAATACATGATTATAACTCTCAAGCTCACCCACAATCTCACTCAGAATCTACCACCTAATAGTGACCATCTACATAAGGCTCCTCCACAGGTTCCTCAACATACTCCTCAACATACTCCTCTTCCACCCATGGGCCAGGAGCACAAATGTCAAATGGAGCAGTAGCTCCCTCAGTACCTGCCGACATAAACGTACGGCTGAGCATAGCATACTCAGCATGTACCAAATACTAACCAACAGTCATAGCATAGCAATGAATCACAATATAAAGCAGGAAGCAGTTAGTATAAATAACAGGAAAGAAAACAATATATATTTCATGCTTGCATCACATAAAAAGCCGGGAAAAACTCTTGAAAATCATCGTGCACTTGACTCGACTTAAAACACTCTTTTCGTGCTTGAAAACTTGTTTTATCGTGTTTTGTCATGCTTGTCTTGTTGTATCATGTGTGTCATGCGTGTCATGTCGTGCCATGCTTGCTTGGAATGAAGTGCACTTGTGAGGGAGGGGAGACCCCTCTTATGCAACTTGTGAGGGAAGGTGGTGTAAAACCCCTTCTTATGCATTGCACTTGCGAGGGAGGGGAGACCCCTCTTTTTATATGAATGCAACTTATGAGGGAGGGTGGTATAAAACTCCCTCCTATGCACTTGCGAGGGAGGGTGGTGTAAAACCCCCTCTTATGTCTTGTCTTGGCGTTCGTGAATCGAGCGTTTAGAACTCTTATTCTTGGAAACATCGATAAACCATGTCATGCATGCCGTGCTCGTGAATTCGGGTACATACTATAACTTGGAATTAAACATGACATATGGGATTTCATAGCATACAATTCATTTAAAATAAACATTCATTTACCACATGCCGTTCTAGAAAGCAAGTAACACACTAACATAAACCTTAGAATTTTCATACTTTTCTTGATTAATAAATCATCCAATCCATCCATCATACATTGTGTGTTCATTATTTGGTAAAATGCCCTTCCCATTTGTTTCATCACATCACACACATGGCATCCATCACCCAACATCCTCTATTCATTCATCCTATAGCATTAACATATTTAGATAATGGGGTAAAATCATAGAAATGAAGAAAAAGGAGAAAAATATGAACTAGAAGGGTAGCAAAATGTACCTACCTTCAAATAGGAGAGAATCCCACGAAAATGGTCATAGAAGTTGTTGTTCATGCTTGGAGGAGGTGCTCTTTGCTTGCCTTGCCTTGGATTTGAAGAATCCAAGGGTTTGAGGATGATCTAGATCACCCAATGTTCAATCTCACAATAGAGAATGAGAACCCTCTCTTGGAAACCTAAGTTTTTTCTTTTCCTCTCAAAAAGTCCATTTTTAACTGTTAGAAACCTTAGAACCCCGAAAATTAGGTATATATAGAGTTTGGGTAGTGAAAACCTTAAAAAAAAATTTCTGGGCAATTTCACTCAAGCGGGCTTCCATCTCAATCGAGCGGGTTGCTCCCAGGACTAAAAAAACGCATTTTGGTTGATCTCGCTAGAGTGGGTTTGGATCTCCCTCGAGCGAGTTTTTCTGCAAAAATGCACTTTGGTATTTTCACGATAACTTTTGACTCCCTTATCAGATTTTGATGATTCAACTTGCATTGGATTCGTATTTTGAAAGAAAATAACTTTCATCTTTTATGCAACTCCTAATTTTGACCTTTAGTTTACCAAAAATGGATTTAAAACTGACTGGTCTGTAAATGGGTTTCGACAGCCCAGATTTTCAATAGTACCAACTTTGGAAATGGGACTTTTGAATCAACCCTGACTCAAATTGAGGGAAAATGATCAACATGAACCTTGAAGAGGGTTTAAATACCTTTCCAAAAATTCAAGAATCACTCGATTCCGATCAGCTATCAGAGAGCTACAACTATTTAATTTTGAGGGTATGCACGGGCATAACCCTTGTTGATACTTAAGAGCATTCTATACTCTTACTTTCTTCATTCCAAACACCCATGTACTAAAAATATATTCTTAAAAGCATTAACACATGATATCATTCATGATACTAGTCCATCAAGATCTGGGGTCCTACATCCTCCCCCCTTATAAAAATTTCATTCTCGAAATTTGGACGATACATACATGCACAAAACAACCACAAAATTTTACATGGCATTACATAACACCCTATGCAAACAACTCCGGGTATTTTTCTTTGACTTCAGCCTCGCGCTCCCATGTGGCCTCTTCTCGGGTATGATGTTGCCATTGAACGAGAACTAATGGAATTGTTTTGTTGCGCAACACTTGATCTCTCTGGTCCAAGACTTGAATCTGCTTCTCTACTAGTGTGAGATCCTCTCAGATTTCCAACGGCTCATGGTCAATCACGTGCGAAGGATCGGAGATGTATTTTCGGAGCATTGACACATGAAACACATTGTGAACTGCGGCCATATGAGTTGGAAGAGCTACTTTGTAAGCAACTTCACCAACTCTAGTGATAATCTCAAATGGCCCAACATACCGAGGACTAAGCTTGCCTCGCCTGCCAAATCTCATAGTCCTTTTCCTAGGAGATATCTTCACAACGACTTGATCCCTTACCTGGAATTCCAAGTCCCTATGGCGAGTGTCAGCATAGCTCTTCTGACGATCTTGAGCAGCTTTCAACCGATCCCGAATGATCTTAACTTTGTTTACAGTTTGCTCGATCAACTCTGGGCCAAGTATTTTTCTCCCTCCTACCTAATCCCAGTAGAGAGGAGACCTGCAACTTCGCCTATACAAAGCCTCAAATGGTGCCATTTGGATGCTCGCCTGGTAGCTATTAGTGTAGGCAAACTCTACTAAAGGTAATTGCAATTCCCAGCTGCCCTTGAAATCCAACATACATGCTCGAAACATGTCTTCGATGACTTGGTTCACCCTCTTGGTCTGTCCATCCGTCTGTGGATGAAAGGCGGTGCTAAAGTCAAGTCTAGAACCCATAGCGTCCTGAAAACTCTTCCAGAACCTGGATGTGAATCTTGGATCCCGATTTGACACAATACTGACTGGCACACCATGCAACTGAATGATCTCCTTGATATACAGTGCGGCCAACTGGTTCGAGTTGAACGTGGTTCGGTAGGGTAATAAGTGTATGGACTCTGTTAAACGATCCACCACAACCCATATCACATCTGAGTTTCTTGCCGTCTTTGGTAAACCAACAATGAAGTCCATGGAGATGTGCTCCCATTTCCACTTGGGAATCGGGAGAGACTGCAATAAACCTGCCGATCTCAAGTGCTCTACCTTCACTTGTGGGCACACCAAGCACTGTGCCACATACTCTGTAACATCTCTCTTCATATTTCGCCACCAAAAATGCCGCTTGAGGTTTCGATACATCTTCGTACCCCCAGGATGCACTGTGTACTTCGAACGGTGGGCTTCATCCATAATCTCCCTCCGAAGATCCACATAGGCTGGAACACACAGCCTTCCCTTGAATGTGATAGCACCTCGGCTAGTGAGAGAAAAGTCTTCACTACCCTTGGAAACTTCCTTGTCCCGGAAAGCCAACAAGTCAGCATCTGTGGCCTGTAACTCTTGGATTAAATCTATAATGTACGGCTGAACCGTGATATTTGCCAACACCAGACTGCGGACAGAGGCATTGACACTGACGTCTAGATTTGCCAAATCTTCCAATAGCCTCCATTCCTGAACCAACATACGTGCCAACAACCCTGGAGGTATTCTACTCAAAGCGTCAACCGATGTATTTGCTTTGCCTGAGTGGTATTGGATGGTACATTCATAGTCTTTCAAAAATTTCATCCAACGTCGTTGCCGTAGATTTAGCTCCTTTTGGGAAAAGAGGTACTTGAGGCTCTTGTGATTCGTGAACACATAGAACTCTTCCCCGTAAAGGTAATGTCGCCAAATCTTAAGTGCAAACACGACTGCAACAAGTTCCAAGTGTGCGTGGGGTAATTCCTTTCATGCTCCTTCAATTGTCTTGATGCATCGGCAATGACCTTCTTGTGCTGCATGAGCACGCACCCAAGTCCGACATGCAAGGCATCACTAGACACCTTATAACCGCCATGTCCGGATGGCACCGTAAGGACGGAGGCCGTGGTAAGCCTTTTCTTTACTTCCGTGAAGCTGATCTCACACTTATCACTCCATACAAACTTGGTATTCTTCTTTGTCAAATATTTAAGTGGTCCTACGAGGCTGGAGAACCCCTTTACGAATCTCCTGTAGTAGCTTGCCAACCCAAGAAAGCTACGGATCTCTGTGACACTCTTGGGCCTCGCCCAACTCATGACTGCCTCTATCTTCTTGGGATCCACTAAGATGCCTTTCGCAGATACAATGTGGCCTAGGAATGCAACCTCTTCTAACCAAAACTCACACTTGCTAAGTTTGGTGTACAGCTTGTGCTCTCTCAGCATTTTCAAAGCAAGGCGAAGGTCGTGCGTGTGATCTTCCCGTGTCTGGGAATATATCAATATGTCATCGACAAACACTATCACACATTGATCCAGGCATGGTCAGAACACCCGGTTCATCAAATCCATAAAGGCTGCCAGCGTGTTTATGAGACCAAAAGGCATCACCAAGAACTCGTAGTGTCCGTATCGAGTCCTGAAAGCGGTTTTGGGAACATCTTCGGCCTTGATCCTCAACTGGTGGTAACCGGAACGAAGATCAATCTTAGAGAAAAATTTTGCTCCCTTTAACTGATCGAACAAGTCATCAATCCTAGGCAATGGATACCTATTCTTTATAGTGACCTTGTTCAACTGCCTGTAATCGAAGCACATCAGAATTGAGCCATCCTTCTTCTTGACAAATAACACCGGGGCACCCCACGGTGAGACACTTGGTCGAATAAAACCAAGGCCTTGCATCTCTTCCAATTGAGTTTTTAATTCCTTGAGTTCAATTGGGGTCATTCTGTACGGAGCCCGAAAGATGGGAGCTGTGTCTGGTGCAAGCTCGATCACAAACTCAATCTCCCTGTCTGGAGACAACCCTGGCAACTCTTCTAGAAATACATCCAGGAATTCACTCACGACTAGAATAGTTGAAGATTCCTTTGCCTCGGGGTTCGCTAGACTCAATGCCATAAAGCGGGCGATGTCCTTACTTCTCAACCCTTGAAAATGAAATGACTTCCCTTCTACCAGCTTGAAGAGTACCATCTTCTCAAAGCATGCCACATGCCCATGATGCACTGCTAACCAATCCATCCAAGATGACGTCGAAGTCTTGAAATCCAAGGATGATTAGATCAACTGCCAACTCGTGGCTCCCTACATGAACTACACTACTTCTATACACTTTATCTACCACCACTGTCTTGCTGAGAGGAGTCGAGATGAACAACTCCGATTCCAACTGAGTAGGCTCGGAGGAAAAGCCTTGAGAGAAATCATTGACTAATAAGGTTTCTGAAATTATAACTAGCTAAGTGAATCCATGCAACAACAGTGTATATATATGTATGTAGGTATATATCTATACAACATACCACATACTTACACAATTGAATAACACATAACAAACAATCATGGATAACTAAATAAAACTACAACTGCGTACCTTGCACTACATCGTCAGATGCAAGTGCATCACCCTCTGTCAAGGCAAATACTCGACCCTGGTTTGCTTGGCAAGGCGGAGGTGCAGAACGTGCAAGCTGGGAGGACGCCTTATGTGATCCTACTGGGTAAATTGGGGGCCTAATCCCCTGAGACTGGCCTGGCAAATGCTGACTAGGGCAATCCCTGATCAAGTGGCCCTAACGATCACAATGGAAACGTCCACCCGATGCCTTCCGGCAATCTCCTGCCGGGTGCCTTCAGCCGCAAGACATGCAGACCTCATACATGTAGGTCGGAGGGGCCGGAGGTGGAGCATACTTTGCTGCCTGAGGTGTAACTGATCGTGGGGTCGGAAGAGCATGTATGGCCGTGGAGCTGGAGGCACATAAGATGGCCTTTGTGGTGGTGCTGGCCATGAATACTGATATGGGGCAATCCTTGACCTCCTCTCTGGAGGTGCTGAACTGCTGGATTAGCCTCTCGCTAATTCCCTCTTCTTGGACATGGCCTCAGAGTTAGTCTCAACCAACAAAGCTTTATACACCACTTCGGAGTAAGTGGCATGCTTGAAGACCAAGACTCGATCCATGATAAAATCTCTGAGCCCTTGCTTAAACCTCCTCACCTTCATTGCCTCGGTGGTGATCATATGAGTTGCGAAGCGTGATAGCTCCGAGAACTTGGCCTCATACTGAGCCACCGACATAGAGCCCTGCTCAAGGTTGATGAACTCCCTCTCTTTCTTTTCTCGAGCTCCAACTGGGAAGTACTTCTTGTAGAAAGTGTCCTTGAACTCGTCCCAAGTCCCGGGTTGACCTTGCATGGTCAAATCCCGAGTCCTCAAGGCGGACAACCACCAATGGTGTGCCTCACCCTCTAGCATGAAAACCGCCTATGCCACCTTATCTTCTTCTGTGGGCGAGAGGACTGTGAAGATCTTCTCCAACTGGAGGATCCAAGCCTCTGTGGCTGGTCCACACTCCCATGGAATGATGGAGGCCTCAGTCTCCGGAATACCTCAACCCCAGCTGTGCGATGTGCTGGTGCTGCAGGCGGTGGAGTAGGTGTCGTCGATAATGGTATAGTTTGCCGAGTCGCCAGATAGAGCCTGAGACCTGAGAGAGGTCCGGCTGCTCACCCTCATCTCGAGAAGAAGAGGAAGCTCTAATATATGGCCCGTAACCCCATGTGCCCCGCCTCATGACTAAAGTCCTGAGAACAATAGCACCACATGAGTCTAACTTACAACCACAATTTATCACAATTTCATCTCACAAAATGTCAAGTAGTACTATTGATATCATATTAGTATACATTGCATCATAACCATCGCTGTATACATAATAGACTTAGTGTTCTAGCACTTCTAAGATCTGTACTTGGTTGACACAACCATTTAGACTAAGACTAAAATTTAGTCTCACACTTGGAACATGAGTCGCTTCCGACTTCCTTCCTTCCTAACTTACTTCCTAACATATGCTCTTATCAAGCCGTAGTACCAGATTCTAAGTGACTCTACAGACCTAAAGCCTAAGCTTTGATACCACCTTTGTCGCGACTCAAAACCCACCCTAGGAGTTAGAGTGAATCTTGGACGACTTGTCATGACTTACATGACTTGCTTGACAAACCAACCTGTAAGCATACCTTGAGCATATACAAAGAGGACATAAAAGCGGAAACATAAACTACAAAACATAGCAGAAGACTAACCAAACCTCTAAGTATATATATATACCTGATCCATGTTGTACAATACGAAATCACAAAAGAAAGTGCGGACATGCCGGCCAAAATACATGAATATAACTCTCAAGCTCACCCACAATCTCACTCAGAATCTACCACCTAATAGTGACCATCTACATGAGGCTCCTCCATAGGTTCTTCAACGTACTCCTCTTCCACCCATGGGCCAGGAGCACAAATGTCAAACGGAGCAGTAGCTCCCTCAGTACCTGTCGACATAAACGTACGGCTGAGCATGGAATACTCAAACCAACAGTCATAGCATAGCAATGAATCACAATATAAAGCAGGAAGCAGTTAGTGTAGAGCCCCAGACTTTTTCATGCTTAATACATGACACTTTCGTTGTCATCTTGCCTTTTTAAGAGGTATGATTAATAAATGAGGAAGAATTTGGAAATTTCAAAATGCCAGAATTGTTCCTCTTCGAAGTACGAACACAACGCAAGTTGAATCGTCAAAATCGGACGAACGAGTCAAAAGATATGGCCAAAACAGTCTGTACCTGTAGGAAAACGTATACTGTGTGCATCCGTTGTACAGCTCACCACGAGTTGGTACTATTCATGGCACCACGAGTTGTACTATTCACGCCACCACGAGTTTGCACTATTCATGGCACCACGAGTTGCACTATTCACGCCACCACGAGTTGGCACTATTCACGCCACCACGAGTTGGCACTATTCATGGCACCACGAGTTGCACTATTCACGCCACCACGAGTTGGCACTATTCACGCCACCACGAGTTGCACTATTCACGCCACCACGAGTTGGCACTATTCATGGCACCACGAGTTGGCACTATTCACGCCACCACGAGTTGGCACTATTCATGGCACCACGAGTTTGCACTATTCATGGCACCACGAGTTGCACTATTCACGCCACCACGAGTTGGCACTATTCATGGCACCACGAGTTGCACTATTCACGCCACCACGAAAGTTGGCACTATTCACACACCACGAGTATGACAACTAATTCATGGACCCAACGAGTTGCACGATTCACGCCACACGGAGTGGCACATATCATGCACCAGAGTTGCACTATTCACGCCCCACGACTTGGCACATACACGGCACCCGACGTTGGCCCATCACCGGCCACCACGATTGGCACTATTCAACACCAAGAGTTGCATATTCACGGCCACCACGAAGTTAGGCACATCAAGCCACCACGATGTTTGCACTAGTCATGGCCCCACGAGATGACTGATCACGCCACACAGAGTGGCACTATTAAGCCACACGATGAAAAGTTAGGACTATTCATGGCACCAACGAGATTGCACTATTCACAGCCACCACGAGTTGGCACTCTTCATTGACAACCACGAGTTGGCACTATTCACGGCCAACGAAAGTTGCACACTATTCACAGCCACCACGAAGTTGCACTATTCATGGCCCACGAGTTGGCCTATCACGCCACACAGAGTTGGCACTATTCACAGCAACACGAGTTGGCACTATTCAGCAAAAAGACCAACGAAGTTGGCAACTATTCACGCCACCCGAGTTGGCACTTTCCCAATGGGGCACCACGAAGGTTAGGCCAACTATAACAAGCACACAAAGTTGGCAACACTATTCACAGCCAATGTGGTTCAGGCACTATTCACGGATACCCTCGCGTCATGGCAGAATCCCAGTAAGGTATTACGGTCTTTGGTGACAGTTACTCTTACCTTAAGAGTGTAACCGAGCTTTAGGGCTTTCACGACAACTTAGGAAAGTTATGAGACGGAATAGAGAAGGGAGAGAAGGGCGATTCCAACACTAGGGGTTATCACCATTATTGAAGCGCAAACAACGGGTTTGAAAACCCTGATCACCTCACCAGCCCAGTTTTCTCAAGATCAAGGCACAAACTGTGAGGAGACATTTCCTCAAAAACTAGGGAGCAGCTACAAAGCGTATTAGGGAAAAGGGGTTTCTTCCTCATTTCTTCAAGGTCGGTACTTTTTACTACCCTCCTAGTTATAGTTCTTCTTTCCCCTTCTTTCCTCTTCATTTTCTTTCATTTACACATGTGCTATGAGATGGATGAATGGTAAATAGTAAATGGTAAATGGTGAATGGTGAATGGTGAATGGTGAATGGAGATGGGGGTGGGCGATTGGATGCCAATGGTTGTGTGTGATGAACAAATGGGAAAGGGCATTGTTCCAATAATGAACGTACATGTATGATTTGAGTAAAACCCATCTAGAAAAGCATGTTGTAGGATAAATCCATAATGAACATACCATGTTTGATGAAATGCCAAGGTGAACACAGTGAGCTGAAAATCTGGAAATGCATGCCTAATAAATTATGAATATTGCTAGGGACTATGATAGTGTGTTTCCTGCTTTCCCATAATGCTATGAATATTACATTACTCAATCTTTGATGCTATATGTGTTGTGAAATTACCCAAATGTCATCTTTAAATTTGAATGCAAGTATGTACACGGTTCCCACGAGCACGGCATGCATGGCATGATTTATCGAGGTTTTCAAGAACATGGTTAGAGGTGGGACATATCCTACGATATGTTTTACCTCGCTTTTCACAAGAAGACAAGAACCAACATTCCACGAGGGGTCTCCCCTCACTCACAAGTGCATATCATGAAGAAGGGTCTCCCTTCCCTCGCAAGTGCATACATATCATAAAGAAGGGTCTCCCTTCCCTCGCAAGTGCATTGCATAAAGAAGGGTCTCCCTTCCCTCTCAAGGCATCTCACAAGTGCATCTCACAAGTGCATCTCACAAGTTACATGATCACAAGCAAGCATGCATGACATGACATGACATACAAGAATCAAGCAAGATAGACAAGACAAGCTTTTACGTACGAAAAGATATTTCAAGTCAAGTCAGGTGCACGATGTTTTCAAGAGGATTTATTGGTTTTCTACGAGTTTCAAGCATGATTATAAACTGCTTTACTTCCTTGTATGATATAAATTGTTTCCGTGTGACAAATATGAATTTCTCCTGATTATGTATTGCCATGTTTATGCTATAATTGTTGGTTAGTATTCAGTACCCGCTGAGTATTCCATGCTCAGCCGTACTTCTTATGTCGGCAGGTTCTGAGGGAGCTGCTACTCCATTTGATGTTTGTGCTCCTGGTCCATGGGTGGAAGAGGAGTATGTCGAGGAGCCTTGGAGGAACCTCCAGTAGAGGGTTACCAATAGGTGGTTGTAGATTCTGAGTGGTTTAGCTGTGGGTGAGACGAGAGTCAGATTTATGTATTTGGGCGGGCATGTCCGCACTTTCTTTTGGATTCTTTTTGTATAAACTTGGATTGATTATGTATATACATAGAGGTTTGGTAGACTTCCGCTATGCCATGTTAGAGCATGTTTCCGCTTTTTGTCCTCTATGTACTATGCTCTGTGGGTTTTGCAGGTTAGTTGTCAAGCAAGTCATGATTAGTCGTCCAAAGTTCACTCTAACTCCTAGGGTGGGTTGTTGGGGCGCGACAGAAGTGGTATCAAAGCTTAGGCTTTAGGTCTCTAGGGTCACTTAGAATCTTATACCACGGCTTGACAAGAGCATATGCAGGAAACAAGTTAGGAAGAAAGTAAGTCGGAAGAGAGTCTTGATCCAAGTGTAAGACTAAACTTTAGTCTTAGTCAAAATGATTGTTTCACACACCCCAGTCGAGCCTTTCGGACCGCTGAACACAAACAGAATATATTTATAAATACGCTTGCTGATTATGCGCTGTCTCTGCGTATTCTCCAACTAAACACAACATTGAGATTATATGTGAAACAGGCATTTGAAGTAAACTGTGGTTAAGTGGACTCATGTGGTTTATTTAGACTCAGAGATTGAGTACATGAGAGGAAAACACACAAAGGGAAGTACGATGGAAAACAACACCAGAAGCTTCTCTTAGTCACGGGATGAGGATGAGCAGCCGGACCTCTCTCGGGTCTTAGGCTCTATTGCTGAGACACTCGCCATACTGGCGGAGATCGGGCAGGCTAGTAATATACCATCATCGGCAGGCACCTATCCCACCCCGCCAGCAGCCTCCAGTACACCGTACGCTGGAGTTGAGGCATTCAGGGATTTGAGGCCTGCCACCTTCCATGGGACGGTGGCCCTATTGCTGCGGAGGCGAACTGGATCCTCCAGATGGATGAAAGACCTCACGGGTCTACCTACAGAGGAGGAGAGGGTAGCAAAGGGCAAGCTTTCCTGCTAAGAAGGCGACGGACCCCACCATTGTGGTTGTCGCCCGGAGGACGAGCGTTTGCCATTGCAGAGGTCTACTTGGTTGGGAGGAGTTCAAGGATACGTTTTACAAAAAGTATTTTCCGATTGGAGCACGGGAAAAGAAAAGAAGAGAGCTTCCTCCAACCATGAGCAAAGGTTTGCATGTCGGTTGCGCACCTCAGAGGCCCCAGTTCTCGGAGTTGTCGAGGTTTGTGCATCATATGGTTGTCCTGAGGCAATGCAGGCGAGAGATTTGAGCAACGGGTCAAGGAGTGTATTATGGAGCAGGTGGCGTTTTCCGGCCTAATACCAACCCTGAGGTCGTAGGCCCCATGCCTTATTGGCTAACGAAGCGGCCACTTTCGGAGACGTCTGTCCAAGAAGAGGAAACAGAGACCCTCTTGT